>OZ012740.1:4124069-4448657 GCA_963859935.3 Lathyrus sativus
ATATTTTTTTTCACCATCCAAAAGTTTTATATTTTTTATCACTATGCTAAAAACACAATAGACTATAGTCTATGTAAAAAATTAATTATATTTTGGTTTTTTACTCCACCACAAAATTTTATATTTTTCCCAACTAAAAGACAAAGTTAAAAGGCTATAATCCATGACATATTTTTAATACAAAATAGGTAATAATTAAAATAAATAGTCAAGCTAGAATTTATTGATATTTATCGCTTTCACATTGAATTATGGTAATTTAGATGTAAATATATGCAATATGTTTCTTCTCCATCACCAAATTTCACGTTTCTTCGTCACTAAGCCACAGAGTTAAAAGACTGTAAGTGAATGACAAATTAATTATATCTACATGGGTAATCACTAAAATTAAATATTTAGGCTCAACGTTATTTGAATTCACTATAATCACATATTATTATGGTATAATAGATATAAACAATTTCTATATTTTTCTTCTTCTCCATCACAAAAATATTGGTTTCTACACCTCTAAGACACTAAGTTAAGAGACACAAAAATGAATGACCCATAATTTATACGTATGCATAACAATTAAAATTAAATAATCAACTTCAATATTATTTATATTCGTCGTATTCAAATTCACTTATGATATATTACATCTAAAAATATTCATTATTTTTCTTCACAATCAAAAATTTTTATACTTTTTATCACTAAGCTAAAAACATAATATACTATATATAGTCTATGTAAAAAATTAATTATATTTTAGTTTTTTACTCCATCGCAAAATTTTATGTTTTTCCCAACTAAAAAACAAAGTTAAAAGACTATAATCCATGACATATTTCTTATACAAAATAGGTTATAATTAAAATAAATAATCAAGCTAGAATTTATTGATATTTATCACTTTCACATTGAATTATGGTAATTTAGATGTAAATATATTCAATATGTTTCTTCTCTATCACAAAAAAATCACGTTTCTTCGTCACTAAGCCACGGAGTTAAAAGACTGTAAATGAATCACAAATAAGTTATATCTACATGGGTAATCAATAAAATTAAATATTTAGGCTCAACGTTATTTGTATTCACTATAATCACATTGTATTATGGTATAATACATGTAAACAATTTCTATATTTTTTTTCTTCTCCATCACCAAAATATTGGTTTCTTGACCTCTAAGAAACTAAGTTAAGAGACAACAAATGAATGACCCATAATTTATACGTATCCATAACAATTAAAATCTAATAATCAACCTCAATATTATTTATATTCCTCGTATTCAAATTCACTTATGGTATAATTAATCTAAAAATGTTCAATATTTTTTTTCACCATCCAAAAGTTTTATATTTTTTATCACTATGCTAAAAACACAATAGACTATAGTCTATGTAAAAAATTAATTATATTTTGGTTTTTTACTCCACCACAAAATTTTATATTTTTCCCAACTAAAAAACAAAGTTAAAAGGCTATAATCCATGACATATTTTTAATACAAAATAGGTAATAATTAAAATAAATAGTCAAGCTAGAATTTATTGATATTTATCGCTTTCACATTGAATTATGGTAATTTAGATGTAAATATATGCAATATGTTTCTTCACCATCACCAAATTTCACGTTTCTTCGTCACTAAGCCACAGAGTTAAAAGACTGTAAGTGAATGACAAATTAATTATATCTACATGGGTAATCACTAAAATTAAATATTTAGGCTCAACGTTATTTGAATTCACTATAATCACATATTATTATGGTATAATAGATGTAAATAATTTCTATGTTTTTCTTCTTCTCCATCACCAAAATATTGGTTTCTACACCTCTAAGAATCTAAGTTAAGAGACACAAAAATGAATGACCCATAATTTATACATATGCATAACAATTAAAATTAAATAATCAACCTCAATATTATTTATATTCGTCGTATTCAAATTCACTTATGATATATTACATCTTAAAATGTTCAATATTTTTCTTCACAATAAAAATGTTTTATATTTTTTATGACTAAGCTAAAAATATAATAGACTATATATAGTCTATGTAAAAAATTAATTATATTTTAGTTTTTTACTCCATCACAAAATTTTATGTTTTTCCCATCTAAAAAACAAAGTGAAAAGACTATAATCCATGACATATTTCTTATACAAAATAGGTTATAATTAAAATAAATAATCAAGCCAGAATTTATTGATATTTATCACTTTCACATGGAATTATGTTAATTTAGATGTAAATATATTCAATATGTTTCTTCTCTATCACAAAAAAATCGCATTTCTTTGTCACTAAGCCACGGTGTTAAAAGATTGTAAATGAATCACAAATAAGTTATATCTACATGGGTAATCACTAAAATTAAATATTTAGGCTCAACGTTATTTGTATTCACTATAATCACATTGTATTATGGTATAATACATGTAAACAATTTCTATATTTTTTTTCTTCTCCACCACCAAAATATTGGTTTCTTGACCTCTAAGAAACTAAGTTAAGAGACAACAAAAGAATGACCCATAATTTATACGTATGCATAACAATTAAAATCTAATAATCAACCTCAATATTATTTATGTTCCTCGTATTCAAATTCACTTATGGTATAATTAATTTAAAAATCTTCAATATTTTTTTTCACCATCCAAAAGTTTTATATTTTTTATCACTATGCTAAAAACACAATAGACTATAGTCTATGTAAAAAATTAATTATATTTTGGTTTTTTACTCCACCACAAAATTTTATATTTTTCCCAACTAAAAGACAAAGTTAAAAGGCTATAATCCATGACATATTTTTAATACAAAATAGGTAATAATTAAAATAAATAGTCAAGCTAGAATTTATTGATATTTATCGCTTTCACATTGAATTATGGTAATTTAGATGTAAATATATGCAATATGTTTCTTCTCCATCACCAAATTTCACGTTTCTTCGTCACTAAGCCACAGAGTTAAAAGACTGTAAGTGAATGACAAATTAATTATATCTACATGGGTAATCACTAAAATTAAATATTTAGGCTCAACGTTATTTGAATTCACTATAATCACATATTATTATGGTATAATAGATATAAACAATTTCTATATTTTTCTTCTTCTCCATCACAAAAATATTGGTTTCTACACCTCTAAGACACTAAGTTAAGAGACACAAAAATGAATGACCCATAATTTATACGTATGCATAACAATTAAAATTAAATAATCAACTTCAATATTATTTATATTCGTCGTATTCAAATTCACTTATGATATATTACATCTAAAAATATTCAATATTTTTCTTCACAATCAAAAATTTTTATACTTTTTATCACTAAGCTAAAAACATAATATACTATATATAGTCTATGTAAAAAATTAATTATATTTTAGTTTTTTACTCCATCGCAAAATTTTATGTTTTTCCCAACTAAAAAACAAAGTTAAAAGACTATAATCCATGACATATTTCTTATACAAAATAGGTAATAATTAAAATAAATAATCAAGCTAGAATTTATTGATATTTATCACTTTCACATTGAATTATGGTAATTTAGATGTAAATATATTCAATATGTTTCTTCTCTATCACAAAAAAATCACGTTTCTTCGTCACTAAGCCACGGAGTTAAAAGACTGTAAATGAATCACAAATAAGTTATATCTACATGGGTAATCAATAAATTTAATATTTAGGCTCAACGTTATTTGTATTCACTATAATCACATTGTATTATGGTATAATACATGTAAACAATTTCTACATTTTTTTTCTTCTCCATCACCAAAATATTGGTTTCTTGACCTCTAAGAAACTAAGTTAAGAGACAACAAAAGAATGACCCATAATTTATACGTATGCATAACAATTAAAATCTAATAATCAACCTCAATATTATTTATATTCCTCGTATTCAAATTCACTTATGGTATAATTAATTTAAAAATCTTCAATATTTTTTTTCACCATCCAAAAGTTTTATATTTTTTATCACTATGCTAAAAACACAATAGACTATAGTCTATGTAAAAAATTAATTATATTTTGGTTTTTTACTCCACCACAAAATTTTATATTTTTCCCAACTAAAAAACAAAGTTAAAAGGCTATAATCCATGACATATTTTTAATACAAAATAGGTAATAATTAAAATAAATAGTCAAGCTAGAATTTATTGATATTTATCGCTTTCACATTGAATTATGGTAATTTAGATGTAAATATATGCAATATGTTTCTTCACCATCACCAAATTTCACGTTTCTTCGTCACTAAGCCACAGAGTTAAAAGACTGTAAGTGAATGACAAATTAATTATATCTACATGGGTAATCACTAAAATTAAATATTTAGGCTCAACGTTATTTGAATTCACTATAATCACATATTATTATGGTATAATAGATGTAAATAATTTCTATGTTTTTCTTCTTCTCCATCACCAAAATATTGGTTTCTACACCTCTAAGAATCTAAGTTAAGAGACACAAAAATGAATGACCCATAATTTATACATATGCATAACAATTAAAATTAAATAATCAACCTCAATATTATTTATATTCGTCGTATTCAAATTCACTTATGATATATTACATCTTAAAATGTTCAATATTTTTCTTCACAATAAAAATGTTTTATATTTTTTATGACTAAGCTAAAAATATAATAGACTATATATAGTCTATGTAAAAAATTAATTATATTTTAGTTTTTTACTCCATCACAAAATTTTATGTTTTTCCCATCTAAAAAACAAAGTGAAAAGACTATAATCCATGACATATTTCTTATACAAAATAGGTTATAATTAAAATAAATAATCAAGCCAGAATTTATTGATATTTATCACTTTCACATGGAATTATGTTAATTTAGATGTAAATATATTCAATATGTTTCTTCTCTATCACAAAAAAATCGCATTTCTTTGTCACTAAGCCACGGTGTTAAAAGATTGTAAATGAATCACAAATAAGTTATATCTACATGGGTAATCACTAAAATTAAATATTTAGGCTCAACGTTATTTGTATTCACTATAATCACATTGTATTATGGTATAATACATGTAAACAATTTCTATATTTTTTTTCTTCTCCACCACCAAAATATTGGTTTCTTGACCTCTAAGAAACTAAGTTAAGAGACAACAAAAGAATGACCCATAATTTATACGTATGCATAACAATTAAAATCTAATAATCAACCTCAATATTATTTATGTTCCTCGTATTCAAATTCACTTATGGTATAATTAATTTAAAAATCTTCAATATTTTTTTTCACCATCCAAAAGTTTTATATTTTTTATCACTATGCTAAAAACACAATAGACTATAGTCTATGTAAAAAATTAATTATATTTTGGTTTTTTACTCCACCACAAAATTTTATATTTTTCCCAACTAAAAGACAAAGTTAAAAGGCTATAATCCATGACATATTTTTAATACAAAATAGGTAATAATTAAAATAAATAGTCAAGCTAGAATTTATTGATATTTATCGCTTTCACATTGAATTATGGTAATTTAGATGTAAATATATGCAATATGTTTCTTCTCCATCACCAAATTTCACGTTTCTTCGTCACTAAGCCACAGAGTTAAAAGACTGTAAGTGAATGACAAATTAATTATATCTACATGGGTAATCACTAAAATTAAATATTTAGGCTCAACGTTATTTGAATTCACTATAATCACATATTATTATGGTATAATAGATATAAACAATTTCTATATTTTTCTTCTTCTCCATCACAAAAATATTGGTTTCTACACCTCTAAGACACTAAGTTAAGAGACACAAAAATGAATGACCCATAATTTATACGTATGCATAACAATTAAAATTAAATAATCAACTTCAATATTATTTATATTCGTCGTATTCAAATTCACTTATGATATATTACATCTAAAAATATTCAATATTTTTCTTCACAATCAAAAATTTTTATACTTTTTATCACTAAGCTAAAAACATAATATACTATATATAGTCTATGTAAAAAATTAATTATATTTTAGTTTTTTACTCCATCGCAAAATTTTATGTTTTTCCCAACTAAAAAACAAAGTTAAAAGACTATAATCCATGACATATTTCTTATACAAAATAGGTAATAATTAAAATAAATAATCAAGCTAGAATTTATTGATATTTATCACTTTCACATTGAATTATGGTAATTTAGATGTAAATATATTCAATATGTTTCTTCTCTATCACAAAAAAATCACGTTTCTTCGTCACTAAGCCACGGAGTTAAAAGACTGTAAATGAATCACAAATAAGTTATATCTACATGGGTAATCAATAAATTTAATATTTAGGCTCAACGTTATTTGTATTCACTATAATCACATTGTATTATGGTATAATACATGTAAACAATTTCTATATTTTTTTTCTTCTCCATCACCAAAATATTGGTTTCTTGACCTCTAAGAAACTAAGTTAAGAGACAACAAATGAATGACCCATAATTTATACGTATCCATAACAATTAAAATCTAATAATCAACCTCAATATTATTTATATTCCTCGTATTCAAATTCACTTATGGTATAATTAATCTAAAAATGTTCAATATTTTTTTTCACCATCCAAAAGTTTTATATTTTTTATCACTATGCTAAAAACACAATAGACTATAGTCTATGTAAAAAATTAATTATATTTTGGTTTTTTACTCCACCACAAAATTTTATATTTTTCCCAACTAAAAAACAAAGTTAAAAGGCTATAATCCATGACATATTTTTAATACAAAATAGGTAATAATTAAAATAAATAGTCAAGCTAGAATTTATTGATATTTATCGCTTTCACATTGAATTATGGTAATTTAGATGTAAATATATGCAATATGTTTCTTCACCATCACCAAATTTCACGTTTCTTCGTCACTAAGCCACAGAGTTAAAAGACTGTAAGTGAATGACAAATTAATTATATCTACATGGGTAATCACTAAAATTAAATATTTAGGCTCAACGTTATTTGAATTCACTATAATCACATATTATTATGGTATAATAGATGTAAATAATTTCTATGTTTTTCTTCTTCTCCATCACCAAAATATTGGTTTCTACACCTCTAAGAATCTAAGTTAAGAGACACAAAAATGAATGACCCATAATTTATACATATGCATAACAATTAAAATTAAATAATCAACCTCAATATTATTTATATTCGTCGTATTCAAATTCACTTATGATATATTACATCTTAAAATGTTCAATATTTTTCTTCACAATAAAAATGTTTTATATTTTTTATGACTAAGCTAAAAATATAATAGACTATATATAGTCTATGTAAAAAATTAATTATATTTTAGTTTTTTACTCCATCACAAAATTTTATGTTTTTCCCATCTAAAAAACAAAGTGAAAAGACTATAATCCATGACATATTTCTTATACAAAATAGGTTATAATTAAAATAAATAATCAAGCTAGAATTTATTGACATTTATCACTTTCACATGGAATTATGGTAATTTAGATGTAAATATATTCAATATGTTTCTTCTCTATCACAAAAAAATCGCATTTCTTCGTCACTAAGCCACGGTGTTAAAAGATTGTAAATGAATCACAAATAAGTTATATCTACATGGGTAATCACTAAAATTAAATATTTAGGCTCAACGTTATTTGTATTCACTATAATCACATTGTATTATGGTATAATACATGTAAACAATTTCTACATTTTTTTTCTTCTCCATCACCAAAATATTGGTTTCTTGACCTCTAAGAAACTAAGTTAAGAGACAACAAAAGAATGACCCATAATTTATACGTATGCATAACAATTAAAATCTAATAATCAACCTCAATATTATTTATATTCCTCGTATTCAAATTCACTTATGGTATAATTAATTTAAAAATCTTCAATATTTTTTTTCACCATCCAAAAGTTTTATATTTTTTATCACTATGCTAAAAACACAATAGACTATAGTCTATGTAAAAAATTAATTATATTTTGGTTTTTTACTCCACCACAAAATTTTATATTTTTCCCAACTAAAAAACAAAGTTAAAAGGCTATAATCCATGACATATTTTTAATACAAAATAGGTAATAATTAAAATAAATAGTCAAGCTAGAATTTATTGATATTTATCGCTTTCACATTGAATTATGGTAATTTAGATGTAAATATATGCAATATATTTCTTCTCCATCACCAAATTTCACGTTTCTTCGTCACTAAGCCACAGAGTTAAAAGACTGTAAGTGAATGACAAATTAATTATATCTACATGGGTAATCACTAAAATTAAATATTTAGGCTCAACGTTATTTGAATTCACTATAATCACATATTATTATGGTATAATAGATGTAAATAATTTCTATATTTTTCTTCTTCTCCATCACAAAAATATTGGTTTCTACACCTCTAAGACACTAAGTTAAGAGACACAAAAATGAATGACCCATAATTTATACGTATGCATAACAATTAAAATTAAATAATCAACCTCAATATTATTTATATTCGTCGTATTCAAATTCACTTATCATATATTACATCTAAAAATGTTCAATATTTTTCTTCACAATCCAAAAGTTTTATATTTTTTATCACTAAGCTAAAAACATAATAGACTATACTCTATGTAAAAAATTCATTATATTTTAGTTTTTTACTCCACCGCAAAATTTTATATTTTTTCCAACTAAAAAACAAAGTTAAAAGACTATAATCCGTGACATATTTCTTATACAAAATAGGTAATAATTAAAATAAATAATCAAGCTAGAATCACTTTCACATTAAATAAATAATCAAGCTATAATCACATTGTATTATGGTATAATAGATGTAAACATATATTTACATCTAAATTACCACATTGAATTATTGAAATTTATCACTTTCATATTAAATAAATAATCAAGCTATAATCACATTGTATTATGGTATAATAGATGTAAACAATTTCTATATTTTTCTTCTTCTCCATCACCAAAATATTGGTTTCTTCACCTCTAAGAAACTAAGTTAAGAGACAACAAATGAATGACCCATAATTTATACGTAT
This sequence comes from Lathyrus sativus, assembly GCA_963859935.3. Classification (NCBI taxonomy): domain Eukaryota; kingdom Viridiplantae; phylum Streptophyta; class Magnoliopsida; order Fabales; family Fabaceae; genus Lathyrus; species Lathyrus sativus. The sequence goes on from OZ012740.1 coordinate 4,133,171, forward strand.
GCATAACAATTAAAATCTAATAATCAACCTCAATATTATTTATATTCCTCGTATTCAAATTCACTTATGGTATATTTAATCTAAAAATGTTCAATATTTTTTTTCACCATCCAAAAGTTTTGAATTTTTTATCACTAAGCTAAAAACATAATAGACTATAGTCTATTTAAAAAATTAATTATATTTTAGTTTTTTACTCCACCACAAAATTTTATATTTTTCCCAACTAAAAAACAAAGTTAAAAGGCTATAATCCATGACATATTTTTAATACAAAATAGGTAATAATTAAAATAAATAATCAAGCTAGAATTTATTGATATTTATCCCTTTCACATTGAATTATGGTAATTTAGATGTAAATATATTCAATATGTTTCTTCTCCATCACCAAATTTCACGTTTCTTCGTCACTAAGCCACGGAGTTAAAAGACCGTAAATGAATCACAAATAAATTATATCTACATGGGTAATCACTAAAATTAAATATTTAGGCTCAACGTTATTTGAATTCACTATAATCACATTGTATTATGGTATAGTAAATGTAAACAATTTCTATATTTTTCTTCTACTCCATCACCAAAATATTGGTTTCTACACCTCTAAGAAACTAAGTTAACAGACACAAAAATGAATGAACCATAATTTATACGTATGCATAACACATAAAATTAAATAATCAACCTCAATATTATTTATATTCGTCGTATTCAAATTTACTTATGGTATATTACATCTAAAAATGTTCAATATTTTTCTTCACAATCAAAAAGTTTTATTTTTTTTATCACTAAGCTAAAAACATAATAGACTATATATAGTCTATGTAAAAAATTAATTATATTTTAGTTTTTTACTCCATCACAAAATTTTATGTTTTTCCCAAATAAAAAACAAAGTTAAAAGACTATAATCCATGACATATTTCTTATACAAAAAAGGTAATAATTAAAATAAATAATCAAGCTAGAATTTATTGATATTTATCACTTTCACATTGAATTATGGTAATTTAGATGTAAATATACTCAAGATGTTTCTTCTCTATCACAAAAAAATCACGTTTCTTCGTCACTAAGCCACAGAGTTAAAAGACTGTAAATGAATCACAAATAAATTATATCTACATGGGTAATCACTAAAATTAAATATTTAGGCTCAACGTTATTTGTATTCACTATAACCACATTGTAGTATGGTGTAATAAATGTAAATAATTTCTATATTTTTCTTCTTCTCCATCACAAAATATTGGTTTCTTCACCTCTAAGAAACTAAGTTAAGAGACAACAGATGAATGACCCATAATTTATACGTATGCATAACAATTAAAATCAAATAATCAACCTCAATATTATTTATATACCTCGTGTTCAAATTCACTTATGGTATATTTAATCTAAAAATGTTCAATATTTTTTTTCACCATCCAAACGTTTTATATTTTTTATCACTAAGCTAATAACATAATAGACTATAGTCTATGTAAAAAATTAATTATATTTTAGTATTTTATTCCTTCACAAAATTTAATATTTTTCCCAACTAAAAAACAAAGTTAAAAGGCTATAATCCATGACATATTTTTAATACAAAATAGGTAATAATTAAAATAAATAGTCAAGCTAGAATTTATTGATATTTATCGCTTTCACATTGAATTATGGTAATTTAGATGTAAATATATTCAATATGTTTCTTCTCCATCACCAAATTTCACGTTTCTTCGTCACTAAGCCACAGAGTTAAAAGACTGTAAATGAATGACAAATTAATTATATCTACATGGGTAATCACTAAAATTAAATATTTTGGCTCAACGTTATTTGAATTCACTATAATCACATATTATTATGGTATAATAGATGTAAACAATTTCTATATTTTTCTTCTTCTCCATCACCAAAATATTGGTTTCTACACCTCTAAGAAACTAAGTAAAGAGACACAAAAATGAATGACCCATAATTTATACATATGCATAACAATTAAAATTAAATAATCAACCTCAATATTATTTATATTCGTCGTATTCAAATTCACTTATGATATATTACATCTTAAAATGTTCAATATTTTTCTTCACAATAAAAATGTTTTATATTTTTTATAACTAAGCTAAAAATATAATAGACTATATATAGTCTATGTAAAAAATTAATTATATTTTAGTTTTTCACTCCATCACAAAATTTTATGTTTTTCACTTCTAAAAAACAAAGTTAAAAGACTATAATCCATGACATATTTCTTTTACAAAATAGGTTATAATTAAAATAAATAATCAAGCTAGAATTTATTGATATTTATCACTTTCACATGGAATTATGGTAATTTAGATGTAAATATATTCAATATGTTTCTTCTCTATCACAAAAAAATCGCGTTTCTTCGTCACTAAGCCACGGTGTTAAAAGACTGTAAATGAATCACAAATAAGTTATATCTACATGGGTAATCACTAAAATTAAATATTTAGGCTCAACGTTATTTGTATTCACTATAATCACATTTTATTATGTTATAATAGATGTAAACAATTTCTATATTTTTCTTCTTCTCCATCACCAAAATATTGGTTTCTTCACCTCTAAGAAACTAAGTTAAGAGACAACAAATGAATGGCCCATAATTTATACGTATGCATAACAATTAAAACCTAATAATCAACCTCAATATAATTTATATTCCTCGTATTCAAATTCACTTATGGTATATTTAATCTAAAAATGTTCAATATTTTTTTTCACCATCCAAAAGTTTTATATTTTTTTATCACTAACTTAAAAACATAATAGACTATAGTCTATGTAAAAAATTAATTATATTTTAGTTTTTTACTCCACCACAAAATTTCATACTTTACCCAACTAAAAAACAAAGTTAAAAGGCTATAATCCATGACATATTTTTAATAAAAAATAGGTAATAATTAAAATAAATAGTCAAGCTAGAATTTATTGATATTTATCGCTTTCACATTGAATTATGGTAATTTAGATGTAAATATATTCAATATGTTTCTTCTCCATCACCAAATTTCACGTTTCTTCGTCACTAAGCCGCAGAGTTAAAAGACTGTAAATGAATGACAAATTAATTATATCTACATGGGTAATCACTAAAATTAAATATTTAGGCTCAACGTTATTTGAATTCACTATAATCACATATTATTATGGTATAATAGATGTAAACAATTTCTATATTTTTCTTCTTCTCCATCACCAAAATATTGGTTTCTACACCTCTAAGAATCTAAGTTAAGAGACACAAAAATGAATGACCCATAATTTATACGTATGCATAACAATTAAAATTAAATAATCAACCTCAATATTATTTATATTCGTCGTATTCAAATTCACTTATGATATATTACATCTAAAAATGTTCAATATTTTTCTTCACAATAAAAAAAGTTTTATATTTTTTATCACTAAGCTAAAAATATAATAGACTATACAGAGTCTATGTAAAAAATTAATTATATTTTAGTTTTTTACTCCATCACTAAATTTTATGTTTTTCCCAAGTAAAAAACAAAGTTAAAAGACTATAATCCATGACATATTTCTTATACAAAATAGGTTATAATTAAAATAAATAATCAAGCTAGAATTTATTGATATTTATCACTTTCATATGGAATTATGGTAATTTCGATGTAAATATATTCAATATGTTTCTTCTCTATCACAAAAAAATCACGTTTCTTCGTCACTAAGTCACGGTGTTAAAAGACTATAAATGAATCACAAATAAGTTATATCTACATGGGTAATCAATAAAATTAAATATTTAGGCTCAACGTTATTTGTATTCACTATAATCACATTTTATTATGTTATAATAGATGTAAACAATTTCTATATTTTTCTTCTTCTCCATCACCAAAATATTGGTTTCTTCACCTCTAAGAAACTAAGTTAAGAGACAACAAATGAATGACCCATAATTTATATGTATGCATAACACTTAAAACCTAATAATCAACCTCAATATAATTTATATTCCTCGTATTCAAATTCACTTATGGTATATTTAATCTAAAAATGTTCAATATTTTTTTCCACCATCCAAAAGTTTTATATTTTTTATGACTAAGCTAAAAACATAATAGACTATAGTCTATGTAAAAAATTAATTATATTTTAGTTTTTTGCTCCACCACAAAATTTTATATTTTTCCCAACTAAAAAACAAAGTTAAAAGGCTATAATCCATGACATATTTTTAATAAAAAATAGGTAATAATTAAAATAAATATTCAAGCTAGAATTTATTGATATTTATCGCTTTCACATTGAATTATGGTAATTTAGATGTAAATATATTCAATATGTTTCTTCTCCATCACCAAATTTCACGTTTCTTCGTCACTAAGCCGCAGAGTTAAAAGACTGTAAATGAATGACAAATTAATTATATCTACATGGGTAATCACTAAAATTAAATATTTAGGCTCAACGTTATTTGAATTCACTATAATCACATATTATTATGGTATAATAGATGTAAACAATTTCTATATTTTTCTTCTTCTCCATCACCAAAATATTGGTTTCTACACCTCTAAGAATCTAAGTTAAGAGACACAAAAATGAATGACCCATAATTTATACGTATGCATAACAATTAAAATTAAATAATCAACCTCAATATTATTTATATTCGTCGTATTCAAATTCACTTATGATATATTACATCTAAAAATGTTCAATATTTTTCTTCACAATAAAAAAAGTTTTATATTTTTTATCACTAAGCTAAAAATATAATAGACTATACAGAGTCTATGTAAAAAATTAATTATATTTTAGTTTTTTACTCCATCACTAAATTTTATGTTTTTCCCAAGTAAAAAACAAAGTTAAAAGACTATAATCCATGACATATTTCTTATACAAAATAGGTTATAATTAAAATAAATAATCAAGCTAGAATTTATTGATATTTATCACTTTCACATGGAATTATGGTAATTTCGATGTAAATATATTCAATATGTTTCTTCTCTATCACAAAAAAATCACGTTTCTTCGTCACTAAGTCACCTTGTTAAAAGACTGTAAATGAATCACAAATAAGTTATATCTACATGGGTAATCACTAAAATTAAATATTTAGGCTCAACGTTATTTGTATTCACTATAATCACATTTTATTATGTTATAATAGATGTAAACAATTTCTATATTTTTCTTCTTCTCCATCACCAAAATATTGGTTTCTTCACCTCTAAGAAACTAAGTTAAGAGACAACAAATGAATGAACCATAATTTATATGTATGCATAACACTTAAAACCTAATAATCAACCTCAATATAATTTATATTCCTCGTATTCAAATTCACTTATGGTATATTTAATCTAAAAATGTTCAATATTTTTTTCCACCATCCAAAAGTTTTATATTTTTTATGACTAAGCTAAAAACATAATAGACTATAGTCTATGTAAAAAATTAATTATATTTTAGTTTTTTACTCCACCACAAAATTTTATATTTTTCCCAACTAAAAAACAAAGTTAAAAGGCTATAATCCATGACATATTTTTAATAAAAAATAGGTAATAATTAAAATAAATAGTCAAGCTAGAATTTATTGATATTTATCGCTTTCACATTGAATTATGGTAATTTAGATGTAAATATATTCAATATGTTTCTTCTCCATCACCAAATTTCACGTTTCTTCGTCACTAAGCCGCAGAGTTAAAAGACTGTAAATGAATGACAAATTAATTATATCTACATGGGTAATCACTAAAATTAAATATTTAGGCTCAACGTTATTTGAATTCACTATAATCACATATTATTATGGTATAATAGATGTAAACAATTTCTATATTTTTCTTCTTCTCCATCACCAAAATATTGGTTTCTACACCTCTAAGAATCTAAGTTAAGAGACACAAAAATGAATGACCCATAATTTATACGTATGCATAACAATTAAAATTAAATAATCAACCTCAATATTATTTATATTCGTCGTATTCAAATTCACTTATGATATATTACATCTAAAAATGTTCAATATTTTTCTTCACAATAAAAAAAGTTTTATATTTTTTATCACTAAGCTAAAAATATAATAGACTATACAGAGTCTATGTAAAAAATTAATTATATTTTAGTTTTTTACTCCATCACTAAATTTTATGTTTTTCCCAAGTAAAAAACAAAGTTAAAAGACTATAATCCATGACATATTTCTTATACAAAATAGGTTATAATTAAAATAAATAATCAAGCTAGAATTTATTGATATTTATCACTTTCACATGGAATTATGGTAATTTCGATGTAAATATATTCAATATGTTTCTTCTCTATCACAAAAAAATCACGTTTCTTCGTCACTAAGTCACCTTGTTAAAAGACTGTAAATGAATCACAAATAAGTTATATCTACATGGGTAATCACTAAAATTAAATATTTAGGCTCAACGTTATTTGTATTCACTATAATCACATTTTATTATGTTATAATAGATGTAAACAATTTCTATATTTTTCTTCTTCTCCATCACCAAAATATTGGTTTCTTCACCTCTAAGAAACTAAGTTAAGAGACAACAAATGAATGAACCATAATTTATATGTATGCATAACACTTAAAACCTAATAATCAACCTCAATATAATTTATATTCCTCGTATTCAAATTCACTTATGGTATATTTAATCTAAAAATGTTCAATATTTTTTTCCACCATCCAAAAGTTTTATATTTTTTATGACTAAGCTAAAAACATAATAGACTATAGTCTATGTAAAAAATTAATTATATTTTAGTTTTTTACTCCACCACAAAATTTTATATTTTTCCCAACTAAAAAACAAAGTTAAAAGGCTATAATCCATGACATATTTTTAATAAAAAATAGGTAATAATTAAAATAAATATGCAAACTAGAATTTATTGATATTTATCGCTTTCACATTGAATTATGGTAATTTAGATGTAAATATATTCAACATGTTTCTTCTCCATCACCAAATTTCACGTTTCTTCGTCACTAAGCCACAGAGTTAAAAGACTGTAAATGAATGACAAATTAATTATATCTACATGGGTAATCACTAACATTAAATATTTAGGCTCAACGTTATTTGAATTCACTATAATCACATATTATTATGGTATAATAGATTTAAACAATTTCTATATTTTTCTTCTTCTCCATCACAAAAATATTGGTTTCTACACCTCTAAGAAACTAAGTTAAGAGACACAAAAATGAATGACCCATAATTTATACGTATGCATAACAATTAAAATTAAATAATCAATCTCAATATTATTTATATTCATCGTATTCAAATTCACTTATGATATATTACATCTAAAAATGTTCAATATTTTTCTTCACAATCAAAAAGTTTTATATTTTTTATCACTAAGCTAAAAACATAATAGACAATATATAGTCTATGTAAAAAATTAATTATATTTTAGTTTTTTACTCCATCGCAAAATTTTATGTTTTTCCCAACTAAAAAACAAAGTTAAAAAACTATAATCCATGACACATTTCTTATACAAAATAGGTAATAATTAAAATAAATAATCAAGCTAGAATTTATTGATATTTATCACTTTCACATTGAATTATGGTAATTTAGATATAAATATATTCAATATGTTTCTTCTCCATCACCAAATTTCACGTTTCTTCGTCACTAAGTCACAGAGTTAAAAGACTGTAAATGAATGACAAATTAATTATATCTACATGGGTAATCACTAAAATTAAATATTTCGGCTCAACGTTATTTGAATTCGCTATAATCACATATTATTATGGTATAATAGATGTAAACAATTTCTATATTTTTCTTCTTCTCCATCACCAAAATATTGGTTTCTACACCTCTAAGAATCTATGTTAAGAGACACAAAAATGAATGACCCATAATTTATACGTATGCATAACAATTAAAATTAAATAATCAACCTCAATATTATTTATATTCGTCGTATTCAAATTCACGTATGGTATATTTAATCTAAAAATGTTCAATATTTTTCTTCACAATAAAAAAGTTTTATATTTTTTATGACTAAGCTAAAAATATAATAGACTATATATAGTCTATGTAAAAAATTAATTATATTTTAGTTTCTTACTCCATCACAAAATTTTATATTTTTCCCAACTAAAAAACAAAGTTAAAAGGCTATAATCCATGACATATTTTTAATACAAAATAGGTAATAATTAAAATAAATAGTCAATCTAGAATTTATTCATATTTATGCTTTCACATTGAATTATGGTAATTTAGATGTAAATATATTCAATATGTTTCTTCTCCATCACCAAATTTCACGTTTCTTCGTCACTAAGCCAAAGAGTTAAAAGACTGTAAATGAATGACAAATTAATTATATCTACATGGGTAATCACTAAAATTAAATATTTCGACTCAAGTTATTTGAATACACTATAATCACATGTTATTATGGTATAATAGATGTAAACAATTTCTATATTTTTCTTCTTCTCTATCACCAAAATATTGGTTTCTACACCTCTAAGAAACAAAGTTAAGAGACACAAAAATGAATGACCCATAATTTATACGCATGCATAATAATTAAAATTAAATAATCTACCTCAATATTATTTATATTTGTCGTATTCAAATTCACTTATGGTATATTACATCTAAAAATGTTCAATATTTTTCTTCAGAATCAAAAAGTTTTATATTTTTTATCACTAAGCTAAAAACATAATAGACTATATATAGTCTATGTAAAAAATTAATTATATTTTATTCTTTTACCTCATCACAAAATTTTATGTTTTTCCCAACTAAAAAACAAATTTAAAAGACTATAATTCATGACATATTTCTTATACAAAATAGGTAATAATTAAAATAAAGAATCAAGCTAGAATTCATTGATATTTATCACTTTCACATTGAATTATGGTAATTTAGATGTAAATATATTCAATATGTTTCTTCTCCATCACCAAATTTCACGTTTCTTCGTCACTAAGCCACAGAGTTAAAAGAATGTAACTGAATGACAAATTAATTATATCTACATGGGTAATCACCAAAATTAAATATTTAGGCTCAACGTTATTTGAATTCACTATAATCACATATTATTATGGTATAGTAGATGTAAACAATTTCTATATTTTTCTTCTTCTCCATCACCAAAATATTGGTTTCTACACCCGTAAGAAACTAAGTTAAGAGACATAAAAATGAATGGCCCATAATTTATACGTATGCATAACAATTAAAATTAAATAATCAACCTCAATATTATTTATATTCGTCGTATTCAAATTCACTTATGGTATATTTAATTATTACCTAAATGAATCACAAATAAATTATATCTACATGGGTAATCTCTAAAATTAAATATTTAGGCTCAATGTTATTTGAATTCACTATAATCACATTGTATTATGGTATAATACATGTAAACAATTTCAATTTTTTTCTTTTTCTCCATCACCAAAATGAATGACCCATAATTTATATGTATGCATAATAATTAAGATTAAATAATCTACCTCAATATTATTTATACTCGTCGTAATCAAATTCACTTATGGTATATTAAATTATTACCGAAATGAATCACAAATAAATTATATCTAGCTTGACTATTTATTTTAATTATTACTTATTTTGTATTAAAAATATGTCATGGGTTATAGCCTTTTAACTTTGTTTTTTAGTTGGGAAAAATATAATTTATACGTATGCATAACAATTAAAATTAAATAATGAACCTCAATATTATTTATATTCGTCGTAATCAAATTCACTTATGGTATATTACATCTAAAAATGTTCAATATTTTCTTCACAATCAAAAAGTTTTATATTTTTTATCACTAAGCTAAAAACTTAATAGACTATATATAATCTATGTAAAAAATTAATTATATTTTAGTTTTTTACTCCATCACAAAATTTTATATTTTTTCCAACTAAAAAACAAAGTTAAAAGGCTATAATCCATGACATATTTTTTATACAAAATAGGTAATAATTAAAATAAATAGTCAAGCTAGAATTTATTGATATATATCACTTTCAAATTGAATTATGGTAATTTAGATGTAAATATATTCAATATGTTTCTTCTCCATCACCAAATTTCACGTTTCTTCGTCACTAAGCCACAGAGTTAAGAGACTCTAAATGAATGACAAATTAATTATATCTACATGGGTAATCACTAAAATTAAATATTTAGGCTCAATGTTATTTGAATTCACTATAATCACATTATATTATGGTATAATAGATGTAAACAATTTCTATATTTTTCTTCTACTCCATCACCAAAATATTGGTTTCTACACCTCTAAGAAACTAAGTTAAGAGACACAAAAATGAATGACCCATAATTTATACGTATGCATAACAATTAAAATTAAATAATCAACCTCAATATTATTTTTATTCATCGTATTCAAATTTACTTATGGTATATTAAATCTAAAAATGTTCAATATTTTTCTTCACAATCAAAAAGTTTTATATTTTTTATCACTAAGCTAAAAACATAATAGACTATATATAGTCTATGTAAAAAATTAATTATATTTTAGTTTTTTACTCCATCACAAAAGTTTATGTTTTTCCCAACTAAAAAACAAAGTTAAAAGACTATAATCCATGACATATTTCTTATACAAAATAAGTAATAATTAAAATAAATAATCAAGCTAGAATTTATTGATATTTATCACTTTCACATTGAATTATGGTAATTTAGATGTAAATATATTCAATATGTTTCTTCTCTATCACAAAAAAATCACGTTTCTTCGTCACTAAGCCACAGAGTTAAAAGACTGTAAATGAATTACAAATAAATTATATCTACATGGGTAATCACTAAAATTAAATATTTAGGCTCAACGTTATTTGTATTCACTATAATCACATTGTATTATGGTATAATAGATGTAAACAATTTCTATATTTTTCTTCTTCTCCATCATCAAAATATTGGTTTATTTACCTCTAAGAAACTAAGTTAAGAAACAACAAATGAATGACCCATAATTTATACGTATGCTTAACAATTAAAATCAAATAATCAACCTTAATATTATTTATATTCCTCGTACGCAAATTCACTTATGGTATATTTAATCTAAAAATGTTCAATATTTTTTTTCACCATCCAAAAGTTTTATATTTTTTATCACTAAGCTAAAAACATAATAGACTATAGTCTATGTAAAAAATTAATTATATTTTAGTTTTTTACTCCACCACAAAATTTCATACTTTACCCAACTAAAAAACAAAGTTAAAAGGCTATAATCCATGACATATTTTTAATAAAAAATAGGTAATAATTAAAATAAATAGTCAAGCTAGAATTTATTGATATTTATCGCTTTCACATTGAATTATGGTAATTTAGATGTAAATATATTCAATATGTTTCTTCTCCATCACCAAATTTCACGTTTCTTCGTCACTAAGCCGCAGAGTTAAAAGACTGTAAATGAATGACAAATTAATTATATCTACATGGGTAATCACTAAAATTAAATATTTAGGCTCAACGTTATTTGAATTCACTATAATCACATATTATTATGGTATAATAGATGTAAACAATTTCTATATTTTTCTTCTTCTCCATCACCAAAATATTGGTTTCTACACCTCTAAGAAACTAAGTTAAGAGACACAAAAATGAATGACCCATAATTTATACGTATGCATAACAATTAAAATTAAATAATCAACCTCAATATTATTTATATTCGTCGTATTCAAATTCACTTATGATATATTACATCTAAAAATGTTCAATATTTTTCTTCACAATAAAAAAAGTTTTATATTTTTTATCACTAAGCTAAAAACATAATAGACTATATATAGTCTATGTAAAAAATTAATTATATTTTAGTTTTTTACCTCATCACGAAATTTTATGTTTTTCCCAACTAAAAAATAAAGTTAAAAGACTATAATTCATGACATATTTCTTATACAAAATAGGTAATAATTAAAATAAAGAATCAAGCTAGAATTTATTGATATTTATCACTTTCACATTGAATTATGGTAATTTAGATGTAAATATATTCAATATGTTTCTTCTCCATCACCGAATTTCACGTTTCTTCGTCACTAAGCCACAGACTTAAAAGACTGTAAATGAATGACAAATTAATTATATCTACATGGGTAATCACTATCATCAACAACAACAACAACAACAACAACATATATGTAACATGAATAGTGATGTTGGACACACCAGATCTGTGAAGAAGAGGACGAAAAAGAAGAAAAAGCGAACAAGAGCCCTAAACATATATCATCCTCGTATTTCTTATTTTTTTCAGAGTTGGAGGATGATATGTATTTAGATTTCTCGTTGTTTAAAGGTCTTCATTAGGGTTTTCTTGAAGTTGTTTTATTATGTCTTTTAGGTATGTGAAACTAAATGCTATAAGTTAAGCTATATATAGAAGAGTAAACAATTTCACCTTAGTTTTTAAACAAAAGTAACATGTATTATTTTTTTTTTTAATTTTTTACCATTCACTGCTTTCTTTATGTGTTGCAATATTCAAACAAGAACTTGTACTATGAAACAACAACATTGCTTTGCAATTTACAGTATGTATACGAATAAATTTCTCAATTTGTCAACCTATGAAAGCAATCAATTATGGAGTATTTTCTTTGGTTGACAACATTCAAAGATTATTCTAAAATATAACAATGATGTTGCAAGAGGTGGAAACAATAACACCAATACAATTATGTGAGATAATTGCAAGAGATGAAAAAATGTTTTGTTCAATGTTGGTGTTAGAAGAATAACATACAACATAGAACTTTGAAGATTTTTCTATCTTTCAATTCATCTCAAAGAATGATGTGTACAAATCTGCAGCATCTATAAATGAGTTAGATTTACAGTAAAACTTAATGAATGAGTACTTTTATAATAAAATCTTATTATCTAATCCCTCGATCATATATAAAACCAAAAGAATAAATAATTTAATTTATAAATAAAAAATAAAATAAAAAGAAAGACATAATTTATAAAAAAAGATAAAAATTTATAAATAAAACATAATATATACCTTGTTCACAAAAACATGGACCCTCCATCAAAAGACTAATAATACTAATTTTTTTCCTTCTTTTCTAAATAAATGAACCACCCAACAGTTATATTATTCTTCTGTACGATTTTTTATTGTCATAATATATACCTGTAGATTCTATATTATACATTCTTGCAACTGCACATATTAATTATTCCATTCTGTGTATCTACCAATCAATGTGAATATTTCTACTATTTTTTAGAGCAATATCACTACTATTAAACATCTCTGCATGTTTATCATATTTAGAACTTAATGGTGGCGTATATAAATACCAATCCAACTGTTGGAACTTGCATTCATCATTCAATAACACAGCTAGTGAAACTAATTACTTTGTGGCTGATTTCAATGGCATTTATAGAGCGCAATATTTCGAGTGACGGGAAGCGTGTGATGACTCTGCAACAGTTTAAGCAATGGTTGAAGACATCATTCGATGCGAATGGTGATGGCCGGATCAGCAAAGGTGAACTGCGTCAGGCGTTGAGGATCACCGGTGGCCTCTTTGCTTCATGGAAGACTAGTAAGGTGTTGAAATCTGTTGATTCTAACCATGACGGGTTCATTGATGATAATGAGTTTGTTAATCTTGCACGGTTTGCAGAGAAACACTTGAACGTAAGAATCACGAAGTAGCTTGTGTGTATGTGTATATTGAGCTAACAATTGGCGATAATGTTTTGTTCCAAGAATTTTAACATTTGTGATTACTACGAGTTTTGATTCATTGTAAATGTCTTTAATCATTTATATTAGCATATATTATTTGTCCTATACATCTACACGTGTACAGTTAGTTGAAACTATTTTGAGTTAATGAAAGTATTTACAATATTTTACCATTCAATAACAAACTTTCTACGTTTTTCATTCTTTTCTTTTTCTTTTTTTCATGGAGATTCTCCTTGAGTTCTTCAACATTAATATGGTATCTAAGCTTAGTTTCACAAGTTTTAATAGTCATTGTTCTGTGTTGTTTTTCTGTAACTGTGCATTGTTTACTTTCTTTCGCAGTTATTCTTCTGTTATTTGTTGCAATTGAGTTTTTTTCTTTCTTTCTTTTTTATTTCTCTATCAATATATGGCTTACCAAAGTTTCATTGATTTCTCCACGAATTCTACAAATCCATATTTTTTTCATACAAAAAATCTAGCACTAGTTCTTATTTCTCCACTTCTTAATGATAAAAACTACTACACCTGGGCACGATCGATGCACATAACAATAATTTCCAAAAACAAAGAAAATTTTATTGGTGGAACCCTAACCAAACCACCTGTATTTGATCCTTTTTATGCTCCATAGATTCTTTGTAATATTATGGTTCTTGCTTGGGTTCATCATTCGATTTCAGAATCAATTGTCAAATCAGTACTTTGGATTGATAGTGCAGCTGGTGTTTGGAAAATTTTGCAGATTTGTTTCTCTCACAATGACATTTTCCGCATTTCTGATATTCAAAAGGATCTTTACAAATTTTATCAAGGTACTCTTGACATTTCTAACCACTCAATTGAAACTTTTATGGGATGAATTGGAGAATTATCGTCCTACTCTTGCGTGTTCTTGTGCAATCCCTTGTTCTTGTGGTGCTATTAGCTTTGCCCAGAAATATCGCGAGCAAGATCATGTAATTCGGTTTCTCAAGGGATTGAATGAGAAGTCTACACATTAAGTCGCACATTATGATGATGGGTATGTTACCACAGAATGACAAAGCATCCCCTCTCATTATTCAATAAGAACGGGAAATGAACAATTCTACATCGGTTATTGCTCAGTCTTCTGTCAACAATGAAGATAATGTTGTTTTTCAAGTTCATACATAATCAGGAAATTACAATGGTAACCATGGACACAGTTTCTTCAAAGGGAAGGTTTCAGTGGTGCAAAAGGTCATAATCGAGTCTGCATTCACTATGACAGAGTGAAAAACACTATAAGTTATAATTCATCTTTCCCTCGTTAAGGAAGAAGTACTTATAAAGGCCTTGCGCCTAGGGTTACTTGGGTAGGAGTAATGCACACTGAATTAATGTTGGACAATTGAATCCTTATTTTTCAAAGATATATGGACCATATATTGATCCTAACTTCCCTCTACCCAAGGAAGGTCTTTTTCCATATTTCTCATGTCTGGGCAAGAAGAAAGAACTTGGACCTAGGCGATACCCCTTGGAGGGTGACATATGGTCGTTGCCTCTCCTATAAGCCATTTCCACGAGCCATTATTCTTTGTAGGATTTTTTTACTTAATGAAATATTAAAGTTCCTTTGTGGAACATGTTCTAGATTGGGTTGGGCCCTGCCCCTAAGCCGGATAGGCCCAATACTATACGGGTCCAACAAGGTCTAATCCCCTCTCTGTCGGGCACGAGCCTCAACAAGGCACGTTAGTCAGGAAAAGGAATCTCTTGACGGGGAAACTCACGTGCTTCCCACACGGCCTCCATATGTCCCCCACGCGGGGACACATCATTAGACAACTATCCACTTCCGAAAGAGTTGGGTAACCCACCTTCCGAAAATCACGGGGCAGTTGATCCAGGGCGAAGATCACATGCTGGTTTTTACTATGCAACGTAAGCCCTGGCAGTTACTTGTGTTGGGCTTAGCAATTCGGCCCAATGCAATGTAACCATTGGCCCTGCGTTGGGGGAACATTATAAATACCCTCTTTCATTAGAGGGTTAGGTATCTTATTCACTACAACTTTTCTCTGTACTTGCTCTCTCTAGCTCTGTTACTCACTTAAGCATCGAAGCACCTTGCAGGTACACCCCCCCTCCTCCTCTATAACACTGGTGCAGGCAGCTACTCACGATGCATGGCAGGCTACTAATTCCTTTCTGATCAGGTGAGATCGGTGGCGCCATCTGTGAGAATCTTTTGCTTCCCTGTTCTTTCTTCTATCCAGGCGTAGAAGCTCAAGAACCAAAGCAACTTTTAACTTCCATTCTAATTATGGACAGCCCACGCGACGACAATCCTCTAGAAAACACCTTTGTCGCCTTCTACAACGAGGATGACCACGACCCAAACGTGACCGTCAGCAATGACGAAGCCGACTACAGGGACGGACACACCGCCTCTCCTTCTTTGGAAGACGCGGCCTTCAACGCCGCCCAGCACTTTGACAGCCAGCTATCTACCAGCCCATCCCAGTGCCAGTTGGCGCCGGCCATACCATGGTGGCTCTGTTCGCGGCGATCAACCAGACTAACTTAATGATCTTCCAGCAGAACGAGCGAATAAGGATGCTCGACGGGGAGCGAACATCACGCTCTCCCCCGCGGAGACATCGTCGCCCAGTTTCCAACAGCCCCTCTCCTACCCCACGGAGGACCCGGCACGCTAGCAATTCTCAGAGCACCTCTCCTCAACCGGCTGGGCGTCACCCTTGTTTAGAGCGACCACATCAATTGGCTTCCCAAAATCGGGACCGATCACCTTTCCAGAAGGAATGATGCTCCCCAGTTCAGAAGAAGAACAAAGCCGAAGGGGGCGCCTCCAGACCAAGAGCCCGACAGAAGAGTTCTCCCCTGACAGAACAGAAACAAACACGTCAAAAATAGGCATGCAGTCTAGAAAGACAGAAACACTATAACACTAAGCGACTTGATTTTTCTCCTGCTCATCACCCGCATTGGCTTGGCCGTCATCTTCCTCCTCGATTACCGATGCAACCACACGACCCTCGACGACCTGATGAAAGGGCCTCGTCCCTTCGATGATGAATTAAATATTCAGGTTCACGATCCAGAGTTTCTCCACGGCACAGTCAAAGCCCACCTCGAGGGCCCCCATGTAGTCATGCTCGAGCTCCTGGATCCTCGACACAAGAGCTGCCTGAGATACCATAAGTTTCTCCTCATCAGTTTCATCTTCGACAGGCTGGGAAGCCGCTTCCAACTCAGCAATCCTTGCCAAGAGCGTTGTCCTCTCCTCACCGGCGGCCTTCAACTGCTTTTCCACCTCATCGTGGAGCTTGAGCTGGGCGGCACTCTTTTCCTTGGCCTGGTCGAGATCAGCCGCCAGTTTGTTCCTCTCAACCTTGATGGTCGCGAGGTTGTCGTGCAACTTGGATAGGTCAGTAGAAGAGCAGGCTTCATCGTTGAGGACCAGATTCGTCTCGAAGA
This sequence comes from Lathyrus sativus, assembly GCA_963859935.3. Lineage (NCBI taxonomy): Eukaryota > Viridiplantae > Streptophyta > Magnoliopsida > Fabales > Fabaceae > Lathyrus > Lathyrus sativus. The sequence goes on from OZ012740.1 coordinate 4,150,476, forward strand.
CCCGCATCACCGCGGCCAGGTCTTTCGACAAATCTTTCTTCTTCGTCTTCCGGTCAGCACCTAGGATGGCCTTGGACTCGGCGACGCCCACAACCGGGGAATTGGCCCCACAGAAGAAAGTGGGTTGCAGATAGCATGGCGGGAGCAAGAACCTCTCCTCGACATTAATCTCGGTGAGGTCGACAGTCTCGGGCTTACTAACACGCGACCTCTTTGATGTCCCCTGTGAAGACGGAGACTGGCTACCTTGAGAGGAATAGGAGGAGCCATAGGGCCCCTGTCGGGACCGGGCATTTGTTGTACTTGGGCAACTCTCCCCTTACCAGATTTCTTCACGCCTTTGCTGGCCGTCAACCTCTTTACATACTCCTGCATGCTCGACATTTCTCCTGCAAAATAAAAATAAACAAGTCAGTGAACCGTAAACCAACAACAAATAGACAAAGGGAGCCCAAGCGGAAAGCATACCCACTACCTAAAAAATGCATGACTTCCTCCTCGAACGTACACTCGATGAAGGCCTTCGTGTTGATCAACCGCGACACCCTAAGAATATCCTTGTTTGAGTCGAGGATAAAATTATCGTCCAGCGTCACACACTTTGCAGGGGTGAAGCTAGCGACAAATGCGACCAGCTTCTGGTAGGCCACCTAGCCATCAGCATCTAACAAGTCCACCCTCACTATGTAGTTGTTTGTGCCCTTGTCAAATTTGCTCCTCCGTCCAAATCAACGGGAACTTCGACACTAAGACCTCCTCCTGCTTCGTATCTTTTTCCCGGACCTCGAGGTTGAAAAGCGAGTCCACGGCCATGTGAGTCACGGGTTTGACAATGTAGTACCGATCTTTGAAAGTGCAGATGGAATCTAGATATACCCGAAACAGTCTCCTTGGATACTTCAAAGACACCCAACTGTGTCGACCCTCGAACATTTATCTTTGAAGATGGAAGATGCGAAAGAAAAGAGTGAACGTGCCCCGACATTGAGATGAAGATAGATGAGCTCGTACGCCTGCATGAACACGATCGCTTTAGGATGTAGTTGTGAGGGTGCCAACCGTAGCCAGTCAAAAACTCCCCGTTGAAAGTTAGTGAAGGGCAGACGCAAGTCCGCTTCCCGGAAATTAAATTCATACATGGGGAACCTCATCCCCTTAAAAGTCGAGCATATCTGATGGTTCGCTTGGGGTTTGTACACTTGCCAGTTCAAGGGGGAACCCTCACGGCGATCATCGACAGTAGCGTAGGCTTCAGACTCATATAGGGAAAAGCGGGAAGAAATACTCAAGGGCTCATCTTCGACCCAATCTGCGACAGTCCTTTTTCGTTCTTCACCATCCTGCGTTATCGGGGAATCAGGCTTGTCGTCAATTTCAACGACCCCCTTTATCCAAGCAGCCATTTTCACCTGAAAAGCATAGGAAAATGGTGAATTCGACACTCTAGATCAAATCCACCCTTCCACCGCAGACAAGTGAAAGAGCGAAGAGGGGGGCGCCCCTAAGGGCGGGGCTTATCCCGCCTCGACAGGAGAGAACCGGGCCCCTGAGACTTTCATGTAACGTCCCTGGGTATCCCTTCCCAGGTCCTCGAAACCTTTATCAGGTCCCTAACGCATTCATCTTATGACCCCGAGTCACTCATCCTACGTCCCCAAGGGCTTCATCGCTTGTCCTCGGGAGGTTCATCTTATGACCCCGAGTCACTCATCCTATGTCCCTGGGGGCTTCATCGCCTGTCCCCATGAGGTTCATCCAAAACAATACTAATTCAAAGAAGTTCTGGCGTATTCAGTGGAAACTACATGGTTTCCCCGGAACATTCATCAAGTCTACCAGAGAAACCGTCAGAAAATGGGAAAAAATGAGAGTAAAGCAATGGCGACTTACTTGGTACGACGGCTCTGGGAGGACGAGACAGCGGTGAACAGCGAACGTCTTGGAGCGGAGGAAGGAGAAGCACGACGAGAAGAAGCGGAAACGTTTTGAGCGGAAGAAGGGAAAAAGTGAGACAGAAGCAGACTCAGGCCTATTTATAAACCTAACACAGGACTCGAGGCGCCCGTAGGCACTCGAATGCCCCTACCCCTAGCCGCCCTAGCTAGGCATTAATTACCCTGACACGTAGCATTACCACACGCTTCGCACCCATTCGTCTCCCCCTCGAGCTCAGAGATCGAGCACGTCCGCTTGCTCTCCATCTCCCTAACATATTTTCTCGTCGAGCATCCTCCGCTATTGGCCTCGTACAAGACTCTCTCCATCTCCCTGACATATTGTCTCTTCGAGCATCCTCCGTTATTGGCCTCGTACACGACTCTCAATTATATGCGTCGAACAAAATACCATCTTCTGAACTGGTCTTCGACACCTTGACCTGCCCTTAAGTCATTATTCCTCCACCTAGGAACAATGACTTAGGGGCTCCTGTTCTAGACTAGGCCGAGCCCTGCCCCTCAGTCGGGCAGGCCCAACCGAATACTATACTGATAAGGCCCAACAAGGTTCAATCCCTTCTCTATCGGGCTCGAGCCTTAACAAGGCACATTAGTCGGGCAGAGGACTCTCTTGACGGGGAAACTCACGCATTTCTCCCCACGGACTCCACGTGTCCCCCACGTGGGGACACGCCATCAAACAACTACCCATTTCCAAAAGAGTTGGACAACTCACCTTCCGAAGATCACGGGACAGTTGATCTAAGGCGAAGACCACGTGCTGGTCTTCACTACGCCACGTAAGCCCTGACAATTACTTGTGTTGGGATTAGAAATTCGGCCCAGTGCAATGTAATTGTTGGCCCTACGCTAGGAGCACATTATAAATACTCTCTTTCACTAGAGGGTCGGGTATTTTATTCACTACACGTTTTCTATGTATTTGCTCTCTCTCTCTCTCTCTTTCTCTCTCTCTCTATCTCTCTATCTCTCTCTCTCTCTCTATCTCTATCTCTCTCTCTCTCTAGCTTCGCTACTCATTTAAATATCAGAGCACCTTGCAGATACACCCCCTTCTCTTTTATAACATCGGTGAAGACAGCAGCTCACGACGCGTGGCAAACTGTTGATTCCTTTCAGATCAGGTGAGATCAAATCGTGTAAATCTTTTAGAGATTAATATGTTCTATTAAAATCAATATGTCTAGTTGCCTTCCAGCTTAACTAACTAGTAAAAAGAGTAGAATTTAAGAAAGGAAAATATTATGAAATTTATGTAAGGAAGTAGTAAATTTTAAATACATTAGGTCATTAAACACCTCTTAAATGATTTATTTGACGAACAAGTAAACCAATAACTACTTAAAATAAATTAAGTATTATTTTTTAAAGAAAATTCTTAGATTAGTTAAGAATATTAATATCCAATTAAATTGAAAGATAACCTTTTTTTATCCTTGTCTTTATTATCATTATAGTCGTTGTATGTTATGATAGATTGGGCAATTTTCAATCTAGTGTATACGTTATTTAAGAATTTTTCCTCTTTTATACTCCCTCCATTCCTATTAATAAGCAAATTTTAATATTTTAGATTCATTAAGTAATTAATGCATCTAACCTATTTATAGTCCAAATACATCATTTATTGAAAGAACCACAAAAATCAAAATTTACTTATAAAAGAGAATGGAGGGAGTACAAACTAAGAGCATGTGTGATTCACTTTTTAAAAACTGTTTTTCTCCTTTTAAAAATTATATAAATTGTTTGGTTTATATTTTTTAAAACTTGTTTTGCCAAACTGTTTCAACTTTGGTTATTTTTAAAATGTATTTTCCTTTTTACTTTTTAATATTTTTCTGCCTATTTCTAAAACAAAAAAAAAACACGGAAAAAATTACTATTTTGGCTATTAATTGTAAATAATTTGTCTTAATTTTTTTTTAATAATAAAACATAGTGTTTTGAACAGGGTAAGTATTTGTTCCACGGTCGGGCAGGTCTAACCCAATATCATATTGGAAAGACTCAACAAGGTTCAATCCTCCTTTTTTGTCGGACACACTCAATGCTCTCAGTAGTCGGGCAGACCACTGCCTAGCACAGAGAGAGCTCACGCGTCTTTCCCACGGACTCCACGTGCCCCACACACGGGGACACGTCATCAAGAAACTACCCACTTTCCGAAAGAACTGGTTAGCCCACCTTCCGAGGATCACGAGACAGTTGATCCAGGGCGAAGACCACGTGCTGGTCTTCCCTACACCATGTAAGCCCTGACAGTTACTCGTGTTGAGCCATGCAATCCAACCCAATGCAAAGTGGTCGTTGGCCCAACGTTGGGGATACATTGTAAATACTCTCTTTTACTAGAGGGTTAAGTATTTTATTCTTCACACCTATTCCATATGTACTTGCTCTTTCTAAATTTCGTTACTCACTTAGGCATCGGAGTACCTTGCAAGTACACCCCCTTCTCCTCTTCAACACCGATGATCATAGGAGCTCACGACACGTGACAAGCTGCTGATTCTTTTCTGATCAGGTAAGATCAGTGGCACCGTCTGTGGGAAACCTTTGCTCCCCCGTTCTTTCTGCTATAGAAGCATAGAAGCTCAAGAACCAAAGCAACAATCAACTTCTGTTTGGTCATGGCTAGCCCAAGCAAAGATAACGCTCCGGAAACCGCATTTGTCACATTCACCAACGGTGACAGCCACGATCCTAATGTGACCGTTCACGTCGAAGAGGGAGACTCTAGGGATGGGCACACCGCCTCTCCCTCCTTGGAAGACGCGGCCTTCAACGCCTCCTGACGCTTTGGTAGCCCGGATGTCTACCAGCAAATCCCGGTTCCACCCAGCGTCTACCCTACCATGGTGGCTCTGTTTACGGAGATCAACCAGACCAACTTGATGATCTTCTAACAGAATGAGCGGATAGGGATGTTCAAGGAGTGACAATCACGCCCTCCCCCGCAGAGACATCGTCGCCCCGTTTTCAACAGCCTTTCTCCTCCCCCGCGGAGGACGCGACACGACGACTCCCGGAGCCCTTCTCCCCAACCGTCTAGAGTTCGCTCTCACTTTGAGCGGCATCGGCCAGTGGCCTCCCAAAAGTGCGATCGATCACCTCCCTAGAAGGAGCGATGCTCCCCCCACTCAGAAGAGGAACACGATTGAAGGAGGCGTCGAGAAGTCAAAGAGTCGGCCGATGAGTCCTCCCAAATGAAACAGAAACAATCAGGGTAATTTTTCCCCTTCTCGGTCACCTATCAGGAGCGACGAGGACGACTAGCACTCACCATTGTCTAGGGCTATCATGGAGACTCCATTACTCGTCGGGATGGAAAATTCGTCGTTCTTGGCGACTTATGATGGTACGACCGACCCGGACGACCATATCGAAATCATCAATGCGATGCTCAACTATCGGAACATCTTTGAAGCCATAAAGTACTAGTTTTTCCCCACTATCCTGAGAAAGGGTGCTATGACATGGTACAAGCGCCTCGCGCCCAAATTTATCACCTACTGGGGCAAACTGAAGAGGCAGTTCTCCAGGAACTTCACAGGTTCTCGGCGCCACCCGAAGAAGGAAGCATCCCTGGAAGCCATTATCCAGGGAAAAGATGAACCTCTTAGGGATTACATAGAGAGGTTCAACCGAGAAGTTGTCCAGGTGTCCACCTCTGACGACATGAAGAAGTTTTTGATCGAGCTTGCACTGACATGAAGAAGTCAGGATTCAAATGTTTGTAGTCGGTCACGATGGAAGCCCATGTGCCATTGTGGAGACATGGTTGTTCTTCAAAGGGCAACTACTGTTAATAATATGGGAAAACTTTTTTTGGGTTGTCCAAATTACAAGGTATGCAAGCTGGTTTTGTTCTCTGTTGAAGTTCTGTTCTTGATTAAGTTATGTTTCTGTTTCTGTTTCTGTCTAAATTATAAGTTATATTTTTGTTTAATTTTAAATTCATTATACATCATGCTCTAAACAATGAAACTTACAGGGAGGTATGCAAGTTGGTTGTGGCTTCTTTGATTGGTTTTATGAGGAGATGGGTGATGAGAATGAGCAATTTTGGATGCATAGGCTGGGTGTGGTAACTAAGGGACTTGCTGAAGCAAAAAAGGACATTGAAAAAGCGACAATGGAGAATGAAGAATTATGGTAAAAGCTGATGAAACTTGAAAGTGAAATGAAGAATATCATGAAGTGGAAAAAGATTTTGAATTTGATGTTTGTGATGATTATCATTGTATTAGTTGTTAGGGGTAGTTAGGGTAATAAGGTTTGTTTGGAAGTATTATGTGATGGTTTGTTTGTAAGAATTAAGTTAAATTTTGGTTGTAAGAATTATGTTTTTATGTTTAGTTAAAGTTTGTATCAGTTTTGGATTGTATCACTTCAACATGAATGTAATAGTTGGATTTTAATATATGGATTCTATCAGTTTAGTTAATTTCAGTTTTTGCAGTTCAACATGAATGAATCAGTTTTAGTTTTGCATTGTATTAGTTCCTCATGAATATAACAGTTAAAGATAATGTTAACTTGGTATGCAACAGTTAAAGTGTTTTAATTTGGTATGTCAAATCATAATCCACATGAATATAACAGTTTTGGATTCTATCATGTCAAAGTGTTTTTAATTTGGTTTGTCAAAGTGTTTTTAATTTGGTCTGTCAAAGTATAACCAATAGTTAAAGATTATGTTAATTTGGCTTGTCAATGATATATTTTGTATGTTATGTTTTTTATGTTTACAACAACAGAAACAGGATACATATAAGTTGGTTCTACTTTTAGGTTCATTTCATAGTACCTATAAACAACAACAGCAGCAGGATACATAAACCTGTAATACTTTCCACAAAACATACTTGTTCCAAAACAGTAGTAGAATACACAAAATATAATTGTTCCAAAACAACATCAGTAGAATAAATAAACTTGTTCATGACAGCAGTAGAATACACAAAATATACTTGTTCCAAAACAACAGTAGTAGAACACATAAACTTGTTCATGACAACAACAGTAGAATAAATAAACTTGTTCCAAAACGACAGCAGTAGAATACATAAACTTGTTCTAGGTAACTAAATACACATGTTCCACAATTTAGAGTTTCTTCTTTGGCGTGGTCCTCTTTGTTGGAGTAGACCTCCTTGTTACTGGGCTAACAACATTCTTCGCAGAACTCAACCTAGTTGTAGGCCCAGGTGGCACAAAAGGTCTTGTTGGCTTCCTTACAGGCAGCTTTTATGTCTTGCCCTTAGCAACCTTTCCATTAAAAGTCTGAGATGCTTGGCTAGATTGTTGAGTAGACTGAGTTGTTGAAGTAGGATTGAGTTGGGATGATTGCTGGCTAGGTTGAGTTGTTGAAGTTGGAGTCTGAGTTGGAGTATGATTGAGTTGGGCTGATTATTGGCTAGGTTGTTGAGTTGTTGTGTCCTTACAAGTAGATTTGTAATGTCATGCTTTCTTACACCTACTACACTTCACCAGAAAACCTGTTCTTCTCAATTTGCGAGAAGACCCATGAATTTCACCTCGTTCTAGGTTCCTCCTCTTTTTAGGTCTACCAGGCATCTTCTTGAACTTGGGTGGTTGCACATTTGGGTATGGTGTCTTAACCGACAAGTTTTCTCCATTAACAGGGTAGATCACATGCTTATAAACTGTCTTGTACCTTGAAACCCTATAATAATCTGGAATGTAAGTATCAATTTTGAAATTCCTACTCTTCATAGCAGAACGAGCATGAACACATGGGAGCCCTGTGAGTTCCCATCTTCTGCATGAACATATCTGATCTTTCAGGTTCACAACAAACTTGTCAGCTTGATTTTCTATGTGCCTTACTTCAAATATATGTTCATCAGACATCCTAAACGATTAAACAAACAAAATACATTAAGTTTCTTTCTAATATTGGGCAGTTTCTTTCTAAATGATTAAACAAACAAAATACATTAAGTTTCTTCCTAAATGATTAAACATACCTTACTAGCCAGTTGTTGGTGTGTGTGCTTGTGACATCAAGTTTCTTTCTAATATTGGGAAAAATATCATTCTCATCCAAAGTTCCAAATCTCATTCTGTTATTTGCCCATCTCTCCATCATGTATGTTCTGATGTCTTCTAACATAGTGATTAGAGGTTTTGCCCTTGCTTCAAGAATGACACTATTAAAGGACTCAGACATGTTGTTGAGAACAACATCACATTTGTTTTCAGTCCTAAAGTAAGATCTACTCCAAAACCTTGGTGGGGTTTTCATCATATGTTTAAATGCTTCTTCATTGATGGCCCTCATTCCCTTCATCTCTTCTTCCCATGCCCGTGGGTATGTTGACTTGGCAGTCTTCCATATTATGTCCTTCAACATCTTTCCAGAAAAACTTTTTCCTAAAATTGTTATAGAGGTTCCTAACACAAAATCTGTGCTCCACCCTTGGCAATAGCTCATCCATAGTAAGTAGCAGACCCTACAATAACATACAATGTAGCATTACAATATAGCATAACAGAAATAGCATAACATAAACACATAAAACCATAAGAATAAATGAAAAACTTGCCTTTTGTTGGTCTGAGATGAAGGTGTAAGTCAGGCATTCATCTTTGCCTCCAAGGTCATCAATTAACAGCTCTAAAAACCAAGTCCAGCTATCCTTGTTTTCACTCTCCACAACTGCATATGCTATGGGAAGCATCTGATCATTAGGATCCCTCCCAATGGAAGCTTGTATAGTCCCTCCACACAACCCCTTAAGAAAACACTCATCTAGACCTATTACATGCTTGCCCTCCACACAACCCCTTAAGAAAACACTCATCTGCACCATTTTCATCAACAAGTGGATTCATCCCAAATTGAGGGTCCTTGTAAAATATTGTTTCAAACTCCCTATAACCTAAGTCTTTCAATACACCAACTAGCTCAAAATAACTCCATCTGTCTACATCTACCCTCAAATCATCTACTACTCCATTCTCATATACACTATGACCTTCATCCGTGAACTCACCACTATGATGAATTTTGAGAGTTATGTATTCATCCATGATACCTAATCATATCATGTAAGTAATTAACGTTTACACTAACAAATTTACGTAAACCCTAAATCTGAACCTCTACAAGAAAACCCTAAATCAGAGAGAAATGAACTAACCTTTTGATTATGTCTCTTAAATCGTCTTCAATCCTAAATCAGAAAACCCTAAATCCATCGTGTTGCGTTGAGAATAGGATATCAAATTATTAATTAATTTGAACCACATATTTAGTTCATAACCGATCTTTGATTTATCCGAAGGAAAAGGTCAAAAGAAGGAAAATCTAATTTTGCATCGTAAACAATGCGGGGAGAGATCTAGGTAAGGGGTTAGTTAAGCCTAGGGAAGGTATTAGTACCCTAAACTTCTGTAGTACTCTACATCAACCTTTTGTTTATTTTACTATTTTAGCTTGATTATTTGCTTAAGGGTATATGCTAAGGGTTAAGAGTGACAGAAAGACCTAAGGGTTAGTCCTAAGTTTACTCGGAAAGATTCGCATCTTGTGCCTACGTATCCTGGGTAGAGAATGGAATCAGAGTAATCATAGTTCCCCTTGAAAGGGAGGTTAGAAACTTCTTGATTGTGGTCATGGTTTCAATGGGGAATAAGCGTTCTTAAGGAAGCGCTTACGTGGAGTGCGGCGACTCCTATTTCTACGTTGAAATAGTTTGAATTAAAATTAGGGTTAACTAAATATTCCACGGCGGGACACATAGTCCATTAGGGTTTTGAAATGGTCAAAGGAGACGGACTATTGACACGGCAGTCAAACAGCTAGACCTAATCCTTCAGAAGGTTTTAAGGGTAAATAATGCAAACTAAATAAACGACAATAAGAAAATACGAGAAAGTGCGAAAGCAGTAACGAACATGCACAGCGACGATATACTCGCACAAATTACAACCATAGAAAATGCAAAAGTAATGACGGAATTGAAAGCGACGATGTCCTCGCATAATTACAACCATGAAAAATGAAATACGGCAAGATATGAAATTAGTAACTAAGTACAAATAAGAAGGTAATGTTAGGAATGACATGAAAATTGAAGCGGAAATTTAATCGAGGATGCTAAGACCTTTATTTTAGGATTTTTTTTAGTTAGAAAATTAGAAATGAAAGTGTGAAATGTTAGAAATTTAAAAATAAATAATGTTAGAAATTTATTAAGAAAAAGTTTGAGTTAAATTAAACATAATGATTTAAAAAAAATTTGTTTTTAAAAGAAGGTTTTAAATTTTAATTTGAAAAGGGTTTAATTTTTATTTTAAAAAGGTTTAACTTTTATTTAGCGTTTTACTAAAAAAGTGATCCAATTTTAATCTTTAAAAAAATGAGTTTCTAATTCTAATTAATGATTTTAATTTTGAAAGAAAGATCTAAATTTTAATAAATTCTAATCCTAATGTTTAATTACATTCTTTGTTAAATAGTTTAATTAAAACTTTAATTCTCATTATTAATTACCAATAAAATAAATAAGTAACTAAAAGAAAAATAAAGTAATAAAAAGAAAGATAAAAAATCAGTAATAATAAAGGGGGAGTGGTGGATCGTGTTGCTGTGTGGTTTCTTTAGGGTTTGGGAAAAAATTATTTCCCTTCTTTAAGTTTGGGAAAAAAACCCTTTCCCTTCTTCTTCTTCCCAACCGGCGGCGGCTCCTCCATGGCTCTTTTTTGAAACTTTCCTCTTCTCTCCTGCTTCGCCTTCGTCTGTTCATACCTGAAACCAAATAAAACAAAATCAAACCCATTAATTATGTCATAATCTTACGTTTTGAGTGTTTCGACGGCGAGGTGGTGGTGTTCTTGGCCGGTGATGATGCTTCTTCTGAGGCTCTTTGCTTGGTTGTTGTCCGCCGGTGGTAGTGAGACTCTAAAGGATCCACGTCCGCCGTTGGATGATCCTTGTTGGTGGATCTTCTGAGTTTTTCTCAAAACTCTCTTCTTCCTCTTTCCGATGACCTGTTCTTGATTTCTGATGTTGATGAAGTTTTCTCCCCCTTTTCTTAAATACAACTTATGTTTATATAGGTATCAAACTAGGGTTAACTCTAACCTAATGCCCATTTTAAAGCCCAACTTAAATAATTATTTAAAACTAAATAAAATAAAACAAAATAAAAATAAAATTAAAACTACTAATTCTATTTATTTATTTATTCTAACTATTTAGACAAAAAATAAAAATAACCGAAACTCAAATAAATAAAAGTCGGACGCCCAAGTGCTCGAAAAATAAACCGAGTACACTAAAATGGTCAGCGCAAAATATATGACTCGGAAAAATACTGTTTGGCCAGATTTTGAAATAAATTTTACTCGATAAAATGACTTAAACTGTCCAAAATGCGACCGAAAAGTGGTCGAAAAATTTAATTGAACACGCCAGGTTAAACTACGACAAACGTAGATTAATATGACTGACGTTTGTAGGCTCGACTTTAAAAATTTTCGTCCGTTGATTTTTCACAAAGTTGACTTTTAGTTTGATCGATTCGCCTGTAATTCCGACAAGTTTATTTCAGCTGATAAATTGGATATTATGAAAAATGACAGACATGATATCCTATACAGGCAATGCAAGAAAAATATGAGGGTAAAATTTGGGGTGCAACACTTCACGTCTTGAATCTTCGCGTCTGCAAACCTTGAATCGTCTGGGTAATGGTGGGTAATGGTTACACTTCTCCAAACTTGCCGTGCCTTCTTCTGGGTAATGGTGGGTAATGGTTACACTTCTCCAAGCTTGTCTGAGTTTTTCTTCCTCTAAGACACTTCACATCCACGTCAGCAGCTCCACCTGGACAAACATGGCAATTTTTTCAAAGTTTGACTAACGGCAACACACGAAAGAATAAACGTGACACCAATTTAAAAGTTAAAGGACCAACTTACCACTATTTAAAGATAAAGGACCAACATGAACCCCAAGCAAAAGTTAAGGGACTAAAAAAGTTATTTTGCCTTTAAAATATTTGTCAATTACACATTTATAAAATTTTATTTATTTTAACAAATATTAATCCGTTCATATAAATAAAAACACTATTTTAACTTAACATATAATTTATTAAAATTTAAAAATATATAAACTCTATTTTAATAAATAAGTTTCACGTATATGTATTATTAATTAATTTTTTCAAAAATAATATTTTATTTTAATCATAAGTTTAGTCCTTTTATTTTAACGGATATACAAAATCTGTTATTATATTTTAAATTTAAATAATTTTGATTTTTCTTAAATTTTGGTATCTAAAATTAATAATATATTGGACATGTGAACCCCGTTCACAAGAGATGGATGAGTTATAAAGGCTTGATAATTATTATTTAAAACAAAATTATTTTTAAAATTAATGTTTAGAAACATTTATAAAAACAAATATGCTTCAACAATTCAAAGTATAGAAGTTAAGTGAGTAATTAAAAATATAAAGGAAGAGAAATAATACAAAAGATTATAGAACTTCATTATAATGAAGTGACTTACTCTTTTCTTAAAGAATTGATTTTGAAAATATCCGTTACTTTTGAGAGTTTTAAAAGGTTGTGCTTACAAACTTCTTTTACTAAAAAATAAAATTACAGGCTAACTTTCAACCAAATAACGAACAAGGTTTGAAGCGTTAGTCTTCAAACTAAATATCGAACAAGAATAGAAGTAATTAGTCTTTACACCAAACAAAAATTTTGCACAGAAAGATCTCAAATCAAGACAGATTTTACACGAGTTGGCCGTGAATTGAACTGAAATTTTTAGCAGACTAATCTCGAACCCACTAAATTTTTACATTGAACTAAATTAAAAAATTTAAAGAAATTTTACATCAAACCAGATCACATTATCAATATAACTTTTAATCAAACTGTGTTCAATAGATTACACAAAAAAATATATTTAATTAATTTTAATAAAAGTCTTTTCATGTTATGTTAGTTAACAACACATTTTTTAAAAATCAGATTATAAAATAGATTTTTTATTTTCTCATTTTTAAAAATTGTTTTAAAAATTAGTTAACCAAATGAATATTTTTATTTTTTCATTTCTAAAACTATTTTGAGAAGTAACCTAACCAAACAAATTTTTTAGTTGTACTCTACTTAAAAACACTTTTTTAAAACAACTTTATAAAACATATTTTAAAAAATAAAAGGCAAATCAGATTCAAACGAGCCCTAAGTCTTCATAATATTATTTTTCATAAGCTTCCTTTTCAGAATTTTCTTTTAGTACTATTTTTGGCAAATGTTAATAATTACCTTCATAAAGTTAGTTAGTATAAACTAATTTTTAACAAATAGTTTAGTGAGTAATATTTTTATTATTGTTAAAATATTTAAAATCTTAGAACACTTTTAAAATGCTTGTGTGTTTTTTATATATGTTGTCTAAATATTAATTATAAATAACCTCGACCCCAATATTGAAATTTAATAAACTGTTCATGTTATTTGGTTTTATAGTTCTTATAAATCTATTCATGTTAAAATTAACCCCTCGTGTAATATTTATTCAGTTAGTCTTTATTTAGCTCATATTGGATGAACTAAAATCAAATGTCCAATATATATTATAAAGATCAACTTGCAATGTAAACTAATATTTATACACGATTAAAATTAAACAATATAAAAATAAAAATAAAAAGGAAAGAATTGATATAATTGCAACTCTTATATAGAGGCCTTTTTTAATAAAAAAATTAAAAGAAAAGGTTTAATATTTTATGGGACTAAAAGCAACTTTAAACAAGATTTGTAATGCTTTTGTATTATCTTATTGACTTAAAAATTAAATTTTCGACAAAACTACTGCAAAGTAAAGCATATTCTTTCTTTTCCCAGAAAGTGTGTTACATGCATAGATACTTGACATGTTATCAAACATGTTTATATTTATAGTACATACTTTTAAATACTATATTATATATTGCTACAGCCAGACATGTTATTATTCCATTCCCTGTATGCATCTTTGCGAATATTATATATTGCTACTAGTGATGGTAGTAAAGACAGAAAAAGTTGGACAGAAATAATAATAATAAACAAATGCATTTTAATTAGGTCGGTTTCCATATCATCTTTGCCTTTAATTTTTAATTTTTTTTATTTCTTAACTTGAAGACACAATCCTTATTTCTTAACTTCATTTTTTTAATGAAATTCTTTCTATATGTAATACTTTTTTTCTTTTTTAAAGGCAAAAATTATATTATACATAAATAAACACAAGTGTAATATCCCAAATTTTACTTTTAGATTAGTCGTTTCATTTTGCATTGCATTATAACTAACACTAACTAGTTTGCTCAGTCCGTTGGTTTTGCAGGAAAAATCACGGTGCGCCGTTTAATTGGTGAAAGGCAAAATGGTTATTAATTTGCAGTTTGCTGACGATTGACGAAGCAGAGTGTCATCAGGAATCCCTCGAATAATTAGGGTTCTCATATCCGATCCTGTGGCTCAGTTGAGGATGAGCTGAATTTTATGACGATTTTGACGTCAAATTTCTTATGACACAATACATCTGCAGAGACTTAGTCGTCAGACAGATTTCAGAAGCGTCTGTGGATTCATAAACTGTATGGGGCTGAGTGTGTTGCGATATAAATGGATTCAGGTTAAATCGGTGCGAAGATTTGCTTTGAAGAATTTATTTTGACAGACGCATGTTTTCCTGCTTTCTACTAGTCAACGGTCGATTTTGAAGATAACTGTGGAATTTCGGTTCGTGTGGGATTATAATGAACATTTGTTGTTTTGACCATGACTGGTAGTTGAGCTGATTCAGGGTCATATTCACCGTTAATATCAGGTACGAATTAATTTGCAAGATGATTTGTTTGAGCTCAGTTACGTCAGATGTGAATCGTGCAATAGGATTAATTGCCGAGTTCGGAGTGGGAACATCACAGCTTAATCGAATAAATTTAGTCGGATAAATTTTAATTAACGAAATTTATTCGTTTAAGTTTAATCGGATGAATTAGTCGGATAATTTTTAAGTGGAGGAATTTGATCGAAAAATAGAAAAAGTTGAATTTATTTATTAAATTCTATTTTTTATTTATTACAAAGGAAATTAAATTACAATTTTTAATTTCTAAAGTTCCTAATATTTCTTCTAAAGTCGGTTCCACTTTCGATTCTTCGACTTCAACTGTTCTTAAACCTGCACAAAAAAATCGACAACCGAGGAAATAATTTAATTGGTTAGAATTAATAAAAGTTGGTTTTTATCGACTCTGACACCCTCAGTTAACTATCATCATCGGGTACGTCGGGAGGGTAACGGAATATTCCGCCGCCAGCTCCCGACTCCATTTCCGGCTCGGCATAAGACCAGACAACATCTGTTCGTTTATTCTGAGAGAGAGAGAGGAAAAAGTGATTTTGTTCGAAGTGCTTTTGGAAAAAGCATTTTTTCCAAAAAGTGATTTTTTCCCTAAAAAATGATTTTTGCTAAACAGCCCACTAACGGATTGCCCAAAAATTTTTGAATGCCAACGAATCAAACAAGTACATCCTAGAAAAAACGCAGGCCAACCACAATTTCACAAACAACTTTCCTCAAATCCAAGTCAAACCGAAACAAATTAGAAACCATAAAATTCCTAAAAAAGCTTTAACAAACCGTTAAATCCGCAACAATCTTGACCAATAAATCAACACGAATCGCAACAACTAAGCCTCAAATTCCGCAAACCAACAACATAGTTCGTAGTACCAAATTCATCAAAAAGTAGGATAAATCCAAGCCCATGGGAGCGTCAAGAGAAGGATAAAAATGAAAGTCCATCAGATCCAAAAGGGGGATAGAAAAAACGGATCATCATCAAGAGGTTCAGGAACGAAAACCCAGAACTTCATCGTGTTCATCCAAGAAGAACATAAGGGGGCTGATCGAACTTCATCATCAACATTCAACGACGGTGAAAAACACAGCTAGACTCAGAGAGGAGGAATCGTCTGCGTCCTTCCTCATCATCACCGTCCTAATTTGGGAAATGCTGAAGAAAAAGCTTGTGTTTATGATGGTACATGGGATGTGAGATTGATGAAGTAAAATGAATGAAGAAAGCATATATTTTGATTAAAGAGTTGCAACCGTCCTAATTTGTTCTCTTAGAGAAGAAGAAGGAAAAGTGTTTACTAAGGAAGTGAATATGAATGGACTTGAATGACAAGGATTGTGGAAGTTTCCAATATGTTAAACTCATTCGATTTATATACGATGGCAGTTGAACGACTCAAGCCAACTAGAGAGCGGGGTTGCGATATCACCAATTGAACTTCTCCTTGGGAATACATGCAGACTTGAGTGCACTAAAATGCACTATAAGTAGCATGATATCTTAACTTGTCACAATAGCACGCGTGTCATAAGAAGGCGACAAAACATTTCTATGATGGAAATGCATTTAATGTGCTTGTTCCCCACTACTTTTTTAACTGACTCCAAACATTTTAGTTCCAACTTACACTGGACAACATCCTGGAGCCAACTCACTTAAGGCTTCTTCAACCCACTAAGTGCTCTACAAAGCCTTGAGGGTAACTGTTTTGAGCCGGCCAAATATCCAAATAGATAATGTTCAATTCACCTCAAATCCACTCTACTTGACCCGAAATATAAAAGTCCATTCACAAAACAAGGTACCTTCTCTGATCTCCATTTATCACTAGAATTTTTTTAAATCTTAAACTGACTTTAACGTCGGAGTACTAATCACGCATGTCCACACCATGTCGTCGTGACAGAAATTAGTGTCTCTAAGACATCTAGTTCATCAAATATATCCATATTTGTTCCTTGGACAGAACAAAATCAAAGATTAATTTTTAAATAAAAGAATATTATAAAGACTTACAAGAAAATGTGAATTAAAAACAAAAAGTGATATATTTGTAATAAATAAAAACAAATATAGCCTAAATGGAAAGAAAAAAAAAAAAAAAGTTGTATAATTGATGGAATTAGAAACAAGTTTAAACCATATTTTTAATTCTTCAGTATCTATCTTAGATATAATGACTTAAATTTAATGATTCGACCGGCCACTCCATGTATAATTATAGTAAAGCAAATTATCTATTTTCCCATAAAGCATGTTACATTGCTACTGGACATGTTACCTCACTTTATTGTTACGTTTATATATTAATAAATACATACTTGTAAATACTATACTCATATACTTTTACAACTAGACATGTTAATTATTCCACGCCGTGTATGCATCTTTGTGAATATTTTATATTGCTACTAGTGCATGTTTATCATATTTTTTGTTTAGCAAGCATGTTTAACATAATTATAATTAAAATAGTGCAATATATAAACACCAATCTCTCTAATGGAACTTGCATTCATTCATCAGCATAAGAAAAACAAACACAGACGCAGCTAGCATTATTAATCTCTGTGGTTTGTTAAGGTTCCATATGGCGTTTATAGAGCGTAATGTGTCAAATGATGGAAAACGTGTGATGACTCTGCAACAATTCAAGCAGTGGCTAAAGACATCATTCGACGCAAATGGCGATGGTCGGATCAGCAAAGATGAGCTCCGTGAGGTATTGAGGATCACCGGCGGCCTCTTTGCTTCGTGGAAGAGTAACAAGGTCTTGAAATCAGTTGATGACAACCATGACGGATTCATCGATGATAACGAATTCATTAACCTAGCACACTTGGTAGAGAAGAACTTGAATATAAGAATCACAAAGTAAATTTTTTTGTATATAAAGTTGATTTTGCTCTTGTTTTTTCTTAACTATAATGAGAGAATCTGTTGAGGACTATTCGCCTCCCATTTCTTTTAACTATTTCTGTCTCTAGGACTCTTTGATGGTTTATTCTATTACTACAATTGATTGATAGAACTTATGATCACAAACAAGAAAGAAAATTTTGAGTTGAATTTAGTATACACTTGACTTCACATTCATGTGATTGTGTATATACTTTATGAATTGGACAAACATCACAACTAACCAAGTTAGTTACTTGTTGAACATGAAACTTAATTAATTAATTACTTGCAAGACAAGTTATTCAACTTACTCACAAACTTGAATTGTATCTCAAACATTTTCTCTTAATTAAAACGAATTTTAGCTAGTCAAATTGAGTTGAATCCAGTTTCACCTCCGATTATTATTCCAGTGAACATATATAACGCATGGTTTTCTTGTTCATTGGCTTTTTATCCTTCTTTGTATTGATAATAATCATTGTTGCTTAAAGAAGGTTCAAGTTTATCAATGTTTTTCTTTGAGTTTTCTTGATGAGTTCATCCTTTCTTGGACTTGTATTTCCTCCTCCATTTCTGACTACCATCTTTCTTTAAAGTTTTTGCTTGCATGACTTGCTTGGTTACACATTCCTTAATCTTCTCCACCACCCTTTGTTTAAGAGCTTCAAAGAACATTACAATTCTTCAATCTTCATAACTAAAAAATCATTTGGTTCTTCAATTTTCGCTACAATGCAATCAAATTCGGAGGAGAAAATGTATGTCACCTTGTTCACGATGGTTAGGTCAAACATAATCTTTAGTTTCATCTGCAACAACTCAAATATTCTCGTTAAAGACCGCACTTTAACTTTCTTGAGTTTCTCATCATCGACATAACCCTTTTCAAGATTATCCCCAGCCTTTATCGATGAAGTAACATTCTCAATTTTTCTAGCACTTTAACTTTTTTGAGTTTCTCATACATAACCCTTTTCAAGATTATCCCCAGCCTTTATCGATGAAGATGAAGTAACATTCTCAATTTTTCTAAAAATAGACTGTTAGTACATTGATGGATGAAGAACATTGTCTTTCAATCATTCTTGAATTCTTTGTGGATCATCAAATGCTTTGTCGGCAAGGGATTGCAAATCAGCCTAAACCACTTCCATCACATCCTAAAAATAATTTTAAAAAATCAAAGATCATCTTCAATTACTTGCCCCATTGATTTCAACTCTTGTTGTCAAGAATTGGTAACTTCCCGTCGAAGTTTTTATCAAAACTCTCCCTAGAGTTTGCCATTTTCACTCAATGATCAAGAACAAAAAGGCACTTGAATCTCTTAGCAATTTCAGACCCCCAAATTTGAGGCTTTCAATACCACTTGATGGAACTCATGATCATACACACAAGAAAGGAAGAAAGAAAATTCATTTTACTTAGTTATGCACTTCATATTTATGATCACCAGGTGAGTATTGATACATTTACCTACAATTCACTAATGAGGATCAAAACATCATAACCAACTTAATTAGTTAATTACTTGCTAAGCAACTAAGTTAACTAACTATGGACTCGCAAATCAAGTAACTCAACTAACTCACTAATTAAATTACATTTCAACACTGATTGAAGAGTGAAGATGATTTTGGTGAGTATGTTAAATTGGTGGAAATCTAGTCAAAAGATTTATGGTCATACTCATATACATAAATATCCAATGCAATTGAACTCGTTCTTCATGGGATCACCACCGTCGACACGAGGAACTGCTTGGTGGAAAATAAACCAAAGGTTGTATCTAATATTCACAACATCAAATTTCAGGAAGTGCTGATGTTGAAGCAAGATGCAGTTGAAAATTTTCATGTACTTCCATTAATTCTCTATCAATGTAATGTAATTTAAATCGCCAATAATCCGTCGGCACAAGTTAACATTAGAATGATGCTCTTGACATAGGGCTTAGCAGCACATCGCCTGTATGAAACAAAGTTTATCAAAATGAATAAAAAGTTGCGGATAGACAAAAAAGCTCGCATACATCAACAAACAACTGCATTAGCATTATACATAACGGTTCTATTAGAAAATCAAACTTACCTATTTAGTTTCTAGACTTCTACTAGGAACAGCACGGCCTTCTTCCATCGGGGCACCAGATAAAGATGATTGACCAATGAATGTCAAAAAGCCCTACAATATTTATTAGAAAGGGGGCAACTTCCAGAAGTTCCATGAGTTGTAATCCTCCTGCAACCAATGTTCGGCAAGAACAACAAGGCCCCAAAAAAGTTACATCATAAACAAATCCTTACGGCATCAGAGAGAGAGAGAGAGAGAGAGACAGAGGGAGGGAGAGAGAGAAAAGACCTGTTCATATGAGCTTGTAGGGGGAAACATTCCATTCACAAGAGTGTGAAGAGAAGTGTATGAATTTGCGTCTAAATACCGCCTGTTTATAGAAATCTCACCCTGAAAAGTTAGATATAACTACATGAGAATAGAAGTTTGGCAGAGCATATTCAAGAATTTTTAGTATTTATTTATTGTATGATATGAGAGATTCATTACCTTGGGATTAATAATGAATATTTTTCCTTTAGGGATTCCAACTTTAAGGTAACTGATTTCATCAGTATCTCTATTTCCAAAACCAGCATAGAACGGATTGCAATCAGGAGGAAAAAGTGCCCTGATATCCTGGATGCATTAAAATTCGAGTTTTTAACATAACAATGACCATACTGAAAATATTTAAATCACGTGAAACGTAAAAACAGAAACCAAACCTCTAAACATGAAATTTTGAACTCGTGCGGAGCCCTGAGGATAACTGAAAATAGAAAGAAAAAATATAAATATCACACTCTGAAATATGGTAAAGGTGTGATCAGGGCACTCCGGACTCAAAGCTTTGATCAGTTTAATACTTTGATTTACACAATAAAAATTGAATCGCATATAAGAACTTAAGAAAAATGAGAATGGTAAGCAAATTAAGGTCAAAATGAAATGTGACTTAACATGTAGTTGACTGAAAGGGAATGTGTGAGGAAAAGTAATAGAAAGAGAAGTTGAGTGAATACCTTCTCTATATAAAGAAGGAAAAAGTCCGTCGGGGGAAATAACAACTGGACCATCTGGTAAGACTTTCCCGTTCTGTATAATAACAAAACAAACAGGAGAATGTAAACAGGCTTCTTTTGTCTTGTTTGTTCCAATGTTGACATATATTTCAAATTTTTTGTATCACCTGGTTAAGGTTGAATAGGAATTGTCTGGTGTTATGTGCTTGAGAAATTGCACGAGCACTGAGAAATAGTAACTGGTAGCCATTTTCCTGTGATGTGGAGGAATAGACGGGGGGAAATTACACAAAGATGCGCAAAATAAATAAATAAATGAAAACAAGAAGATAACTGTTCCAGGTAGGGTAAAGACAGTTTTCATTCTAAAATTCATAGAACATCCATTAACAATTAGAATGATCAAATATGTCAAATATAAGTTATAAATTTTTTGGCCTTAAGAGATAAAGCAACCAATTATTTGTTTCGAGACTACGTGTCTAAGAACCTAGCCGACACACAGTAATGCATGATCAATATACTACAGACTTTAAAACAGAACAAAATATTGCATATTATAATAATCTCAAAACATGTGACGACACGTGTATGATAAGCAAACCTTGATATCTGAAAATAAATGAGCAACACCAGTCTGTGACCAGTCAATCCCAACTAAAGGCATGAACTGACCTAGAACATCTGACCTGGAAGACATAAAACAAGAGAAAGAAATTAACATTATCGGATCATGGAGTAGAATTAAGCTCCAGAACAAAGGCATATATTAAAAATACTTGCAGGAAGGATCAAAAGAAACTTGAAATTCTACAAGTATACTATCCAGAGTTCATCAATCAACATGCAAACAGAATTCTAAAGAACCAGTCTTACTTGCATGTGTGAAATTCAACCTTCTCAGCTTAAACTTGACCAAGACATTTCTAATACCAAGAACTTTCCACAATAGTATTTCATAAATTGTCAATCAATTTGATCTTAAAGGTATGATGATAATAGTTGAAGTATTGGGTGAATAATTTGGCCAATTTTTACACAATGCCTTTTCATATATCAGAAGAATGTATCCGTTGATAGACACACTGCCTTTGATTAAAAAACTTATCGGCAAGCTCTAGAGAAATTCATCGAAGCTCTAGAGACATAGATAGGACACGCTATATGGAACCATTGATTCACTCTGTCAATATTTCAACGAGATTGCTGCTGAGGAACATTTTTTTTTTGGATATACAAACTTCCAAAGCATATTTAATTGTATTGGAAAATAAAGAGTATAACTCAGTTAGTTTAAGTCAGTTAGATTCTCTTTGAATCTGTTTGTAATAGCCTACTTGACAGTTCTCAATTAGAACAGAATAGTGAATAGCTTAGCTAAATAATAATATAAGACACTTTTTCCTGTTGTACTTGTAAGAGAGACAGATTGATCAATACAATTTAGAAGTTTACTTTTTCCTGTTGTACTTGAAAAAGAAAGTGAATACAAAAAAAATAAAATAAAAATGACTATCAAGAAAATGAATATTAACCAATGCCCTGTCAGAATACAATATGTATGAGGAAAGCAGTTTCCTTTTCAATAAGATATATCTGTACCTTGTAATTGTCCCATCCACATCTGATATCACTATGCGAGTATTCCATTTCCACAAAAATATTCGAGCATCAATCTAATATAAATCAAACAATAATAAAAGAAAGATTTCAGTAAGATAACAAGAAAAATACGAAAGGAAAATTTATAGGAAGTCCTTCCATATCTAAGTTCTAACGATCTTAATGATTGTAGTGACTGCCCGATTTTATGACTACTCTGAATTCGGATTCAGGAATCTTATAATGATTTTCATCACATTTGGTGAGAGATGTTGTAAACCAACCTAGTTAAATAAGAACGAGTGAAATTCTTCCATATTAAGAGTATCGTTGTAATCCTACTACATAAAGTGGAGATCTTTGTTTGAACTATTATATCTTATGATTTTTCTCTTTCACATTGATTAAGATGGTTTTTAACATTTAAAACTGCACTGCCATTCTTCTTCACTTATTCTATTTTTCTTTATCTCCTAAGAGAAGTAAGCTTTGTCAGCAAGCAGTAATAATGAAGAATTGTATTCATTACTAACCTGCCGCATCCCCATCATAGGTGTAGAGAAACCGAAGGTTATTGTGTTCCTCCCTTCCTTCAGATTCAAGGATGACAATTGTTCAGACGTCGGAGTATTTACGCTAACCTTCTTAACAGAACGATCCCTTCGGCCAATATTGACAGTCTGAGATTTTTGAAACTTAGCCCTGCTTCCAACATCCGCAACATCAGAAATGCCACAATCCGTTACCGGCCTCTCGAGATGGACATTCCAAGTAACTCCCTCAGGTTTTCCACCCTAAACAACAACTATAATGTATCAATATCAACAACCAAAACAGAACACACTTTAAGTCTCCACAAGTTTGCTTGCTCATTTCTCATATTCCTATTCTCATAAAGTAAAGGCTCTGACAATACCAAGAAATAAATTAGCATCATTTACCTCAGGTAGCTGCAGAGTTGTAGCGTGCAAAACCTCATCACGGACATGAACTTCTCCACATACTTCACTTGCAAGGCGAAGAACCTCACCAGATTCATCAGTCTTGCCTTTCTCCTTGTCCAATTTATTACCTTGAGTCTTCTTTCTTTCCCGATAGGGAAGTTCGTCTAAAGTGAAATTTGTAGACCACCTTAAATCCAACAACTTAGCTGCAATTTCAGCGCGCTCCACTAAATCCGCATCAGCATCTTCACCATCACCGCCATCAGAACTCGGCCCAAATACAAGCCTACACATTCTCGAACGGCGAGAACCAGACCTATCTACAACCGGATCCTCCGAACGAAAGTTACAACTTTTGGACTTAAATTGCCTCTTATTACTACCTCTCACTTGAATATCATCATAACACCACATAGATCCTATCCCATCTTCTTCTTCATCTTGCCCCTCTTGCTCTTCTTCTTCTCCTTCCTCATGTTGCAAATTCCCATGAAGAAAAAAAACCTCCCCTTTAGGACTCAAACACATATGAAAATCCGTTTCAACCCCATTAACACTAACACTAACCTTAACCTTCTCCCTCTTTGCCGCCTTCATAACCCGATGAAATTTCCCAAATCTAACATACCAAGGAGAAGATTTAAAGCTCCCATCTTTCTGCTGAACAACAATAATATCAACAGCGCCGCCGAACGGAAGAAACGGCCCCGAAACATTGCACACACCGCGTCTTATATAACCTCCTAACCTTCCCCAAGCTTGCATGTTGCTAAATTAACGCTGTTTCTTACAATTCTTAAAATCCTCTAACCTAATAAAACACAATTGAATTTCCAAAACAACCTAAAACGTATGAGTTTCTGGTAATTAAATAAAAAATGAAAGCATATTCGGTTTGAATTATTCGAATGTGCTAACAAATTGATGAATTATTCATATGAGATATAAGAATATTCTTAATCAAATTCAAATGAATTTGAACAAATATATAATAATACTTACGAGTAATAAATTTAAGGTTTAAAGTTTCAAGTATCAATCGCTGTCAAGATCTGTGAATGCAATGGCGGGCCCACCATTGATGATTTTTGGTGGATGAAGGAAGCTACGTCGGTGATAGCGACGGGAAGAAGACGACGACGTTTTTTTTTGGAAATTGGGGCTTTGTGTGATTTTGTGCTACCACCATTACCGTAGCTGCGTTACCGTTGCGGATTTTTGTTGTTGTTACAGAAAAGTTTAAATATGTTTCTTTTTCTCACGAAAGAGTTGAAATAGATTGATATGTTTTAATCGTATTTGGAGTAATTTGTTTGTCTTTTTTTTTTCTAACTAAAATTAAATCCAAATTTATTTTGATTAACCATCTCAATTGAGAATTTAGGTCCATACAAATTTTGAGGTAAATGAAATGAAATTGTTTTAATGTATCCTATATCTTACTAGGATATCACATAAAAATATAAAAATATTTTTAATTTTTGAAGTTGTATTTTATAAAACGATGTCGTTAATAACAGAATAAAATTATAAGATAAATATTGAATTTTTTAAACAAACACAAGAAAATGGAGAATTGATTAAATCTGTTTTAATATTCACTTTTTTAATAAGGTTCAAAGATTACAAGTGAATACTAACAATTAATCTCTCTCACCCTAGTTAGGATTTGCAAAACACCTAAAGATGAGAGACTAGCATGTTATTTATAAGAAAACTAATATACTAACTGATCTGACCTGATCAGGAGGGATCACGGACTGGCCACGCTTCGCCGGACGGTTATCTGTCCGCCGAGGTAAGAACGAGGAGGGGGTGTACCTGCAAAGCACTCCGACGCCCAAGTAAGAAGTTGGACAGAGAGGAAGCAATAGTACAGAAAAGGGGGCAAGAAGAGTTACCTGACCCTCTTGAAGAAGAGGGTATTTATAGAGAGACCCCAGCGCTGGGCCAACGGTCATTCGAGGTGGGCCAGACGACCAGGCCCAACCCTAATGACTGCTAGGGCTTACGTGGCGTAGTGAAGACCAGGACGTGGTCTTCGCCCTAGTTCAACCGCTCCTAGGTCTCCGGAAAGTGGATTTGACCTGCTCTTTCGGAGGTGGGCGATTGGCCGATGACGTGTCCCCGCGGAGGGGAGCACGTGGAGAACGTGCGCCGAGCACGTTATTCTCCCGCGGAGGGAGCCCGGGTAGTCTCGCTCGTCTGGTGAGACGGACGACGAAGGGGATGCGGCGTGATGGCTTGTGCCCGGCGGACGGTCCTGCTCGTCCGAAGGGGCGTGTGCCAGGTGTGCTCAGTTCGCCTGTTGGGCCGTATTTGGTATTGGGCCTGCCGAGGTGAGGCCCACACCGGAACAGGAGCCCCCCAAGTCGAAGCTCTGGGGAAGAGCGAGGACTTAAGGTCGTCATGTCTGGAGCGGGGGACTCGTGCGAAGGGCTCCGGTCGTCGGTAGAACGGGGAGGAGGCAGATGGAGAGACGCGACTGTCAGGCTGCTTCCACGTGTCTTGCGTTGAGCGGTCGTAGGGGCGGCTAACCTATGTCATTAATGAGCCTAGGGTCGCTTCGAGCCTCGCGCCGGGTTATAAATATGGCGGTCCCCGCTCATTCTGCTACTTTTCTCCCTGTTGATCTTTCATCGTCTCTGCCCGTCCGCCGTTCGCCGCCGATCAACGCCGTGCCATTCGCTTTTTCTTCCGTCCGCCGCCGTTACAAGTGAGTTCCTCTTCTCCCTCTCTTTTATTTTCGTCGTCTAACTGGGACGTGTGGTCGGGGCGCGATGAGCGCCCCGAGGAGGGATGCGAGTTCCGCCGCGTCTGGCGAGTTTTCCGATGAATGCCCCGGGGACGGTAGGCTAGTTCCGATGAATGCCCCGGGGACAGGAGCTTTTTCTGATGAATGCCCCGAGGACGGGGGCTTTTCTCCGATGAATGCCCCGAGGACGGGGGCTTTTCTCCGATGAATGCCCCGAGGACGGGGGCTTTTTCTGATGACTGCCTCGGGGAGAAGTATCTTCTCCGACGGCCGCCCCGAAGGGCTGAGGGGTCGTTCTTCGATCCCCGAGGAGGGTAGGCGGGGAGCGAATGTCTGCTCGCCGCCCCTCGGCCTTTGTCGCCCTTTCACTTGACTTGCGGTGGAAGGGTGGATTTGATCCTGGCTATCGAATTCACCGAGGTCCTCTGCTTTCAGGTGTAGATGTCGGCTCTGGTGCCGGGGATAATGGTTGAAGATGATGAACCCGAGGTCCCGGAGTATGACGACGGGCGCGTCTCCTTGCCCGAGGAGTGGGCGGCCGAGGAGCCACTTACCATCCCTTCTTGTTTTGTGGTCGACCCGTCCGACGTGTATGCCACGGTCGAGGACACGCCGCTAGGAGAAACGCAACACTGGCAGGTGTATCGCCCGAAAGCGCACCATCGGATCTGTTCGCGCTATGGGCGGAAGATGTTCCCGATGTATGAATTTTATTTTAAAGAAGCTCGGCTCCGGTTGCCGTTCTCTGCCTTCCATCTGGGGATTTTTGACTGGCTGCGTCTTGCCCCGTCTCAGCTGCACCCGAACGCTCTGGCTTTCATCCGGGCTTTCGAGGTGGTGTGTTTCTACCTCTCGGTGGAGCCGACGGTGCCGTTGTTCTTTCGCATCTTTCATTTGCAGCGGCAGACGGTGCGAGGTCGTCACGGATGGGTCTCTTTCAAACAATCGACCAAAATTTTTAAAGCGTACAGTGATTCTGTCAAAGACTTCAAGGGTCGGTTCTACCTCGTCAAACCGATCACGCAGCACGGCTCGGACACTCTCTTTGACGAGGGCGAGCGCACGGTAGATGGCCAGTGGTTCCGAGCGTGGCTTCCCAAGATACATCTGCTGTGGACCTCGGAGCATTTCAGTCGAGGGACGGATAGGTATATCGTCCGGGCGGGAACCCTCGAGGAGAAGGACATGGCCGCTTATCTGAAAATAATTGCCTTTGTGCGGTCACTTCCCCCGTCGAAGCTGGTGACGCCCGACGGTCGGTACATCCTCGATGCCCAGGGGAACGTACGCACTAAAAAGCGTTTGATAAATACTAAGACTTTGCTCGGCTGTGCGACCGGGGCGGCCGCTCTAGATTATCTAGGTAGGGATGTTTCGTTTTCCCTCGTTGTCGGGGTTTTTGATCGTCGCTAACCTATTTCTTTGTTTTTGCAGCGAACATGTCTACTGTCGACGAGCGGGTGAAGCAGTTGCGTGCTGCCAGGAGTGCCGGGGTCCCGAGGACGAGGGTGAGTCAGCTGGTCAGTCAGGAGGTCGCGACGCAGGGGGGCCAAACTTCGTCCTCGTCGCCTCAAGAGAGCCAATCCCCTGTGTCCCAAGGAGTGTCGAAGAGGCAGAGGTCCGAGGAGCCTCGGGTGGTGGATCTGACGGTCGGCGCCGTCGAGGAAGGTTATGTCGTCCCTCCCTGCCACCAGCACCCGGGGTATTTTCATGGTGCCCGTTCCCCCACCGTTTCCGCCGGGGAGGTGAAGGCTGTTCGCCAGGCTGATCGGGAGGCCCGTCGGCGTGTCCTGGCTGAGGACTTGGCCGCGATGATGCGGACGTTTACGACGGCTCTCGTGCTGAACGAGGAGGGCTGCTCTGCTGCTGAGCTGTCCAAACTGCAAGGGGATCTCACCTTTACGCAGTCGCGGTTGGCCAAGCTCACTGAGGAGTTGGAGAAGAGCCAGAAGGACGTTGCCGAGGAGCGGAAACGAGCAGAGGGTGCTGAGGGGAAGGTGAGTTCGCTGGAAGAGAAGCTAGGGATGGCGACGGCCGAGGTGCAGGCGCTGAAGGTTCGTACTGAGGTTCTGGACAGCGCTGTTCGTCCGGCCGAGGACGAGACTGAGGGGGATCGGCGTTTAATCACCCGTGCTGACTTGATCGCCCGTATCCGGGTGTTGGAGAGCGATTGTCTGGAAGCCGTTGAGGTCGGGTTCAAGAATGCGGTCGAGCAGATTCAGGTCGCCAACCCTGGTGTCGAGCTGGTCGTGGACGGGATAGGGCCGTACCACGAGATCGTTGATGGAAGGGTGATCGATCCTTATTTCGTTATCCCCGACGAGGAAACCGTGGCTGCTGACCGAGCTGATGAGGAAGTGTAGGTTGCCGGGCCTGCGTGCTCGTTGTTTTGTGGCCTGCGTGCCGGTGTTTATCTTTTGCTTTGGGCCTGCGTGCTCGTTTTTGTACTATTGACTACTGGGCTGGTGCCCGCTTTTGTTAAATATATTTATCATGGATTTTCTAAGTGTGCGCTCGTTGTTTGCATGTTGTTTTATGCTCGTTTTTCGTATTTGTTCGAATGCCTTTGATGTGTATGACATTTCTTGTAGGTTTTCTAAGTGTTCGCTCGGTGTGTTTAGCTCGACAATTTGTTACCGGTAGTGTAGGGGACTGGCCGGTTTGGCCGGGGATGTAGCCGGGCCTTTTCGGGGGTAGTTTTCCCCGGGGCGTGGACGGCCCATCGCGAGCTGGGTGTCCTGCCTGTTTTGGTACGGCGACGAGGAGCCTCGGTCGAGGTATTCCCTGCCGAGCAAGGCCTTCTGCCCGCGCACACGAGAGGCAGGGCTTGCTTTCTTTGCTTTCTTTGGTCGTTGGTGGACGCGGGGGTGTGCGGTGGTACCATGTCGCCCCCCCAGTGGCCGGGACGATTGGTCGTCGCGGGCAATGTGTTAACTGTAGTACCGCTTAAGCTTCGCGGCGTTCCATGGTCGAGCTAATTGTTTACCGTGCAGGTTTTCGAGGTAATAGGCCCCGTGTTCCGTTTTGTCCCGGACTCGGTATGGGCCTTCCCAGTTCGCCGCCAGTTTGCCCTCGTGGGAGTCCTTTTGATTTCTGCGTAGAACTAAGTCTCCAGTTTGAAAATCGCGTTTTATGACTTTGTGGTTATGGCGAAGTGCTACTTGTTGCTTCAGCCGGGCTTCCCGGAGGGCTGCTCCTGCGCGGATTTCTTCGACGAGGTCGAGCTCTTCTCGGAGGGAGCCGTCGTTGTCGTCGGTGTCTAGGGGAGCTTCCGTTCGTCTGGACGGTTCGCGGATTTCGACCGGTATTACGGCCTCGGTTCCGTACGTGAGGCGAAATGGGGTCTCCCCTGTAGTTGAGTGAGGAGTAGTACGGTATGCCCAGAGGACGCTGTGGAGTTCTTCGACCCATGCTCGTTTGGCGTCTCCGAGGCGTCGTCTGAGTCCTCTGAGTATAACTCTGTTTGCCGACTCCGCCTGGCCGTTCGTCTGAGGGTGTTCGACCGAGGCGAAGTGATGTTTGGTCCCGAGGTTGGTGACGAAGTCGCGGAAGTTTTTGTCTGTAAATTGTGTACCGTTGTCGGTGACGATGGCGAGTGGTACCCCGAACCTGGCGAGGATGTTGCGTTTGTAGAATCGGAGAATGTTGTGGGCGGTGATTTTGGCCAGAGCTTCAGCCTCGACCCACTTGGTGAAGTAGTCGACTCCCACGATGAGGTACTTGTTCTGGTATGAACCGAGGGGGAAGGGTCCGAGGATATCCAGCCCCCACCAGGCGAATGGCCACGGAGATGAGAGGGACGTGAGGTCGGTTGGCGGGGCCAGGTGCATGTCTCCGTGTCGTTGACACTTATCGCACCGTTTGACATGTTCTTTCGCGTCGGACTGCATTGACGGCCAGTAGTAGCCCGCGCGTAGGGCCTTGCGCGCTAGGGATCTGCCCCCGAGGTGCTGCGCGTTGATACCTTCGTGGATTTCTTCTAGAACGGCCGTACTCTGGGATTTGTCTATGCATTTGAGGAGTGGGATTGCGAAGCCTCGGCGGTACAGTCGTCCCTCGAGGAGGACGTACGAGCAGGCCCGTCGTTTCGTTGCGTTGGCCTCGCTAGAGCTGGTCGGCAGACGGCCGGTGCTGAGATAGGTGTGGAGGGGGGTCATCCAGCAGTCCGCGTCTCCAATGGCGTTGATGTCGAGGGGTGTGGTGGTCGGGCTGGTACTTGGTTGGGACAAGATTTCTTGAATGACCGATTTGTGACCGCCTCGTTTCTTGGTGCTTGCTAGTTTGGAGAGGATGTCGGCGCGGGTGTTCTGCTCCCGAGGAACGTGTTGAATTTCTGCTGAGTCGAACCCTCTTAGTTTGTCACTGATGAGCGCGAGGTATCCGGCGAGGGTGTCGTTTTTTGCTTGGTATTCACCTCGGACTTGCGAAGCGACCAGCTGGGAATCCGTGTAGATTCGGATGTCCCTGGCTCCCAGGTCGGATGCTAGGCGAAGGCCGGCGAGAAATGCTTCGTATTCGGCTTGGTTGTTGGTCGTTGGGAAAGCTAGCGTGAGGGAGACTTCGATGACCGTACCCTCGTCGTTGTCGAGGACGATGCCGGCGCCGCTCCCCGTAGAGTTGGAGGAGCCGTCCACAAAGATGGTCCAGAGGTGGTTCCTGGTGGTCGGGTCGGGGGGCGTGGTCATCTCGGCTACGAAGTCAGCCAACGCTTGAGCCTTGATGGCGTGCCGGCTCTCGTATGTGATGTCGAACTCGGAGAGCTCTAGCGACCATTTCAGCATGCGCCCAGCCATGTCTGGGCGGCCGAGTAGCTGGCGGAGGGGTTGGTCGGTGCGGAGCACGATGGTGTGTGCTAGAAAATAATGCCGGAGTCGGCGTGCCGCTGTTACGAGGGCCAGGGCGACCTTCTCGATCAGCTGGTATCGGGCCTCCGGGCCGTGGAGGGCTTTACTAGTAAAATAAATGGGCTTTTGTCCTTCCCCGGCTTCGCTCACGAGGACGGCGCTGACGGCTTCGTTAGAGACGGCCAGATATAAGTACAGGGTTTCGCCCGTCGCGGGGCGCGTCAGTACTGGTGGTTCGGAGAGGACGCGTTTGAGGTGGCGAAGGGCTCTCTCACATTCGTCCGTCCATTCGAACTTGGTCTCCTTCCTGAGCAGTTTGAAGAACGGGAGGGCGTGTTGGGCTGATCTCGCGATGAATCGTGAGAGGGAGGCTAGTACGCCGTTGAGGGACTGGATGGCACGCTTCGTGGTCGGCGTGGTTATATTGGAGAAGGCGTGGCACTTGTCCGGGTTGGCTTCGATCCCCCGTTCGGTCAAGTAGTAGCCGAGGAATTTACCGGCGCAGACGCCGAAAGTGCATTTCTCCGGGTTAAAGCGCATGCGACATGATCTCGCGGTCTTGAAGACCTTCTGGAGATGTGCCGCATGGTCGTCTTCCGCGCCGGATTTGACGATCATGTCGTCCATATAGACTTCGAGCATGTCCCCGATCTCCTCGTGGAAGACGCGGTTCATCATCCGTTGGTACGTGGCCCCGGCGTTTTTGAGGCCGAAAGGCATTACGTTGTAATAGTAATTGCCCGATGCTGTCATGAAGGCCGTGGCCTGTTTGTCGTGTTCGGCCATCGGGATCTGATTGTATCCCGAGTATGCGTCCATGAAGGACAAGAGTTTGCAGCCCGCCGAGTTGTCGACGAGCTTGTCGATGTTGGGGAGGGGGTAGGCGTCCTTAGGACATGCCCGGTTGAGGTCAGTGTAGTCAACACACATGCGCCATTTTCCATTATTCTTTTTAACAAGTACAACGTTGGACAGCCAGGTGGAATACCGGGCTTCCGAAATAAAATTTGCCTCTAAGAGGTCTTTTACAGCTTGTTCGGCTGCTGCCGATTTTTCTGGAGACTGGCGGCGACGGCGTTGCACCACGGCCTTTGCGGTCGGGCTGATGGACAGCTGGTGGCAGGCGACCTCAGGGTCGAGTCCCGGCATTTCCGCGGCGCTCCAGGCGAAGAGGTCGGCATTCTCGCGGAGGCAGGCTTGGAGCTGTCGTTTCGCGAGGTCGGGGAGTCCTGCGCCTACCTTTACGGTTCTGGTCGTGTCGTCCCCGAGGGGAATGAGCTCGAAATCGCCATCCGGGATGGGGCGCGCCGGATGCTCGTTGGCCGCGTCAGTCTTTTTATTGTCGAGCTCGTCGGTGAAGCGACTGTCGAGCTCAACTGATCCGACCAGCTCTGTTGGCTTGTCCTTTGGCGTAGCGCTCGGTGCTTTCTTTTTGGTCGGTGGAGCGATGGAGTCGAAGCCTTTCAGCGCGGCTTCAAAACACCTTCGGGCAGCTTCGATGTCGCCGTTGAGGGTGACCACGGCTCCCCTTCTCGTGTAATATTTCATCTTCAGGTGGGCGGTGGAGGGTACCGCGGTGAGTTCTGCTATCGTTGTCCTGCCCAGGATGCAGTTATACAGGGACGGGCATTCGATGACTAAGAAGCGGATGCTGATGTCTCTGGCCGTTTCCTCTTCCCCAAAGGTGACTTTCAGTTCCACGTATCCCCAGGGTCTTGTCGTCGTCCCGTTGAACCCCTGGAGGTCGGAGCCTACGTAGGGGGAGAGGTTGGACTCGTTGAGCTGGAGAGTTGTGAACAAATGTGAGTACATTATGTCAACCGAGCTCCCTCCGTCGACGAGGAGGCGCCTGACGTCGAAGTTTGCCATACGTGCGCGTATGAGCAAGGGTATGTTGGAATTGGGAGATCCCCCGGGTAGTTCCTCGAGGTAGAACGTGATCGGGTTGGAGCGGCCTCGGAATCTGTCGAGCGTGCTCATCTTGCCGGAGTTGCCCGCGATGAGTTCGTCGAATTTCCTTTTCACAGATCCTATGGACAGACTCCTCGTAGCGCCATCAGAGATGACCATGGCTCTGGGGAAGTATTCCCATCGGCTGGTTGGTCGGATTGGCTCGCCGACTAAGCTGGGTGCTTCGGGGATGCCGAGTCCTCTGCTTGCGAACCAGTCCTCGGGGCGGCTGACGCACAGCGCGACCTGGAGTCTCTCACCGTCTTCTGGGCAGGGGAGCTCCTCGATTTTCTTTGCCTCCGGGGCCTCCGATCTGGGTGGTTCACCTCCCCGGGTGTATCGCTTTAAGTGCCCATCTTTGATTAGGATTTCGATCGCATCTTTGAGATGGATGCAGTCTTCCGTTACATGCCCGTGGGTCCTGTGGAACCGGCAGTACTTTGACTTGTCCACGTTGGGTTTGGGCGGCGTTGGTCGTGGAAAACGGACACCTCCCTGCACAAACTCGGTTTTAGCGCATTCGGCCAGTATGCGTTCGCGGGAAGCGACCAAGGCGGTGTACTCGGTGAACCTTCCTGCCGGGCCGCGCGACTCGCGCTGTTCGCGGGGTTCGCGGTGGCGGTCATCCTGACGGCGGTCCCCTCCTCGCCGGTGGCTCGAAGCTCCGTCGTCTCGGTGCCCGCGGGGGGCTTCTCTGTCTCGGGTGTCGCGGGCGGAGTTGGCCGCTTGTGTTTCCTCGAACCGGATGTAGTGGGCGGCCCTGTCGAGGAAGTCTTGGAGGGACGTGGGCCGGTGTATGCCCACGGCCTCGTAGAATTTGGAGTCATGGCGTAGGCCTTGCTCCATTAAGTAGCGTTTCATTTCGTCGGAAGTCGTCACCTGTACGGCTTCCCGAGTAAATCTTTCGATGTATTTCCGGAGGGGTTCGTCGGGGCCTTGGATGATCGCCCCGAGGACTGCTTCCGTCTTCGGGTGACGCCGGGACGCTGTGAAGTGTTTGGAGAATAGGTCCTTCAAGACCCTCCACGATGTAACTGATTCGGGCTCCATGCTTTTGTACCAGGTCATAGCGCCTTTCCTCAGAGTCGTCGGGAAGAGTCTGCATTTGATAGCTCCCCGGACATTGCGGTAGTCGAGCATGGCCTCGATGTCTTCCAGATGATCGTCCGGGTCGGAGGTGCCGTCGTACGTTGACAGCGTCGGTGGCTTCTCCATTCCTTGGGGTATAGGGGCCGCCATGATCTCCCGGGATAGTGGGGTGCGGTAGTCATCCTCGTCGCTGTGCGCCGGGGATCTCAGGGGGGATGAGCCGATCGCGGTGTGTCCCGGGTTTCGGGCCCTCGATCTCCGGCCTGTGCTCCCGCCTCGGGTTTCCTCGGTTGGGGTCGCCGCGGCGTTCTGGTTCCTCCCGCGACCGTGTCTTGCCGGGGATCTGGTGCGCTCCCGTGTCGCTTGGGGGCGGCGTCTCTCCAACCGCGGTCGGCGGTTCCTGGGTCGAGGTGAGGGGCTCCTCGAACCTCCGTTCTGGTCTTCCCGCTGGGGGTACCTCGGGGAGCCGCCGCGTTCCAACGCTCCAATTCTAGCGTTCTGTTGGGACAGCAGCTGGTTCGTCTGGTTGATGGCTGCAAAGAGGGCGGCTACCGTGGGGTCCGCTCCCGCCGGGATGGGAACGGGGTGGAATGCCGGCGGGCTCGGGGGGCGATGGTCGGCATGCAGGGGCCTTTCCTCGGACGATGGTGAGGCAGTTTGCCCGTCTCTTTCGTCGGCTTCATTCAGGCGCGCCGTTCCTACCTGCTTCCCGTTGGTGGCAGTGTTGAGCGCGAGATCGTGCGGAGTGTCATCGCGGCGTGGGCTGGCCATGACCGTGGAGGTTTGGTGAAACTTTTGGTTTTTCTGCTCGGAGTAACGGGGAAGTTTCCGTTTCCCACAGACGGCGCCACTGATCTGACCTGATCAGGAGGGATCACGGACTGGCCACGCTTCGCCGGACGGTTATCTGTCCGCCGAGGTAAGAACGAGGAGGGGGTGTACCTGCAAAGCACTCCGACGCCCAAGTAAGAAGTTGGACAGAGAGGAAGCAATAGTACAGAAAAGGGGGCAAGAAGAGTTACCTGACCCTCTTGAAGAAGAGGGTATTTATAGAGAGACCCCAGCGCTGGGCCAACGGTCATTCGAGGTGGGCCAGACGACCAGGCCCAACCCTAATGACTGCTAGGGCTTACGTGGCGTAGTGAAGACCAGGACGTGGTCTTCGCCCTAGTTCAACCGCTCCTAGGTCTCCGGAAAGTGGATTTGACCTGCTCTTTCGGAGGTGGGCGATTGGCCGATGACGTGTCCCCGCGGAGGGGAGCACGTGGAGAACGTGCGCCGAGCACGTTATTCTCCCGCGGAGGGAGCCCGGGTAGTCTCGCTCGTCTGGTGAGACGGACGACGAAGGGGATGCGGCGTGATGGCTTGTGCCCGGCGGACGGTCCTGCTCGTCCGAAGGGGCGTGTGCCAGGTGTGCTCAGTTCGCCTGTTGGGCCGTATTTGGTATTGGGCCTGCCGAGGTGAGGCCCACACCGGAACACTAACCTAACGGACTTTTACACACAGGCCCATTACACAAGGTAACTTAGAGAACAAGCTAACTTATACAATTGGGTTTTTAAGAAAGATCCAATTCGACA
This sequence comes from Lathyrus sativus, assembly GCA_963859935.3. Taxonomy (NCBI): domain Eukaryota; kingdom Viridiplantae; phylum Streptophyta; class Magnoliopsida; order Fabales; family Fabaceae; genus Lathyrus; species Lathyrus sativus. The sequence continues at coordinate 4,186,108 of OZ012740.1, forward strand.
TACTAACTTAAATTACAAGTTAATATATTTCGACAACATGCTTGAACAGACTTTGACTACAGTATGCACAACTCCTATCGAAATATCAAACTATCCTTGTCGACACTAGAGTTCGATTCAAAATACCACAAATCTCCACCTTGGAACAAACTCTACACAAACAAGGGGACAAACTAGCTTTCATCATCTCTGATCCTTTCAACGCTTCTAACAAACCCTCTTGAACAAGAAGGGCTAGCATCTTCAAGCGCCACAAAACGAAATCATTCACACTGATGAATTTCTCAATCTCATACTTTGTTGACGACATCTTCTCCTCCACACTCACCGCACCAGTTTGCTGTGAAACGATGTCGTCAATAACAGAACAAAGTTATGGGATAAAGATTAGTTTCTTGAACAAACACAAGAAACCCTATTAGATTTCAAGAATAAGGAAGAAAAATAGAGAATTGGTTAAATTTGTTTTACTATTCATTTTCTCAATAAGGGTTCAAAGATTACAAGTGAATACCAACAATTAACCTCTCTCGCCCTAGCTAAGATTTGCACCACACCCGAAGAGCTCACCCTAGTTAGGATTTGCACCACACCCAAAGAGAAGAGACTAGCATGTATTTATAAGAAAACTAACATAATAACCTAATAGAATTTTACACAAAGACCCATTACACAAGCTAACTTAGGAAACTCGCTAACTTAAACTATTGGACTTACAATGAAGATCCAATTCGACATACTAACTTAAATTATAAGTTAATATATTTCGACAGGATGCTTGAATAAACTTTGACTACAACATGCATAACTCCTATCAAAATATCAAGTTATCCTTGTCGACACTAGAGTTCGATCCAAAATACCACACATCTTCAGAATTTTTCAATGTTTGGATTGCTAGTAATTGAAGATGCATCTTTGTAAATTATTAGTCTGTTTTTTTTTTTTTGCTTTTCTTGCTTGTATGGTTTCTTGTATTAATTGTATGGTTTACTTACAAGCATAATGGCTGATAGAGACAGCTGACTGAGGCATGGGAGGATTGCATAGCATGCATCAACCCGGAGGGAGAAGAGTCAGGTTTCTGAGGCTCATGTTCACTTTAGTCCGGTTCATGCGGAGGCATCGACTTATAGGGCTCATGTTTTTCCATCTTCTTCTTATCGTAGGAGACGGGTGTTACCTACTGACACTTTATTGCCTCCATCCTCCCGCAGGCGACAGTCTTCACCTATTCAGGTGCCAGAGGTACCCGAGTCACCAGTGATATCTGAGGAACCACTGCCACCTCCGATGATGAAGTTACTGAGCCATGGTCATCTCAGGCTGATGAGGATGATGAGCTGATGCCATCTCATGCATTTGAAGGAGACCCTGTAGAGTTGTCACTACTTTCTTTGTACCCATACCATATTGTCATACATATCTGGGACTGAGATGTAAAATTATTTGGATTCATTATTTTTAAATTACATTTATTATTATATTACAAGTTTCTGACATTGATTTATTTTTTTGCAGGACCATGATCCGCTGAAGTTTATTAACCATGTGCAAAACATTACTTGCTTTCCTCAGCCGAATAAGGAGCGGTTTTAGGCTGCTTTCTCCTTATCTAGGATGAAGGACTTGGATATAACCGATTATATTACGGTCAACCACGGGATGCTTAATAAATTCGTGGAGAGATGGCACATCGAGACCTCGTCATTTCAGCTATCGCTTAGTTGCGACGAGGAATTTAAATAGACGTAGTTCTATGCAAGACAAAGGATATTTTTTTTGTTTTTTGTTATAGTTCTTGACGAGACGTTGAATCTCGTTTCTACGTATCCTGAGGTGCGATGGGAAATTCAAAGCTACGTAGTTCTTGTTAAAAATGAGTGTGGGTTAATTAAATTTAATGAGCAAATGTTTAGGTCGCATTCTAGCGTTAAAATGTTGGCTTGAATGCTCGCGGGGGAGGCTTAGGTGCTTGTTTGTATCACAATAGAACGAACTAAACATTGTTCTTTTTGAAAAGGTTTTCAATCGCACAGGGGCAAAATAATAGTTCTGATATGTTGAGTTTTTTTAAGGCAAATGACGAATGCTCGGTAGAAGCAAGACATGTGTCTCGGGATCGATTATTTGAGATTTTCATAGAATGCAAGACTCCAATATTAAATTTTGTTTAATGAATAACAAATGCTTGGTAAGAACGATATGTGTGCCTCGGGGAGGAGTGTTCAAGGTTTTCATGGAATGTTATAATTCAATGTTCTTTTTTTGTCCAAGTTTAAATTAAGTGTTTTAGAACAAAAGAAAAAATAATCAACTAATTCCAAGACGTGTACCTCAGGATGAACATAACGTAATCAAACTGAAAAACTACATACGCTAAAACATCATATGTTCATCAATAACAACAGAAATTAAGAACACAAATCATTGTCGTGATTTGTCGTTGGAGCTACAAGTTGTTTGTGGAGGCTGAGAGGTGAGAAGTGTTGAAGCTTGAGTGGATGAAAAGAGGAAGAGTCACAACATTGAAGTTAGTCCATCTTGAAGAGTTTCTCCGTAATATGGTTAAATCGTGAACATCTACACCTACTCAATGTGTCTTGAATTGCTTTCTTGAACTTTGCTAAGGATTTTATTAAACAATTTCGCAAATAACAAGGACAATGGCAGGGGAAGTTGAAGGTTCACATGAATGATTTTTTTTGTGAGATATAAAGATGTATTTTTTCTAAGATTTTAGATTGTGAGCTTGGATAGAAAAAAAAGTAGTCGCGCGTATACAAAGGAAGGTTTCACTTTGTGTGTTTTAGTTGTCTGGGATAGAGGAAAGAGTTGCGAACATGAGTCACGCATGGCTGTCAATTTGGTACGTGGAGTTTGGATGTTGTTTTGGTTGTGTAATGGTTTGTTGGGAGGATGAAAAAGGCTTGTATAAGAGTGAGGAAAAGGTTGTATCAGGGTGATTTGTCACGAGGTTTCAATGGTGTTTGGTGGTTGATGGGGTTTTCTGATGTTGCTAACTCTGACGACTGTGTAGTGGTTCCAGAATCACATGTTCACGTGCAGGCGGTGGCCGTGAAGGTGGGTTTGTGGTGTTTGAATGGAACTTTACTTCAACAAGCATTTTATGCAATGAGGGTAGAGGAAAAGAGTTATTTGAAGTGAGTTGATAATGTGAGGAAATGAAATCGACGGAGGAGCTCGTGGCGGTATTAGGCATTAAATGGTTGATGGATGGTTTGTTAATTTGAGGAGAGGCAGAGAAGAGTTTATCGGTGAGGTGATAGAGCTTCAAGGGAATTTGATGAAGGTTGTTTGTTGGTGTAGAATCTGAGAGAGGAAGGTGGGAGAAGGTTTTTATGAGAGGGGATAAGGGTGTGTTTGTATTTGTTATAAAAAGAAGAATAAGGGTATTGGAATGGTGAGAGAGATTTTCTTAAAAAATGAGAGAAGTTGAGGAAAATAGAAAGAGAGAGAGAGAGAGAGAGAGAGAGAGAGAGAGAGAGAGAGAGAGAGAGAGATAATTAACGTGTGAGTTTTTTGTGGAAAGAGGATAGTGACATGTGTGTGGCTCATAGTGAACCGAATGATTTACGAGTGTGGACCCCTTTCGTCAAGATAAGTGGATCTTCTGCAGGTCCTTATCCTTCAACGTGAAAAGACCTCTCTCAATTTCCATTTTTCCATATTTTTTTAACCTTGAGAGAGGGAGAGAGAGAGATGGGAATGGAGGTTGGCGCATGTTAGCTGATGAATCTCCCTTAAGTGGGAGTTTATTTTTTTCTTATTTTTCCATTCCACTTTTCTTCATTTTGATTTATGGAGAGTGATAGAAGTGGATAGGGATCCATGTGGATTGATGGGAACCTTTGATTATTTTGATCCAATGGCCAAAAGTTGACATAGAGTAACAACTAGGGTTTTCACAATTACATGCCCTCCCAAAATTACCCTTGTATATTTTGGGAGATCAAAATGAGTTTTAAAAGATTAAAATGAAATAAAATTCAAATGTTTTAATAAAATCAAATAAAAGTTAAATGATTATTTATTTGTTCCTATTTATTTTTCTTGACATTTTGATTAAAACAATTAAAAGTTAAATATGTTTTTAGTCCCTATAAATATTTCAAAATCTAGTTTTAGTCCTTAGAACATTTTTGTTCAAAGAATCGTCCTCCTAAAGTTTCTCGTCCCTATTTTTTGTCCCTACTGTCTATTCCACTTAACAAAATCCTACATGGACGTTGATTTGACAATTGTTTTTAATTTTGATAACTTGTGTTGCTAACTAAGCAGATGCCACATATTCTTTACTCTTTCTATGCCACTTAGGTGTTATTGAATATATAGTTATTGGAAAAACCCTAAAATAATCTTTCATTCTTTCGTTCAAGCACAAGGTTCGTTCTCAAATCAATTCCTTTCTTCTTCAAGTGCTTGTTTATTCTTTACAGTTTGTTCAACATAGTAGCAGTAACACATTGGCTATTTTCATTTTGTTTGCAGAAACTTGTCTCCATTATTCATTGTGTTTGCTTTGTGGTCCCAACCTTGGCTTGAAAGGTGCATGCTTGTGGTCTCTTGACATTGAAACTGAGGTAGGTCCATATGTTTCACTTTAGATTCTATTTTATTGAAGTTTGGTCTAGAGTTTGTATTTTACTTGTAGTGTATTTAGTTATTAGGGTTTTCTGCATACAAGTGTATTTTGTGGGTCCATTGTTGACTGTCTTTTTCCATCCATTATGTAGGCATGAGTGTCTTTAAGGTAATATTTTACACAAATGGTTGTTTTATAAAAGACCCAATGCTAAAGTATGATGGTGGAGAAGTTTATGCATTTAATGGTCAAGATAGTGATTCTTGGCCCTTTTTTTAGGTGTGTGATTTAATTAAGGGAATAGATTATGTGTTTGAATACAATAAGGTTAGGATGTGGTGGAAACATGTTGATGGTACTTTAGAAACTGATATAAAACCATTTAGAGATGATGGTGATGCATTTGAGTTAGCTGCCTTTGTTCAAGAATGCAAAGGTGAGGTTGAAATATACACCGAGCCTGAACCATGTACAGGGGATGCAACATTTATGGAGAATGCAAAAAAGAGGAACAAGGGGGAAAATGTGAAGATGATATTAATTCATGTACTGGTGAGGGTTCTAGTGGTGAGTCTGTGAAGCATATCAAATTTAAAGATAATGAAGAAGAAAGGATGAATGGTCTTCATGAGCAATTTGATGGTCTTCATGAGCAATGAGCAATTTGATGAGAATGAAGAAGAAAAGTTTTGAAAAAAAATTATGATACCAATTAAAAACAAAATTATATTTTACACTATTAAAAGTTATGCAATCTAAACAATGATTCATTGATTTAAAAGTCATGCAATCTAAACAATGATTCAGTTTCGGACCCGACTTAAAAAGTCATTTTCAACCGACTTAACAAGCATTTTTTTCTACTAGTGATGGGAGTTTCCCAACTATAAGGATTTTGCAAAATCTGAGCGTCGTAAATGGATGACCCGCAGCGCCCATGTCTTACGTGACCCGGTGATGGCAACACCATCTAGACCAACTATTAATTATATGGCTTGGTACAGATCGGTTGCAACTGGGTTTGTCTCCGAAGACAGATATTTATACGACCCACGCCAAACCACCTACACACAAGACGCTTCAACGTATAACCCACCAGAAAGGTCATGTTACTCACAGCCCCCACCCAACAGAGTTACCAACCCATTCACCATTCAAACATGCCAAACACCCAACCACATTACCAAGAATGTCCCTCATACCATCTCCCACACACTGACTACTACCCAGAATCTCAATATGGCTATGGACCCAACACAACATCAAGATATAGCTATAACGAGGGTACATTATACCATAGCCATAACACCAAAACATCTTTCCATAGCCAAAACGCTCTGACATTATACCCTGGCCTACCCACTCAACCATCTCAACAACCTTATGCCTTTCAAACACCACTACCATTTCAACATTCTCCAACGAATCATTCACACCAATGTCCCCCTTCAAACGTTCAGGCCGCAGACTAATGACCCCTTCATCACATCCGAACTACTCTGGCATGGGTCGTACGCTCAGTTTCAACACACAGGACCTAATGGAAATGCAAGAGATCCTTCGGGAACCATCTGAGAATGTTCCTAAGACTTCAACTCCTCAAACACCAGACATGAATCAACAATGTAGGGGACGAACACAACGAGTTAGGGTGCCTAGGGGATGTGGAACTGGTGGCCGGTATGACCAACCTGGTCGCCAACATTAATTTATGTAATACTTTTTTAAACTAATGATAACATTTATTTTCCCATCTGACGTATTTTATTAATTATTTTAGGAAGTATCTATTTTTTTGAAGAAAAAAATCAAAATACAAGGGGTCTCCAGATGAATTGGCGACTCTCTTGTAAGTTCAACATCAAGTCGCCAATTGGATTGCAGACTGCATGAGGAGTCTCCAATCTAATTGGTGACTCCCTTGTAGCCTTAACAAGGTGTCACCAATCCATCTGACACCATTGTGTAACCCCAAACTTTAACTGAGATACTTTGAAAATAATTTTAAAAGGTGGATTATTTTGAGATTTTTTTAAAAAAATTGAATTATTTGAGTAAAAAATTCTAAAGATGATGATAGAAAAATAAAAATAAAACAAAAGTACTACAACATGACATATGATGATAGAGAAAAAAGTAAATAGAAAAATAAAATCATATTGCATAAAACATGATGAAAGAAAAATTTTCAAAAGAGTTTCTAAAAAATATGAATGAGATTGTTGAAATGTGTATTTTAAACTAAAATATATTTCAAAATTTACTCCATCTAAGAATATAGTAAAACTTAAAGATTTTGAAATACCAAAAGACATTTTTTAGTTATAAAAAATATATCGATGGAGTAACAAGACAGTTTATCACCAAAATATAAAAATAAAAATAATCTTAATTGATTACCACAAAATTTGTTTGAGTATTATAAAAATATTGATTAAATACACAATAAGTTTTTTTTATTATTATACAAAAATCTTTAAATGTTCTTTAAAATATCAATTTAATACACTCTAAAACCAACATTGTTGAGAGAATAATTTGAATTAATATTAAAAGAATTGATTATTAAAGGAATAATAATTAAGAATTATTTTTAAAAATTATTTTGGTGTAAAATTACCTTTGGGGAAATCAAATAAATTTTGAATCCTAACCAACCATAAAAATATAACATTATATTTGCATGTGAATATTCCGATACTTTTAAATTTAGTTGGATATTAAATTATTTTTTATATTTATTTTATTTAAAAATAAATTAATATTTTAAATTAGTTTGTACTAAAGGGACCGATATCTAACTATTTAGAATAGGTTATAGGTATTTAAAAATTTGCCATATATTATTATTATTATATTCGTATTTAAATAACTGCTATTTTGTTAGAGTGATAATTTTAAATAAAAAATTAACGATAAAACCATCACCTCTACTGTGGATGAAGTGAAAGATAAAATTAAGGATAAAAAATAAGGAGGCAATGGTAACCTAAAACAGGTGCACGAGAATAATTTTAATGGAATGACAAAGTGGATTCCTATTAATCTCTAAAAGAATTTATTATTAATCTAATAATGATCGAGAATTATTTTAACAAATTATTTTGGCGTAAAATTACATGTGAGTAAATCAAATAAATTTTGAATCCTATTCATCCCATAAAAATATAAAAATCAGTTTTATAATTTTGAATTCTATCCATCCCATAAAAATATAAAAATCAGTTTTATAATTTTGAATCCTATCCATCCCATAAAAATATAAAAATCAGTTTTATAATTTTGAATCCTATCCATCCCATAAAAATCAGTTTTAAAATTTTGAATCCTATCCGTCTCATAAAAATATAAAAATCAGTTTTATAATTTTGAATCCTATCCATCCCATAAAAATATAAAAATCAGTTTTATAATTTTGAATCCTATCCATCCCATAAAAATATAAAAATCAGTTTTATAATTTTGAATTTTATCCATCCCATAAAAATATAAAAATCAGTTTTATAATTTTGAATCCTATCCATCCCATAAAAATCAGTTATAAAATTTTGAATCCTATCCATCCCATAAAAATATAAAAATCAGCTTTATAATTTTGAATCCTATCCATCCCATAAAAATATAAAAATCAGTTTTATAATTTTGAATCCTATCCATCCCATAAAAATCAGTTTTATAATTTTGAATCTTATCCATCCCATAAAAATATAAAAATCTAAGTTTTATAATTTTGAATCCTATCCATTCCATAAAAATATAAAAATCAGTTTCTTTATTCTATTCGCATTTAAATATTTGTTAGGGCTTAACTTTTCAACACACTGTTCTATGATGAGTATCGTTCTTACATCAAATTTGCGGCATGAAATCAACGCGCCGTCGTCAGTAACACTACCGGAAGAACTCATCGTGGAAGTTCTATCCCGGCTCAACATCAACGCGCCGTCGTCAGTAACACTACCGGAAGAACTCATCGTGGAAGTTCTATCCCGGCTTAACGTGAAATCAGTGACGCGACTCAAATGTGTGAGTAAGTGTTGGAACTCAATCATCTCCGATTCCTTCTTCGCTAAAATGCACGTTGATAACTCTTCACGAATTTCACACATCATGCTATACTCGTCACATGTTCTCAACACTTCCATATCTGTTTCATTTAATATCTTCCCCATAAGCGGTTTCCTTGAGAATCCATCGATCAATATCTTGAAGGAAGATTCTAAATACCAATTGACGAAATTGTGTCATCGCGAAGGCCTCATTGGTTCCTGCAATGGATTGGTCTGTGTACTCAATTCTAGTGAGAATGGATTCTATGTATGGAATCCAGCAACCACACAGCCATTCTCAGAAAACGTGGTCTCTTATCCCCTTCCTTTACGGCATGAAAAAATCTATTACAGATTCTCATTTGGTTATGATAATTTATCCAACAAGTATAAGTTGGTGATGTTCTCTTTAGAAGAGGTGAGGGTTTTCACTATAGGGGATAATGTTTGGAAGAATATTCAGTGTTTTCCTGTCTATCCCTATAGTAGCAAGATCTTTATAGATCGCATTGGGGGTGATGGTGTCTATGTCAGTAATAGTCTTAATTGGTTTGCTCTTCTCGATAACCACGGTTATTATAACAACCAAGATCTTAATGTTGAGCAACTCGCTATTATCTCACTTGATTTGGGAACGGAGACATATACAAAGTTTCAATTCCCCCGGGACATTGATGAAATACCATCTCTTCATCCAACTGTTTGCAAGTTGATGGACAGTCTATGTTTTCATCTTTATACTAAGGAAGATAGTTTGGTTATATGGCGGATGGCGGAATTTGGAGTTGAAAAATCATGGACTAAATTGCTTAAATTGGATTATCATTCTCTACCTGATTGCTACCGTATTATTCTCTATTTGTTGCCATTACACATTTTCGAGAACGGGGATTTGCTGGCATATGTATCAGATATTGGAGAAGCTGGAGAACTAATTCGATATAATATGCGAGATAAGAGAGTAGTAGGAAAATCTATATTTTGCAAAAACATATATTTGTATCATGTCATCCCTTATGTTGAAAGTTTAGTTTCAACTTTTTAAAATAAGTTTCTCTACCAATTTACTTTTTAAAATATTTATGAAAGTTCATATATGTTGTTTAATGCTTCAAAACATTCTTATTAGGTATATGTAGAATAAACTGGATGATCCTATTACTTTGTTTTATAAGTCTGCACCAGTTGCACTCTCTTTGTTTTTGTTTTTCTATTTTATTTGGTTCATTCGCCTTATTGTGTCACATTTCGATCAACTTATAGCTCAACAATCAACTTATAACAGAGAAATATAATCGTTTTTATGTCATGTATCTATGCACACTTTTAGTGACTGAGCAAGTTCTGTGAATTTCACTTGTATTCTTTAGTCTTTGTGCCATGGCAAAATCATGCTATTCTCGTCACACTTGCTCAACAGTTCCATATCTGTCTCAGTCTATGTTTTACCCATAAGCTGTTTACTTGAAAGAAGATTCTAAATACCAATTGATGAAATGGCGTCATCCGTACAGTGTTATTGGTTCCTGCAATGGATTGATTTGCTTCCACAAATCTAGCGACCAGCAACCACTTGAGAATGAATTTTATCTATGGAATCCAGCAACCACAGCAACCACTTGAGAATGAATTTTATCTATGAAATCCATGCAACCACTTGAGAATGAATTTTATCTATGGAATCCATGCAACCATCCCGTTTTCAAACCTAGGCTCTTTTCACCTTTGTTTGCGTGGAAGTTGAAAAGTCTTGGAGTAAATTGCTTAAATTTGATTATCATTCTCTATTTGATTGCTACTTGTAAACCAATTACCGCCTGTAATTGGTGGTATTGCTAGTCTGGTGCCAAAATTTATGTTTTAAAAGTCTTTTTTGTTGAAACTTAGTAACTCTTTAACATTCATTCACATTCTGTTGAGAATAAGTTTCATTACTAATATTGGATATGGTTTTGAAGGGAAACACAAATAACACACCATTAAGAAAATTGAAAGAAAAACAAATAACATGTTGGCCACACAAACGCTTAGAAGTAGTTATGGATGTCCAACAACAATGTCATAGATAACATTAAAGATAAAAAATGACACATGTGACTTCTAGAAAGTTAATAAGTACCGAGTTCGATTTCATCAAATAAAACAAATAAAATTTACTTCAACAATTAACAAAACTAGTATTAAAACGAATGATCTCCGTGTATACACAGAGTATGTGAGTATTGTAAACTCATCCATACTCACTTTGATGCATAATCATAAAAAATGGCACAAATATTTATTTTCTTTAATAAATCATATATCAATTCTCTTTTAAGTACACTAAAATTGATATATGATAATTTTCTTCCATGGATCTATCACTAGCGGTAGTAGTTAGAGGTTAGTTGAAAAAAAAACACCAATATTTGATGGAGAAGTTCTCATTAATGCTAGGTTTAGATTTCTTGAAAGGTTGTATACACAGTAGCTACATGCGGCAGAGGAGGCCGCAGGTGATGACGAGAAGGTTGTGCAACATAGAGCATATGCTCTAAGAACATACATATTGTATTTGATTGGCGCGCGTCCATTCTTGTGAAAAAGAGTGTCACTTATGTGGATGTCATCTACCTGGATAATTCGATGACTTCGAGCAGATCCATGAGTACAACTGAGGGGCACTTGTTTGGTTTACATGTACAATAAGTTATCCGAAAACTGTATGTGGAAGACCAAACAGGTGATAGGAAGCATCACATTATTGGCAGTAATATTTCTATTATTTTAGTGTTTGTGTGTCATTTTCTTAACACTTTTGCAACGTCATTAGTAATGACTCATATGTTCTGACATACACTAAGGATATGCCACGTGCTTCTACATTCATCCCGCTCAGAGGAAATCAGGCGATGGAGTCATATCGAGAGTATTTTGACCACTTGGTAGTAGAGGACATACACTTCCATTTTTACGTCACTCACCGTGAAGCGCATCACTTTGACGACATATCCTTATACTCGGGAATATTGGCTTGTAGTTCTCATATGGTGTATCCTCATCTTCCTGAGCATGGCATGCAACAGTTCGGTTACATGCAGTTTATTCTCAAAGACCCTTATGCATCTGCTCCTTCCACTACTACAAATAACCTCATTTTACCTCGGATGCAAAGGGATATAACCTCGATAATAGATGCAAAGTAATGAAAGGTGACATGAAAACCTGCCACTTTACACCTCGATTTTTGAATAATCGAGGTGAAAAGTGGCATTGGTCATGAATCTGATCCCCAGCAACTGCATTTTTTAGATTTTCAAAATTGTGTTACTTTTTACCTCGATTTTTATCCATAACCGAGGGGTAAATTCCTGTTTTCAAAAAATTTTAGTTTTAACCAATTTTTTTTCATTCTAATTTGCAAAATTTTAGTTTTAACCTTTTTTTTTCATTCTAATCTGCAAATTATCAATTTGTTGTCAAATTCTAAATCTTCCTCATCATTACCAACAACAATAATAATAAGAACAACAACAACAACAAAATCAATAGAATCTTTAAACATTAATTCTCAACAACAAAAACAACAACAACAACAATAATAATAATAATAATAATAATAATAAACAAAATTCATGGAACCTTTAAACATTAAATCTCAACAACAACAACAACAACAAATAAACAAAATCAATAGAATTGTTAAATACTACATTTTAACAACAACAACAATAACAACAACAATATTAAATATTTTACTTGATACAACTACAACTAACATTAACAAGCTACTTCCATGTTTTCCTTACTAACATTAAACATTTTTAACAAGAAGTATTGGAGAAAATGCTACATTAAGAAACTAACTAGTAAATATTTGTCTGCTCTTGCTTTCATTATCATTGTTTTCAATAATGTTAAGTTTAAATTCCATCACTTTGCATCCAAGATAGTAAGTTATGGCATTCACGTTTTGATTAGCTAGTGAGAGTTTCATACAGATCACTAATGTTTCTTGTAGATTGATGATTTGTCAATGTCTTTATCATTGTTACTTTATAAATGGAATGCAAAGATTTTTTACTTAATGTTTTCATCAAATTGATCATAACTAAATAAAAAATAAAAAATACAATAAAATACATTACTTTATCCCAGAGTTTTCAGCAAAACCGAGGTAACAGGTCATAATTTTTTTTGAATTAAAAGGTGATCAAATGTAGTTGTTGGGATTCGAAGATGTACCCTCGAAATAATTTATCCCTCGGATTCCTGCTCAACTGAGGGAATATATGGTATTTTTTTAAAATTAAAATATGTCGTGTTTATTGTTTACAGCTTGATTTTTTGTTGGGTGAGGTGAAAGTTTCATCATGAAATATATTATTTATAGTAGTGTCTCGCTATGAAACATAGAGATATGGATGTGATGTTTGATGATTATTGATGGCGGGCTATCAGTGCACGTCGTTTAGCAACAAAAAAATCGTCGAATTCTAACAAGAGTTGAGCAAGTTATAAGCAGTTAAGTGAAAAAGCTGGAAAAATGCTTTTGGGTGAAGAAAGGGACTTAGTGGGAGAATTGGTGAAAAAGGATCAAAAACACGCTGAAGCCCCTGGATTTTACACATCCATAATGCGCACACTCTGCCTGTAACGCGCTTGCGTAGAAAAGCAACACGCTCGCATTGAAGTAATGATGGTGTAACATGCCCACGTTGATAAGTAGCGTGTCCGCATTGTATGTGATGGCCTGACACGTTTTTCAGCAGCTTTATAAGGAAAAGGGAGAGAGAGAGAGAGAGAGAGAGAGAGAGAGAGAGAGAGAGAGAGAGAGAGAGAGAGAGGCAGACAGAGAGAGTGAGAGAAGAGGGGTTCTACTTTCAAGACCAAAAAGTGACGTTTAGAGCAATTTTTAGAGCTTTTGGGTGAAGAAAGGGACTTAGTGAGAAAATTGATGGAAAAAAATCAAAAGCACGTTGAAGCTTATGGATTTTACGAGCCCATAAAGCGCACACGTTGCTTGTAACGCGCCTACGCATAAAAGTTATGCGCCTGTGTTAAAGTAATGATGGCGTAACGCGCCCGCTGTGATGCCTTCGCCAAGGGGTTCGTAAAGGATGGCTAGAATTATTTCGCTGAGACAAATATCATGTCCAGCATGCAGTTGGTTGGCCATGGTCAGGTAACTCTTTGCCACTTGAAGAAACCTTGAGCAAAAAATACAGCGAGAAAGCCAAAGAGCCAGGAAAGCAACGTGTTCTTGGTCAGAAACTTCTTTGGTTTCTTTGTCATGGTAGTAGACAATGTATGTGGTAAGAGTTGTCTTGTTGGTGTCGAAACGTATTGAGTCATCAGCTAAAAAGGTAGAATCATAATCTACTCCAATAGGTTTGAGGCCTTTAATGAAAGTGACGTCAAACAAAGCAGGGGTAACCATTCCACAAGGGAGTTGGAAGTTGTTGTGGGTGTTATCCAAAAATAAAGGGAAGCAATAAGCATAAATGGGAAATAACTAGACCCCACCTTCGACAGCTGAATTAGATCGAAGATGCCCATGTCTTTCCAGACTTGGGACTTTGCTTTTTTTATTTTTTCTAACCAAGCTATGTAATCAGATAGGTCTTTAAACAAAGGACATGACATGAAAACCCTAAAACTGGTGTTCATAAACTCTAAGTTGATTGGATCCCTATAAGCTATGGTCGAAGGAGAACCTTGACCATCAAACTTTTCTTTCTCATCAATCTTAATCTCTTCAGTAGTCCTAGGTTTTAAACTGTTGGTTATGGGTTTGTAACAGTGGTAAGCAGGAAAGAATTTTCTAACCTTAGCAGGGTCAGCAGCAAGATTAGGGAGAGGACCTAACATAGCATTGGTCTTACCAGAAACAAGAACAAGAATGAGTAACTGTGTTTGATATATCATGTGTTTCTCCTCTTCATTTGGAGGCTCAGGGATATATTGTTGGTTACCTACCACATTTGGACCCAGTATTCTATGGACTGGAGCAAGTTCTTTTATTTCTTGGACTCTTTGGTATTTTTGCTTGTCTCTTTAGAGATTTTTGATGAAGAAGCCATTGTTGTAGTGAGTTTGCAAAAAGAAGATTTAAAAGAAATGAAGATTTGAGGAAATACGCTTGAGAGAGTTAAGAGAGTGAAAGGTGTGAAAATGGTTATTTTCACTATTTTATAGGTGAATGAAGAGGAGCGGTTACTGTACAACATTAATGGTGATAAAAATTGTGGGACACATGTCATGTGAGGATTGTGTGATGAGACGGTAGTAGTTAAAACCTGATCCATGATCTCTTAGGGACTAGATGTGTTATGATTGAAAAGATTCACGCATGGGTTTGAGGAGACGTTTTGGGAAAAATTGTTTGATGATGATGACGTCATAGCAGTCCAAAGATTTCTGGCGTCGAATATAGAACTTCATTCTCCATTTCAGTAAAAAATGACATTTTTGGAGGGCAATTTATTGGCTGAGAATTTCGACGCCATGTTTTCGTTTAAGAAACTAAGTGAAAATTAAAATTTTCTCAAATTTGGCTGACTTCGGCAGAAGTTGATATGAAGCTTTATCGACGTGGTTCTTATAAAGTAAATGTGTTTGGACAAACACTTAGGAATATTGTCTAAGTGTAAAAAGTCAATTCGATGAAGGGATGTTTTGAAGTCTTCCTTTGACATAAATTTGAATTTCAAAATACGGATAAATAAATGTCTTTTGTCCTTATCCGTTTCTCAGGAGAGATGTGTGGTGAACTATGGTGAAACGAAGGCATGCAAGACGAAACGCGTCAACTTTTGGAGAAATACTCATTGAAGACAGTTATTTCGGCGTATTATAAATAGAGGTTTTAGTACTAGGATTTCTATGTGTTCATTTGTTGTACGATACTCATAATTTACTCAAAGTATCCGAGTCAAAGTAACAAAAGAGTTACTATTGAGAATGTATGTGTGAAACACCACATTTTATTTCATTTCAATAAAAATTTACTTTCATTTATCAATTGTTTTTTACTGCACTTTTACTTTAAATTCTTTTCTTCATTGCGTTATCCTTATCAAACTTTATAAAGTTTATCTTTTTTCAATACAATCAAAACAATCTTTTATGCAAATGAATGTTGTCGAAGTGTTCATCAGTTTTCCAAAAATATATTGAGACAATAACTATGTTCTTCGTATTCACTAGTTAATCCTGCAAATAAACCAATTTTTTGAAAGACCAGCGGATGTTTACCAATTTTCACGGTAAACCGATGGCGCGGCTATAGTTGAAAATGTGGGTTTAAAATCTAAATTCGTCCATCAAAAAAGTGAGAGGAAGGTGGAAAACAACTGCAAAAACTATACCTTTTAAATCTAAAAGTATAAAATTTTACATAAATGTCCACGAAATCCACACATCATTCTGTTCCCATCAAACATTATCAACAATTTCATATTTGTCTTCCTCGTAAGCCTACTTCAGAATCTACAATTCTATTTCTTCACCATAGATTCTAAATACCAATCCATGAAATTGCCTCATCGCCACCGTGTTATTGGTTCCTACAATAGATTGATCTGTTTTCTCAATTCTAGTGAGAATGAATTTTATCTATGGAATCCAGCAACCAACCCATTCTATGAAAACCTAACCTCTTTGCCTCTTACTTTTCACCATCCAAATTCCTATTGCAAATTCTCATTTGGTTATGATAATTTAACCAACAAGTATAAGTTGGTGATGTTCTCTTACAAAGAGTTGAGAGTGAGAGTTTTCACTTTCGGCCATAATGTATTGAATAATAGCCTTAATTGGTTTGCCTTTCTTAATAACAATTCTTATTGAAGGAAAACAAAATACCACACCACATAGGAAATTGATAGAAAAACATAGCCACACAAATGCTCAAAGGTTGTTATGGATTTCCAAGAATAATGTCATAGAACATTAAAGATGAAAAAAAATTGACACAATTTAGCTTCTAAAACATCACACAAATACCAAGTTCGATTTCAACTGATAAAACAAATAACACTTACTTCAACAATTAACAAAACTAGTATTAGAATGAGTGATCTCCGTCAAAATATTTATTTTCTCTAATAAATCATACTATCATATTCTCTTTTGAATCTCATTATTTATATACACAATAATCAAAATATAACCGTGAAATTATAGTTCTAGTGACAAAAAATCTCTAAGATTCATGAAATCAGCAATTCAGTTTCTCATCTTTTGAATATGAATTTTTGCAATGAACAATTGCAGCTTGAATAGCAGCTTGCAATTCTTCCATGGAACTATCACTAACAGGAGTTAGAGGTGTAGTTGGAAACAGAACACCACTATTTGATGGAGAATTTCTCATAGATGCTGGTGCTGATGAATATTGTTCTAATTTCCAACTTTTCATCAACTCTTGTTTATTTCTAGGTGTTACATTTCCTGAATAGGAAGAAGAATAACACTTTTTATCATGAACTCTAATTGTCTCTTTTTTGAAAAGTGGTTTCACCATTCTTAAGTACTTTTTCATTGCATGATGAATCACATGAAAATCAAATCTCATCTTCTTTTTGTTCTTTTCTTTCTCTTTATGACACCCTTTTCTCCCTTTTGTTGAACTAAACAATGAAAATGCAAACTTGAACTTACCCTCTACCTTTTTCGATGATTCCATGTTCTTGATGCTACTCTCTTTTGAGGGGAGATTTTCGTCATCATCTTCTTCTGAGAATAATTCTCTAATAGGGAGAGTGAAACTGTCCGAGGAGTTCATCGAAGCGCGAGGCGATATCGATGAAGGGAAATTCGAGAGGATTTGGAGAGGAAGTAAATGACCGTGGAAAAAAATATCATCAGCTGGTGTTAAATCGAGGGCTGTAAAGGAATTTGGTGAAGATGGTTTTGATTTATTGTTGGAATTTAAGAATGATTTGTTGAATGTGTTGTGAGAGATTGTGAAGGAGAATTCATGAGATGGAGAAGATGGTTGTGAAGGTTTTTGTTGTTGATGTTCTACTTCAATTTGATTTTCCATGACAATAATTAAGGTTGTTTTGAAGAACAAAACAAGATTTTTGATGCAAAATATGAAATTATTGGTTTATGTTTTTTTTTTTCTTTCTTCTTTTGAGTGGGTGGAGAAAGGTTTTGTGATGTTTTCTTCTTTGTGTATTTATATATGAATAAAAGAGTGGAAAAAGAAAGAGAGTGAGTCTTTGTGAAATTGCATTTGGTCTTTTTGAAACTTGTTTAGAAGAATAAATTAAAACTACTAATTTTGTAAGTACTGAATAATGTGTTACAGTTAAAGACAAAAATGAAATGTGAAAGGTAGTTATAAAAGCTTTGAATTCAAAGCTCTGAAAATGCAATATTTCTAAAGGGTATTTGAATAAAATAACTTGATTTTTTTGAGTTTTTTTTTTTTTTACACGAGAATAAAGAATGACTAATTTAAGTTAAAGCTTTGAATTCAAACTTCTAAACATGCAATATTTTCAACAATATTAGAATAAAATTACACGAATTTTTTGAGGTTTTTTTTGGTTGTAGGATAATAAAGAATGTTTTAGTTTAAGTAAGATTTGAATTCAAACATCTAAGAGTGCAATATGTTTTAAAACCTGTGTAGCCATCTATATGTAGTCAATGTAGTCATAGTCATATTCGGCTAATTAAACCCAATTTATATTATAAAAATAATACTGCACTAATAAAGGGGAAAGAATTACTAATAAAGTAAAAATTGTAATACCAATTAGTAAGTCAAAAGCTCAATATATAGGAAGTATTTATGAAAAAACAAAAGGCTTAACACTTTTTTTTGGTTTTCTGTTTATGCATCGGCGTCCATTTTAGTCCTCTTTATTTTTAAAGTTTTAAATTGGTCACTTACATTGTCTAACAGAACCAAAGTGGTCATTTCTATCAAAAACTGGCTAACGGCGTTAATTTAGATAACGTGAAAGTTGAGGCAGATTGGTGGAATGTCTATTCATCACCTTCTTCTTCCTTGTTGTTGAAACACTTTTGTATTTTCTCCCAAATTCAACCCTAACGCGAAACGCTTCCCAAAATCCCCTAATTGAAACATAAATCATCATCTAATCATGAGTTCTATGCACGGTTTGTCATCATCATCTAGAAACCGAAGTGATTTACAAGTCTTTAGCAGCTCTAATCTTTCATGGAAGCCTGTATGTCATTGTGGAGACAATGCTATACTTCGTAAGGCAAGAACTGTCAACAATAATAAAAAAAAATTGGGGCTGTCAACATTTTAAGGTAAGGTTTAGTCTGAATAAGATAAGTTGAATGTTGTTGAAATGTCTATGTAATTCATTGCAATTTGCTTCTCAATCTCTACAGGGATATATCAATGTTGGTTGTGAATTTTTTTTAATGCTTCTATGAAGAAGGTAGAGGTAAAAAGGAACAAACCCTGATGAAGAATCATTGGAAGATAGATGTGCTTAGTCAAGAGATGGAAGAAGCCAAAAAAGAGGTTGAAATTTTGAGGCTCAATAATATGGAATTAGAGGATGCTTTAAAGAAAACCATCAAGTGGAAGAAGACCTGGAAGTTTATGTTCTATGTTGTTTTATTTTTTTTAGTAATCAAATTGTTGTAAAAGAGTTCAAGTTGTTGTGAGAGGTTGAAGTATTTTGTTCTTTGTTTTAATATTTAACTTGTAGTAAAACTTGCATTATTCAAAGTTTCCAAGTTAGTTGTGTTTTTTTGTTACATGATTTAGTTGGACAAGTTAAAATTGCATTGTAGTAAAGTTTGTGTTCTGTTGTTATATGATTTAGTTAGACAAGTTAAATAACATAACTTTCGTATAGCAGAAACTTGATCAACATAAACCTTGTTCAAATTTGAGAAATGGAAGATAACATTAACCTTGTTCAAAATACCATAACATAACCCTTGTTCAAATGGAACATAACATAAACCTTGTTCAAAATACCATAACATATTTGTTACAGACACTTAATATCAACATAAGTTGTCACAAACACTTCAAAACAACATAACATAAACATTTCAAAACAACATAACATCAACCATGTTCTTAAAATAGAAACTACATAAATCTAAATGGGTTTCCTTGTGTTGTTTCTTTTGGTTGGAGTAGTCCTCCTAGTTGTAGGTTCCACTGCATTTTGTGATACATTTAGTCTGGTGGTTATTCCCCTTGAAACAAAAGCCTTTGTAACAGATGTTTGTCTTGGTTTCCTAAAAGGCAACTTCTGTGGTCTTGCTTGTGCTGGTGTTGTCCTAAGCTGACTTGCTTGAGTTGGGGTTGCCCTTGTCTGAGTTCCTTGAGTTAGCAATGGTGTTGTCCTTGGTTGAGTTCCTTGAGTTGTGGTTGGTGTTGCCCTTGGTTGACTTCCTTGAGTTGGGGTTGGGGTTGCCCATGGCTGATTTGCTTGAGTTGGTGTGGATGTTGCCCATGGCTGATTTGCTTGAGTTGGTGTGGGTGTTGCCCTTAGCTGAGTTTCTTCTATTGGTGGTTGAGTCCTCTTACAAGTGGATTTATTTTGTCCAGTCTGTCTGCACCTTGTACACCTAAGTATCATGCCAGTTTTTCTCATTTTTCTATATGTCCCATCAATTTCACCCTGCTCATGGTTCCTCTTCTTCTTTGGTCTTCCTGACATTTTTTTGAATTTTGGTGGTTGCATATCTGGGTACTTTGTTCTGACCCATAAATTTGTCTCATTAACAGGATAAATAATAGGTTCATAAACATAAATATACCTTACCTTATTATAATACTCTAGGATGTAATCATCAACACTTAGAATTTCTACTCTTCATTGCAGACAGAGCATGAACACAAGGGAGACCTGTCAATTGCCATTTTCTGCATGAACAATCATGTTCCTTTAAGTTAACAGGAAAAATATCACATTGATTTTCAATGTGTCTTACTTCAAATATAAATTCAGATGACATCCTACAAAATAGTATAAAAAGTCACATAAAGTATAAAAACTAAAGAAATTAAGAAATTGTATTAAAGTAGTTTTTGTACCTTACTATCCAGTAATTTGTGAAAGTGCTTGTTTTTTCCACTTTCTTCCTAATGTTTGTAAAAACATCCCCATTATTTAATTGTGAGAATTTCACCCTATTTTTTGCCCACCTTTCCATGATGTAGCCGCTTATTTCTTCTAGCATGGTCACCAATGGCTTTGCTCTGGACTCTACAATCACATTATTGAAAGCCTCTGACATGTTATTCAATACAGAATCACACTTTGAAGTTGTCCTAAAATATGATTTGCTCCAATATCTTGGTGGAGTCTGCGTCATGTGCTTGTAAGCCTCTTGATGTATCTGTCTCATACCTCTCATCTCCCTTTCCCATGCTTGTGGGTAGGTAGCCCTAGCAGCTTCCAAATTATCTTCTTCAACATTTTTCCTAGATACTTCTTCCTGAAATTATTGTAGGTCTTACACAAATTCTTTGTTCAACATTGGGTAGTAATTCATCCATTATAGGAAGAAGACCTTGCGAAATTAAACCAAATGATGGTGACTACATAGATTTACTAGACACATCATACTCTAACTAAAAATGTAAAAAAAAAAATATAGTGATACCTTTTACTAATCAGAAATGAATGTATATTTTCTGCATTCTTCCCTACCACCTAGATCATCAATGAGAAGTTCCAAGAACCATGACCAACTGTCTTTAGTTTCCCCTTACACTACAGCAAAAGCTATAGGTAACATCTGGTCATTGGGATTTGTACCAATAGCTTCCAAAATATGACATCCACAAAGCCCCTTTAAGAAGCGTCCATCAAGACTAATAATAGGCCTACACAACTTGAAACTCTTTTTGCAAACAACATAGAAAATATATAACCTATTAAAATAAGGCCTTCTATCCTCAACACTTTCTTGGACTAGTGTGACATTTAACTTAACAGTTGAACCAGGATTGGTCCTTAGAATTTCATGACAGTAATCATATATCCTTGTGTAATCCCCTAAAATGATCAACCATATCCCTAGCTGCAAATCTGGCCTTAATTGCCTTTGTCTTATTAACCCCCACATTCCATTTATTTTTAGCCTTTTCCTTTATATCCTATAGTTTCAGCTTAGGATTATTTTCCAGTGAATTTTGTAACCTTTTGCTAAGCCATTTTGTACTCATCATCTTTACATTGTATTCCCTAGAGCAATTGTGATTATCAACTATTTTCCTAAGTTGCCAAGTCTTCTCATTAGGCATCTTTCCATAATATGCCTCCCGCTGACAACCTTCCTTACACACCACCTTCACTCACTTTTTGTCATTTTTCAAAAACTTAAGACCTCTACCAGATTGTACAGCATACGTTTGAATTGCTTCCTTAAAGTCACTTTTTGAGTTAAAATAAGTTCCCAACTCCCATTTATAATGAGCCATATCTTTCATTAACTTAAAAATGGGATACTTCTTCTTTCTTGGTGCATCACTTTCCTCACTATCACATCCACTATCTAACTCTTCACTTTCATATAAACTTCCATTCTCCTCTCCGCTGTCTCCTTCCCATTTCTTTTTCTTATTTTTACTTGTTCCTTCATGGTTTCCATCATATTTAACAAGATTGTCTAAGTGTTCTTCAGAATAATCCACACTCGTAACAGATCACTAAATGTAACTTCCAAAGAACTATCATAATTGTAACTCTCATCCTCACTGTCATCAAAGCTTGTAACCTCATTCAACAAACCAGCATTAGTATTTATACCATCATGAACCTCACCATCATTGTTCACACTCTCACCTACATTCATACCCTCAACACCATTATTGTTCACACCCTCACCTACATTCATACCCTCAACACCATTATTGTTCACACTCTCACCTACATTCATACCCTCAACACCATTATTGTTCACACCTTCACCATCAGTACCTACATTCATATCCTTTATGACTTCTCCATAAAGATCTTCAAGGATGGAATCTACCTCTAGATTAACCATATGTATAGGTTCTTCATCTATGGCTTTTTCCTCCATCGTGTTTATAGGATTTTTAACATATTCTGGTTGGGATAACGGATGTTCTATGTAAATGTCAACTTACAAGAAAATGCAACATAATAGCAGATTTCAAAAGGGGCAAAATAAACCCTAGATACCTAATCAAATCAAGAAAACACAACATTTACACACATTTATAGTAGACAATGACATGTAAACTAATTGTCGTCTATGTTGTGTCTTCGTCTTCCTCAGTGCATCCTTCGTTCTCTCTTTGTTTTGTTCGCTTCTTCTTACTTCTTTGTCTGCTAGGGATTGTTATTTCAACATATGTATTAATCAATCAATTAAAATGTTAATTTTATGCTACTTCAAATGACACATCAACAAAGTCAATACTAATCATGCCATATAACCAAACCATTCATTACACCTCACTAATAACTTAACACGTCATCCAGTTTTTTATAATAATCTAACGTTTCTAACAGATAAGACTAACGTGGTACCATTTTAATAACGTAAGGGACCAAATTAAAACTTTTAAAAAGAAGAGGACCAAAATGGACCCCGAGACATAGGTAAGGAACCAAAAAGAGTATTAAGGGCAAAACAAAATTTTATAATAATAATAATAATAATAATGTTTCTCTTAAGATTTTGGTTGGATGACGGTAAGTTTTTGGTTTTATGTTTTAAAATTTGTTTTCGAAATTTAAATATATTCGATAAAAATAAAGTTGATTTGATTTTTTATTTAATATTAAAATTATTTTTATTGAAATTAAAAATTAAAAATTAAGTTTTTTATTTTATTTTTTTGTTTTAGAGATAATACATTGTATCATTGATCACATATCACTACTCTAATAACTAGTATGATCATCTGTTATAATAGTAGGCAAGCACTGACAAACACTGACCACCACTCCAACAATCATTCTAACTACGACAATCCTTAACCATCGACTATTTCTAAACACAACCTTTGATCTTTTTTATTACCACTTTATTCACGTATGATCTCTAATATGACCATCAAACAATTTTTAACAACAATTTTGATTACCACCAACTACCACTATAGTTATCGTCAACGACCACATTTACAATCATCAATCATCATGTTAACTAGTGTATACTACCACTATGATCATTAGGGCTAGAAATGAGTCGAGTCGAGTCAAACTCACCTCAGCTCGGCTCGACTCGTTAAGAATTGGTTCGAGTTCGAGTTCAACACGAATTTTTTTTAACCTCAAACTCGACTCGTTATAAGTTCACGAACAGTTCGGTTCAACTCGTTAGGTTCATCTCATTAGGTTCAGCTCACATGATTCACAGACTTAAAAACTATTTTTTTTTAAATATATATATTTTTTAGTATATTTGACATTTTAAATAAATATATTTTTTAAAATAAAATATTAAAATAAAATAAAAGTTATCATATTGAAATTTAACTTTATCTTCGAAATCTCCTAATTCAAAACCTACACAACTTTCAAGAGATACATTTGAGAGTCTAATTCAAAAACTACTAAATTGAAGATTAAATTTGTCTAAGACTTGGAGTAAATATTTAAACCTAATCTTAAAGACAGTATAATTCTTCTCATATGTAATCGAGTTGACTCATGAATCTAACGAGTCGAACTATGTATAATTCAAGTTCAGCTCATTTAGTTAACGAACTTAATTTTTCGCTCATACTCAACTCATTAGGTTCATGAACCTAATTCAACGATTTAATTATCGAATCGAATTCCAAATTACTTTCGAGTTGGTTCGGTTCATTGTCAGTCCTAATGATCATCATCAATCACCAACTTAATCTCTGTTGAGAATAAAATGTATGGGTAGTGCGGAGAAGTCCCACATTGGTTAGAAATGTGAAGACTTGAACATTTATAAGTGAGATGATCCATTTACCTAACACCTTAAAATTTTGGGTGAGTATGTGGTATCTCTCACTTGTGTGTTGCTCTTTACCCAATGTTGAATGCTCCTCCTCATTATTAAGGATAATATATCAAGTGTGAGTCCTCCTCATTATTAAGGATAATATATCAAGTGTGAGTTAGAGTCCTACATTGGGAATAAATGTGAAAAATTGAACATTTATAAGTGTGAAAATGATCTCTCGTGTTAAACCCCCCCCCCCCCCCCCCCCCCCCCAAAAAAAAAAAAAAAACTATAATGTCCACTTCTCACCACCAACTATCACTCTTTAGCGACAAGCAATCACCATTATTATTAGGGTTGTTCATGGTATAGTTCATAGAAAAAACCGTACCAAACCAAACCATAATAAAAATTTACTCGAACTGAACCGGACCGTTTCAATTTACTTAGAACCGAACCGAACCAAAGTCATTGTTTTTGTATACCGTTTAGAAATTTCGAACCGTTAGAAGACAATTTTTCCAAACTGAATCGTGTATTAAAGAACCGAACTATTAAACTATTTTTTAAAATTTTAAAGTAATAAAAATTAAAATTTGTTTTTAGTATTTTTAATTTTCAGTTTCGATTCAGTTTGGTTACAGTTTCGGTTTGGTTCAGTTTCAGTTTGATACGGTTCTAGAACTGTTTCGTGTAATATGGTTTGGTTCACTAACCAAACATAAAAGTTCAATTATTTTAACTTTCGGCGGTTCGGTTCATAGATTTTTTAAATAACTCTAATTTATTATATTGTCTCTCTAACAATTATAAATTTTAACTGTTATTATTAAAATTAAGATAAATAAATTATGATATATTTATAATTTTTTAATTATTTATACAATTTTAATGATATATTGTTTGAGTTAGGATATGAATATTAAATTTTGTCTATATTTAAAATTAATTTTTATTGAAATTTTTATAATTCAAAATTAGAACTGTTTTTGGTTTTTGAAAATTTAAAAATCCTATTGTCACGTGGTTGGTATGAGTATATCTTAGTTCCATACCATCTTTTCCAAAAAGTATAGTACTATATATTAAATCTGTGTACGTGCGCATGATGCACCCATGTCTCATTATGACTTATCTATAATATAAAAGTTAGGCTATATATTTCTTTACAAATAGACCAAATTAAAGATGTATTTATAAAAATCAATGTTATATTTTTTGTCTTATGTTGCACTATAACTAACACACTCTTGTTGGGCGGTGACACTAAAGAATTAGATAATTGGTGAGATGACAAATTTCACACTCTTCTTTGTGTTGAAAAATAGATTTGTTGGTTGGTTTTAAATTTGTGTCCTTTAGTATCATGGTCCACCAGCAATTGGTTTCAGAAAATAAGGTCACAAAGCTCCAAGGTTTGTCCACTAATTCAAGATGGGGTTAGATTCAACTTTACAATCTTTGACTTGTTTATTGCAGGGGGCTCAATGAAGTTAATAGTATTATTAAAATAGTAAGATATTTATTTTAATTATTTATGTATGAGGTTTATTGGGCAAGCCATACTTTAGACCTTTTCACAAATATACTTAATGTTGTTAACATAAATAAGTGTAATCTTGATGTTATTTTAGTTAGTAATGATTCAATTAAACATATTATAAAATGATTTTTCACATATTGCCAATAGGTGATTAGTGACTCCATCTCTTTAAAAATCATACCGAACGGTCGGTTGAATTTATCGAATTGGAGTCTGATTTGATTATTGAATTGAGTATGCTATTGAACCAATGAAAATCGGATAGAACCGATCAAAATCGATAGAAATCAATGAATCGACAGTTTTGAAAAACTGACGATTTAAATGCATATTTTTTTGGACAAAATGACACTGTATTGATAATTATATATATATTTTTATATATATATATATATATATATATATATATATATATATATATATATATATATATATATATATATATATATATATATATATATATATATATATATATATATATATATATATATATATATATATATATATATATATATATATATATATATATATATATATATATATATATATATATATATATATATATATATATAATCAGAAGGGAATCGCTGGCTGCCACGCGTCTTTGACTTACTGCCTGTTCACCGGTGTTGAAGAGAAGGAGGGGGTGTACCTGCAAGACACTCTGATGCCAAAGTAAGGGATTGGGCGGAGTGAGGGCAAATATAGAAAGTAGGTTGAGAATTGAATACCTGACCCTCTAGTGAAAGAGGGTATTTATAGAGAGACCTCAGCACAGGGCCAACGGTCATTTGAGTTGGGCTGGATGGTCAGGCCCAACCCAAGTGACTGCTAGGGCTTACGTGGCGTAGTGAAGACCAGGACGTGGTCTTCGCCCTAGTTCAACTGTCCCGTGATCTCCGAAAAGTGGGTTTGACCTGCTCTTTCGGAGGTGGACAGTTGGTTGGTGACGTGTCCCCGCGGAGGGGAGCACGTGGAGAACGTGTGGGGTGCACGTCTTTCTGGCCGACGGGAGCCTCGTGCTCGACACAGATGAGGAGAGCTCATTTGGGTCTTTCGTCAAGCATAAGTGGGTTGGGTCTTCTCAGCCAAGCGGGGGCCCAGGCCAGAACAATATATATATATATATATATATATATATATATATATATTTAATTAAAATATAATTAAAATTTGTTCAAAACTTATTTGAAAAAAATTTTCTCTACTTTGCATTAGATTTTATTCAAAATTTATTTGGATTTGTATTTTATAATATTTTCTTGTATGGATGATTATATTTAGATTTTGAATTTAAAGAATAAACATTGAAATTATAATGTTTTGAAATTTTGCAAGTGTCGCGATATTTTTTAGAGACGGAATCATTTGGTTCATCTGATTTAGTAAATACATAGCTTTGATATATAGATCAATTTATTTAACCGAGTTATCCAGTTTAATCCGGTTTAGTTATATGATTTGACCAGTGATCTAATGGTTTAACAAATGAACTAGCGACTCAGTATCCTTATTGATTTAATCATTGATTCAATTTTTAAAACATTACACTCTCCTTAAGGGTATAGTAATTAACACCAATTAAACTATTGGTCAAATAATTTTAAAGCAATTAGAGGTTACATAATGAAAATTTGGTTCAAAGATTAGAGATTTTGAAAATTAGGTTTAATGGATAATAACAAAATAATAATATTTAAAATAATATAAAAAGAACATAATATTGAAAAAAAAATCAAAAAAAAATTAAATATTATTTTCGTCTCGTATTTTTCACATGGGTTCAAGTTTGATTCCATTATTTTCTTAAAGTGATAAAATTAGAGTTTGTCCTAACTCAATTTTACAAAACCAGTTGGTAAGATGAGGGTGACACTCTATATAAATCATTTATAAATTGTATCTTTAATCAACGTGAGACTTGAATTATTTTTTTCTAATATCCCCCTTCACGCCCAGCACTATTGGGCTTGATGTGTGGATATAAACGATGGGTGGTTCGAATTATCGATATATATGAGGCTTGGTTTTTTCAATACACCTCCTTCCGTCCAGCATTTTTTAGACTCAATGTGCATATATAAATGATGGGTGATTCAAATCGATAGGCTCATGATACCATGATAGAATTAGAGTTTATCCTAACTCAATCCTATAAAATCAGTTAGTAAGATGAGAGATATCACTTTATTAAATTCTTTATAGATTATATTTTTAACCAACGTAAAATTTGAATTTTTTTCTAATAAAAAGATTGTTTGCGTCCCGTAATTTTTCAAAAAAAATTATATTAGTCTTTTTCATTTAAATAACAGTAACAAAATTTATTTTCATCTATGTGTAATAACGTGTAACATTGATATTTAATTAAATGTCGATTTACTTACTGAAAAAATAATAACTAAAATTGATTTTGAGTTTTGAAATATCCTCTATCTTCTTCATTAAACTCAACATCATATCAACTTCAACCAACGATTTCAAATCATCACATCCACACCATATCAGCTTCATCTTGTTTGTTTTAATTGGTTGGCGGTAAATTACATCTCTTTTAATTAGTAAAAGATTGATGCTCGTTTGTGCTTTTAGAGCACAATTTAATAATTAGACGTAAAAATATTCTTTTAGAAATTGTGTATTGATTTAATCAAAAATTTTAATTAATTTTCTTACTATTTTCTTAACATTAATTTTTTATTTGTGAATTTTTCTAACACGTGCCCCTTAAATATAAGTTAGCATTAGCATTAATAAAACTTATTTTTAATTAATAAATAATTAAAATAAAGTTGTTGAACAAGAACATAGTAAAATTAAGTAGCAAAGCAATATGGATAGCATAGAGCATTTAACTTTGCCACCTTCATTTGTACTTGGCATCAGTCATATATAGAGCAGTTTTATCGTTATACCTTTTATAAAATATCGAAATTTTTAAAATATACCAAATCGTATCAAAAATTTTGAGTATTTATCATAAATTTTCTAAAAATATATTTTTTACCGTGACAAAGCTAAACGTAGTGGCAATTTGAAATTTCTGGTATATACATACCGGAACTTCTGAAATTTTTGGTGAATTTCTGATATATATATCATTATAGGTAACGTTTCACTAATCCCCCATAATAAAAATTAGCTACTTGCATCCGATCCATCATCATAGGATTGAGGTTCACCAAAAAGAACCAAAATTCCACCAACATGAATGCATGGACTCTCAGCATGCAGCAACAACACATACACATTGACCCATTTTCAAATTGTGTATGCCACCAGCAACATAGTCCACATAACCAACAACATGCATATACTTAAAAACAAGCAACATCATTCGCACAACATAACCACCATAAGCATGCTTAATCAATCATTTAACAACATCATGTAAACATTTCATCATAATACAACAATCCATGTAATCAAATAATCAGATTACCACAACACATTCAATCCCTAAAAATAATTTCATTAGATAGTAATTTGCGTTAACTTTCCAAAGCCTTAAACGACACTCAATTTGGACTTACGGATCAAAAGTTATGACTAAAATCGTATTTGAACTCAAATCTACCTGGCCGAGACGAGTGAAGAGTCACGAGCATGGCACCCGCCACAAGGGGCTTCATGGCGTCCTCCATGACTTCATGGAATTTGCCATGGACCTTTAGAATGTAGATTTTCTTCGTTTTTCATCGTTGGAGGCGTTCTGCTTCCAATTTCGATTTTGTAAAAACTCAAACGCTCAGAAAATTACAACTCATGCAATACTCTAATTATCTCAAGTTTATTTATAATTTTAACACAATTAAATCATCAAATCATTATTTTAAGATTATGCCTAAAAAAATTGAAATTGTAACAATGGTGGATATAGGTTCAATCATAAAAATAGAAAAATACTCACATATAAGGCACACGAAATTCATCATATAATCATTATATAACAACCATCATAGCATCACAATTCAAAATTATGAATCAAATCACTCAACCCTAAAGAGGTTAAGGGTCCCTCCATCTACCGCTCATGTCTTAACACTCATTAGAGAAACACATCTCTCCTTGCCTAAAATCCTAGCAATTAATGCAACCCTCTTTTGATTTCTCTTCTTCTACCTCTAGCCAAATTGTCTCTTTTGCTCCAACTTCCAAAAACAGGTACCGACACTCTTAGGTTCTCCAAATCCTTATTTTATTCCAAAATATATTTCCTTCTAATTAGTCTCTTCCCTTTTTACCCTCAACTTATCCTCATGTTACCCCTAATACCCTCACTCCTTTTACTAACTCCAATTTTTTTATTATAATTATCCTAAATATTATCCTCTATTATCCTCTTATTTCAAATAATATAATAAAGTTATTATTTTACCTATTAAAATAACTCTAAATTGTTCCTTTCACCCATAATTATTTTACTGTTTCTCTAACTGAAGGACACACACCCCACAACCAAACCAACAATTAAATAAATTAAGAATAAACATAATTAATTAAATAAATACGGTAAAATATTCTATACGCAAAACAGATTGTTACACAATATGTCATAGCCTTCTAAATCCTTAGATAGTTTATGATTGTCTTATCTTCGAAATCAATTCAAATCTTACAGACATAACACTATTATTATTACTGACCCATCTGGCCCTTAAATCATGGTCGTTGATTTTCAATTTACACTTTGAAATCATCTACCTTGCCAACCCACAATAAACACATAACCAGTACAACCATTGCAATAACTCTGCAAGCTAGTGAATCTAAAAGAATCATTGTTATAAGCATATAACATGTTTCAAATATATCCCTTCTCTATTTGGATCTTCCTTTGTATCCTCCACTTGCATTTTCTCCCTTTTGATTCACGCTTCTTATTACTCTGATGAACTCGTTCTCACCGTTGTTAGTATCCTTTTTCTCTTATTAGCGTTCTTGATTTTCATATTCAACTTTCATGCTAGAAAAGGTACTGAGTTTTCCTCCATATTCAATCATCAAGCAAGTTGTAACTCTAGATCTATTAAGGTTTGTGTTGATTTTAAAAGAGGAATTAGATTTGTTCTATATGAAATTTATGGAATCAAGGATTAATGGTTGGTCTGACCTGATCAGAAGGAGATCGCTAGCTGTCACGCGTCTTTGACTTGCTGCCTGCTCACCGGTGTTGAAGAAGAAGAGGGGGTGTACCTGCAAGGCACTCCGATGCTAAAGTAAACGTATGGGCAGAGTGATCACAAGTACAGAAAAAGGGGTAAGAAGTGATTACCTGACCCTCTTGTGAAAGAAGGTATTTATAGAGAGACCCCAGCGCATGGCCAACGGTCATTTGAGTTGGGCTGGATGGCAGGCCCAACCCAAGTGACTGTTAGGGCTTACGTGGCGTAGTGAAGACCAGAACGTGGTCTTCGCCCTAGTTCAACTGTCCCGTGATCTTCGGAAAGTGGGTTTGACCTCTCTTTCGGAGGTGGGCAGTTGGCCGGTGACGTGTCCCCACGGAGGGGAGCACGTGGAGAACGTGTGAAGGACACGTTGTTCTGCTCGACAAGGGAGAAGGTCCTGCCCGCGGAGGGACATTACCTGTCCGTCGGGGACCATGTGCTCGACGGCTACGGCCCAAGCTGGATTGGGCTTGGCAGAAGATTATTGGACTGGGCCTGCCCGGTCAAGTCGGGGCCCAGGCCAGAACAATGGTGTTAAAATGGGGGATAAATGTACCATTATGATGTACGAACCAAATGGTTCTTGCAAAAGTCACACCAGTTCTATTGGAAAAAATAAACGGCAATCAATACGATTTAAAATATTGAATTTTATATATTTGAGGAAGATGATGAAGAACAATAATCAAAACTCAGAAGAAAAAAAATTAGTGATAGATTTTTCTGTCGCAAAATTTGGCTAAGACACGTGACATTCCACGTCAGTGTCATATAGCCTTGTTAATTGCATTGACTAACAGGATTGGCGAAAATGACGTGATTCAGTTTGTACAATTGAGGGACTTAATTAGTCTTTTTAAGTTAATGGACCAAACAAGATCCCAAGTCAAAGACATGGCTAACTCTGGATCAAGGAAACCAGGCCCACAACCGAGGGCCTAAAAAAATAGGGCCTCAAAATCTTGATTGATGGGCTTTGTAAATTAAACAGTAATATGAATATAAATATAAAAATTAAGAAATAAGTATATATAAATATAAAAACACATATATATATTTTTGCAATTTATTAAAAAGTGTTACTTAAAATTATAAATGTTGGAGTGAAGGCTCAAACAACCAACCCCAAGCTTGTAGCAAAATCATTCTTTCGCTGGGTAGCAAATATAATATATACTAATTTTTTAACATAACATATATATATATATATATATATATATATATATATATATATATATATATATATATATATATATATATATATATATATATATATATATATATATATATATATATATATATATATATATATATATATATATATATATATATATATATATATATATATATATATATATATATATATATATATATATATATATATATATATATATATATATGTTATGTTAAAAAATTAGTATATATTATATTTGCTACCCAGCGAAAGAATGATTTTGCTACAAGCTTGGGGTTGGTTGTTTGAGCCTTCACTCCAACATTTATAATTTTAAGTAACACTTTTTAATAAATTGCAAAAATATATATATGTGTTTTTATATTTATATATACTTATTTCTTAATTTTTAACCTTTGATGTCAAATTTAAATAATATTTATTTTCATAATTAAATATTTAAACAACTATTATTTGCTCAATTTAAAATTAATTGTTTAATTTTTTATTAAAGACCTATTTTTATTATAAATCACGGACTTTAAAAAATCAGGATCACCTCTGTTCAAAGATATAGAACAAAAATGTATTTTGCCAATTAAAAATACATGATTTCTGAAGCAATAAAAAATTGAGATGATATAAATTTTTAATGAGATTTACACTCCATGTGAAATGGAGTTCTTAGCTACATGAATATTGTTGATAGACAAATGTGAATGTGGAAATGGGTTGCTTTTATGGAATTTCAAGCAAGATTTCTAGAGTGTTTACTAAATTGAGAGATAGGTTTTTTTTGTCATAATAACACGAGTTTTTTTTAAATTACGGAGATATGATGTTAAGGACAGAATTCAAAACTACAATCTTCTTTGTTAAATTTGAATCTTATTTGTTGTGGTGATTTAAATTTGTTGACATCTTTGTTGATATACTATTTTATAGAAGTGTTTGACGCAACTTTTGAAAATTTTTTTTAGATTTAAGTGGGAATTGTTAGAACATTTTCATACTAGTGAATTGAAAAATTTTCTTGATTGCATTATTTGACCAACCTAAACAAGACTTAAATATTGTAAGAAAAAGTATCATTCTCTCAAAAATGAGAGGTCCTCGTCAAATAATATGAAAGTTTGAAAATTGCTCCAACAAGTTTCCAATTCGAAGAGACATATCTTTAAACGTACTAGTATTGGTTCTCTCCAAACATCTGCTTCACTCTCAGTCAATGGAGATTCCCCACGTATGCTCACACGTGATTAGCATTCACAAAGCAATTCTACGTACAATAATGTTTATTCATGTCAACTAGTCAAATATTGAAAGGCCTTAACCTTTTTTAGATGAAGATTATTTTCCCTCCTAGGGTTGTTTTCATACATGGAGTGTGTTACAGATCCACCTTTGAGTCTTTGACTAGCTAGCATATAGTCTAAATTCAAATATTCTTTCATGATTTTGAAGCGAGGTTTATCCTCACGTTGGAATGATATGTAAAAAAAATATTTTAAAGGACTGAAAATAAAATTTAAAATATTTATGAATATCACAAATATATTTAATGTTTTATTTTATAAATTATTAGATGCATTATTATTTATTAAAAAACATTTATTTAATTTACTACTCATGATGTCATTGTCTTGTTAAAATATTATCTAAAGTAAATTTATAAAATACTTATATACAATTATAGACAAATTATATATATATATATATATATATATATATATATATATATATATATATATATATATATATATATATATATATATATATATATATATATATATATATATATATATATATATTCCATTGTACAATTATGATTATTATCTCCTAGCACTAATTGCAATGCAAAAGAGTGAGATAATGGTCACCAAAGTGTTGGGAATACCTGGAGCTTAGGAGTGGACGTTTAAGTAATGAACACGAAAGCTCAAGAAAAAGATGGAAGAGAGTCATGTGAGTGAACCCCCAAAAGACAAATTATGATAATTTGTCTAGTTATATACATTGACTATGAAGAGACAAAAAGATGAAAGAAAGAAACAATTTAGTGATGGGGAATTTGTGATGGTAGGAACCCACACAAACGTGTATTTTGCGGTGGATCTGCAATAAGGAATTTGTAAGCATGGTTAAGTCAACATCTTAATCATTAATCCATTATTTCTTTGGATATAGGCTCGTATCACCACTTTCACCACTCAATCATTTTTCTAAATTTTCTCATTTTTTAAGATAAGAGACTCAGAATATTAGATAAATAAATAAATAATTAGTTTAGTGATGGAAATTTACATAATGAACTTCTTCTACATCGCTCATATATGAAAATTATCAAATTCTTTTTTTTTTTTAAGAATAAGTCAATCAAATTATATGAATGAATCAACTATTTGATTTAATGAAGAGTTGTAAAAAGCGTTTAAAAGTATCATGGTTGGTGGATATTTTTTGTTTTTTAAATTTTAAAATCAGAGTGACTTTTTTACTTATTAGAGTTGGGGGATTGGATCGTACCCAGCAATAGAGATTGTCTCATTCGCTTTTCAGTCTTTTATGGTCCAATCTTAAATATTACATAATCATATATTGAGAGAACATGGAATATAAGATATAGACTTTGATTTCGATAGAGCTTTGAATGATTTTATGTTGTGATTCTAGATTTTAACCTTAACAATTTTACTAGTATAACATGTTTTGACGAGTGTCTTTTTTTTATAATAGTGTTAAATACATGGACGTAAACCTTGACATGACCATAAAATAGAAAGCATCATTTTATTGTTCGTAAACATCACATGTTCAAGAGAGTTTGACTTGAAGGGAAAGAATATAATTATATCTTATTTTAAGTATTAATGTATAATTCTTTATTTCACATTATAAAATAGTTAAAGTAAAGTAGGATGCGCTTCAAGTTCTCAATGAAGAAATTGAAGAAGTTAATCAGACTAAAATTAATAGTTTGACAAAAGAGCATGAACTCTTTTATATGAAGCTCAGAGAATAGAATTTTTTTTTTTTGAAATAACACATATTTTCAAATAAAATACTAAAATAATTGAGGTTTCAAAAAAATTACCAAACTAACTTACTTTTAACATTCATGTGTCATATGATATGGCGACAGCATTGAAAATGCAAATGAATTGAACTGATGCGCCATATCATATGGTGACTCCGTTCAAAAGCCCTAATATTTTCAGAGGATATGGCGCCTCAGTTCAATCCTTTTTTTATTAATTATTATTTTAATTAGGAAATTAAGAAATTAAATGGAAAAAAATTAAAATAATCCAAAGAAAAATTAAATAACAATATTTGCAATATAAAAAAGTGTACAACAGATGGAAAAAAATTCAATGACCAGCCCTATCAAAACGTCTATCGGTTCCACATGGCGATGCATTTGCGCGGCGTCGAGGTCTACTACGATTTTATTGAGGTGTT
This sequence comes from Lathyrus sativus, assembly GCA_963859935.3. NCBI lineage: Eukaryota > Viridiplantae > Streptophyta > Magnoliopsida > Fabales > Fabaceae > Lathyrus > Lathyrus sativus. The sequence continues at coordinate 4,222,010 of OZ012740.1, forward strand.
TGTGGCCTTTGTGTGTTGACTTGTGGAAGAGGTATTTGTTGAGATGGTCCCGACATATCAGACAAATTTTGAAGCATGTGTTCCCAATAGTCGGGGGGTTGCTGCCAACGGCACTTCCGTAATTTAGTTTCATCCCCATGTTTTCGTAGTTGGGACGGGGTGGTTGGGTTGGGTGTGGAAAGTATGGTTGGCCGAATTGGTACATTGAATCGTTTTGGAAGCGATGCAGTGGTTGTTGTGGGGTTTGCTAGTCAAATAGTGGGTAGGTATTTTGATGGCAGGACGATTGTGTGTTCATTTATAGGGGACTATAGTGAGCTGGGGTGTGGTCGAAAGAGTTATCGGGGCATAGTGGGATGAGGTGGGGTTGAAAGAGTTATCAAAGCTATAGGCAGATGTAGTGTCGGTGTCTGGAGGCTGGCAGTAGGGGTAAGGCTCTTGTTGTTGTGATGGGTTGGTGGCATGGATGGGTTGCGGCTCTGAAAAATATATTGGGTGGGTATACTTGGTTGTTGGTATAACACGGTGTTTGATGTTGGGCATGTGTTTTTGTTGTGTGTGTGAGGAAGAATCATGTTGGTGCGGATCAATCAAATATGTCGGCTCAGACACAAATTGTTGTGTTGTTGTAACCGGCCTAAACCAAATCATATATTGATGACTTGGTCTAGCCCCTTCCACAACAGGGTCGGCTAAGATATGTCAATGTTGATTCTTCCAATGTAGACACATCTCTTTTGCAAAGTCTTTCCAATGATCTACACCCCATTGTGTATCCAGCCTAAGTTGATGCTAGTCTTTCAAAGACGCCGGAGCGATTGGAATATCCTAATTCATGTCGAACTGCAGTTTCACCCGATCACTTTGGTGCATCTCCACTGTAGTGAACCGAATGATCGGTGTTTTAGTTGTCCACACTACAACATCATCGGCGTTGGGCTGATGGTCGAGACCCTCATACGGCCTTCAGACAAACTACGTGAACAATAGATTTAATGAGAAAAACTACGGTGTGGTAATTTAATAGACAAGTTTATGGTAGTATAAGAATAAGTTACATCGTCCGGCCCAATATGTTCTAAAAGGTTGCGGTAGACGATTATTGAGTTCCTGGGACATCGTTGGTAATTCATTCCCGGAACAGACCACCTAAAAAAAGTGACACAAATAAATTAGTTATAAAGAAACACTTCATCAAAGTATACACGTTTTTATTTTTAACAATAAACTTGTTTGCATAGTGGAATGTGAATGGGTTCCGGTTGATAGGAGCTAGTGTTGGCATTCTAGACCAACCCTACGCTTGAAGTAGATAGGCGCAACCATAAAAAGTACAAGCATTTTTTTTTATTTTTACACAATGAACTATATAGATGGAAGAAGACAGCTGAACCCCAACTATAAGTGCACACTTTATTAATGTTATGTAACAATGGTAAATACATAATATTTACACTATTTTCAGTACTTTTTGGAAATAAAAAATGTGCAAATAAGATCATAATATAGCACCGAGTTTTAAATATCTTGTCATACTTAGTGGATTCCTCGTCTAATATGATAGTATTATAATATTCTCTTAGGTATTTTAAATTAATACCTTGCCCTCTTGGTCGACCTTCACGTTGTGGCTGAGGTGTTTCGACAAAAAGAGGGGTGTCCAACAAATCTTCACAAAGTTGGTTATTAACACCAACTTTGTCGTTGACGACCTTACCATCGATGCATAGGCCAAATAACATATAGACATCTTGTAGTGTGACAGTGCATTCACCGAAAGAAAGGTGAAATGTGTGGATCTCTGATCTCCAACGTTCTAGCAAAGCTAGAATAAATTTGGGGTCAAGTGAGTATGATTTGATTTTTATCAAATCACCAAAGCCACGTGAATTTAGATATCCTTCTATGAATAGGTCGTGTGGTATGTAGTTATGCCCACGACAACAAAACCTTGATACATTTTGACAAAGAATATAAATACCCTTAGTTTTAAAGAAAAATACAACTAAGTAAGGGAATATGAAACAAATAAAGCAAAACACTTACAAACTCTTCGATGTTCTCAATTGTTCCTCTGTGATCGTTGCCCATCATGAGTAGAGACATTTTTCAGTAATTGGTATAAAGGTAGGTTGTGATGAAGTTATTGGCTTTCTTGCTGAAAGTTTTATGAGTAGAGTTTGTGATGGATGGGAAAAGTTTGTAATGTGATGAACATTTATTTATAATGGTGAAATGTGATGAGATGAGTCACATGAAAATGCATGGTGAAATGTGATGAACTTTGTGTAAGGAATCGTGTAAGTATTCTCTTACAAGATTCTTGGCCATTGTCATGCAGAGAATCTTCCAAGCATTGTATGTGAAGACATTGCTTCATGGAGTGTAGTCTTGTCATGCAGAGAATCACATGAGGCATGCAAGACAATGGTTTTGTTTTTTACTACTTTAAGACTTTAATATCTTGTAAGTGTAGTTGGTAAGACTTTAGTGTAGTCTTGCAAGACTATTAGTGTAGGCATGTGAGAACTTCCAAAAAGGCATACATGTGATAATGAATAGTGTGCTAAAGAAGCTAAACTTCGTGTACACCATGTATTTGTAAAATAAGGAATTGATATTTGCAAAATTTATTTAATCATTATTGTATTTTTAAAATAAGGAATTGATATTTGAAAATTTTATTTAATCATTATTGTATTTGTAGTAACTTGTAAAGCATTGTAAAATATTAAATCATGGAAGTATAGTCTTGTCATGCAGAGAAATGCATGAGGCATGCAAGACAATGATTTTGTTTTTTACTACTTTAAGACATTAATGTCTTGTAAGTGTAGTTGGTAAGACTTTAGTGTAGTTTTGGAAGTGTAGTATTGTAAGATTATTAGTGTAGGCATGTGAGAACTTCCAAAAAGGCATGCATGTGATAATGAATCTAAACTTCGTGTACACCATGTATTTGTAAAATAAGAAATTGATATTTGTAAAATTTATTTAATCATTATTATATTAGTAAAATAAGGAACTTATATTTGAAAATTTTATTTAATCATTATTGTATTTGTAGTAACTTGTAAAGTATTATAAAACATTAAATCATGGAAGTGTAGTCTTGTCATGCAGAGAATCACATGAGGCATGCAAGACAATGGATTTGTTTTTTACTACTTTAAGACTTTAATGTCTTGTAAGTAGAGGTGGCAATGAAATCCATTTAGATAATATTCATCCAATCCATCCATAAGACAAAAAATAAGTTAATGGATTTTATCCAATCCATCCACTAACTCATATGGATGGATTCAATTCATCCATCTCATTTTATAAATCCATTGGATATTATGTTGTCACTTATTAAATTAAGAATTTTTAAATTAATTTTATCCATCCATCCATTAGAAACATGTTAATGGATGGATTTGATGAATTTTATCTTTTAATGGATGAATTGAATTGGATTGGATTTTTATTAAGAGAGTTTAGTGTATTGTTAATGGATTAATGGATTGATTTGATCCATCCATTAACAATCTAATCCATCTATTTTGTCACCCTTACTTGTAAGTGTAGTTGGTAAGACTTTAGTGTAGCCTTGGAAGTGTAGTCTTGCAAGACTATTAGTGTAGGCATGTGAGAATCTTGTAGGAATGCAAGACTATATGATAGTTCATAGGTATGATAAGAAGTGTGCATGCATGTGATAATGAGTAATGTGCTAAAGAAGCTAAACTTCGTGTACACCATGTGATAGAAGGTAATAATAATAATAATAATAATAATAATAATAATAATAATAATAATAATAATAATAATAATAATAATAATAATAATAATAATAATAATAATAATAATAATAATAATAATAATAATAATAATAATAATACAAGACATGTGATGAGAAGATATAAATGAGACAAGACGATTGCATGAAATGTGATAAGAAGATATAAATGAGACAAGACAAATGCATGGAATGTGATAAGAAGATATACAAAAAAAAAAAAAAATGACAAGACAATTGCATGGAAGAAGAAGTACAATGATAATTGAGACAAAACAATAATATATTCAAACTATATATGTATTAATACACTAGAGATATACATTTTATTATCATATCATTTAGTAACATATTCTTCCAAACACGAGTTTAGTAACGTATTTGTTATGGCTCAAACACCATAATACATGATCAGTACACATCTAAATGATGACATATTTGAATGTACTATAACCAGTTTCAATTTTCAAAATACAAAAGTTACTAGGTTTTAAATTGGCAGAAGATCAATTTTTTTACATTTGAAAGCGAGATTAGAAAAGAAATTACAGTGTGATCCAGTTGGCCAAATCATCTACAAAAATCCTGTGTTTTTTGGCGGGCACGATCAATGCAAATTTTTTCAGTTAAAGATTCGAGATGATGAAGATATGCGTAATATGTTTCTCAATCATGAGTATTCTGGTTTCAATGATATTGTGATATATATTATGTTACAACAACAACAATTGTCTCAACAACTTGATTCTTCTCAAGTTTTTTACGAATCTGATGATAAACAAGCTGAAGTCAATGTCGTTGACGAAGAAGAAGAATAAGTTGAAGTCATTGTTGATGAAATGGTAAACAACGAGGAAGACATATTACCAGACACTCATTTTATTGCCCACCTCAACACATGACAAGTCTTAACTTAGGTGAAGATGAACCATCAATAGATATTTTTTACAATCCATACTTGCAAACAAAAGGAGTATTAAAAGAGGGAGACAACTTTTGTGCAAAAGAAGACTCGTGGTCATGGCACAAGATGGCAACAACAACATTTTCCCAATCATCTTTGCTCTAGTTGAAGGGGAGACTGTTGGGGGTTGGAGTTTTTTTCTAAAAAATCTCTGATTTTATGTTTCTCCCTAACCTAACTTGTGTTTGAACTCTTATAGACACTCATTAATCGAGAGTGCATACAAGAATCTTGATAACGGTTGGCAGGATCCTCCCTCAACCCATGTGTATTGCATAAGACACATCACTCAAAATTTCATGCGGGAGATCAAGAACAAAACACTAAGGAAGAAGGTTGTGAACGCAGGGTATGAACTAACAGAGCCTATTTTCAAACACTAATATGACGAGATCAGACTGACAAACACATATGCATTAAGATGGATTGATAGTATTCAACTAGAGAAGTGGACAAGGGCATACGACAATGGCCAGCGATGGGGCCACATGACAGCAAGACTCGTTGAATCAATACATTTTATATTCAAAGGCATCTGAAACCTACCAATAACCGTTTTGGTAAAGGCAACATATTTTAGGCTCGGGGCATTTTTTGATACCATACGTACAAAGTGGGGTTCTGTCTTACAATCTGGGCAGTTGTTCAGTAATAGTTCAATGAAATTCATGAAGGACGAAGCTGTCAAAGCCAACACACATGTGGTCAAAGTCTTTGGCCGTAATAAAGGTTGGTTCAGTGTTGCAAAGTCAATTCACAATGAAGGGAGACCTAAAGGATGTTACCGAGTGGAACTAGATAGGAGTTGGTGTGATTGTGAAAAGTTTCAGGCATTTCGTATACCTTGCTCTCATGTTATATCAGCATGTTCGAAGGCTCGCCATGACCCAACTAACTATCTTTTTGTTGTTCACCAAGTCATTAGTCTATGCAATGTCTACAGCACTAGCTTTTAGGTGGTAGCAAATGAGGACTATTGGCCTCCATACGAAGGCGAAATTGTCTGGCATAATAATTTGATGCGAAGAAAGAAAAAGGGTCACCCTAATAGCACGCGTATTCCAACGGATATGGATACAGCAAACAAAATGGTTAGATTATGTAGTTCGTGTCGGCAGTCGGGACACAATTGTACAAAATGTCCCAATGTAGGATCAAGCACAAGATCATAGTTTCAAATGTAACCTTGTCTCTTTATATCAAACAACAAATTTCGTTCCATTGATAGCATACCTAAGCGATTGTAATTAACAATGACATAACTTAAACAAACATAAATTAATATCTCGACAGCAAAAATTAACAACGGCATAACCTAATACCAAAGTAACAATCGGAAAATAACAACAACATACCCAAATAAAATAACTCAATGCATCAACTTATCTAGGATATTACAACCATCAAGATAATTTTCTTTGGTGTTAACATCATCATAAGGATACCAGCATCATTTTCCACTTTTCTCCACGTACGAGTAACTCCATTTGGGCCTGACTCCTCAGCTAGCCTCTCAATTTTCCAGATCTTTTCACCTGCAATAATATCTCTTTCTAGCCAGCGGTTCAGTTTCCTATGCAAATGCTCCAAGGTCTGCGTGTTTCAGAGTAACACCTTCATCGGAGGCTTTGTTGTTTAAAAATAAACTAGGGTATTTCTTTTCATAAGTTGAAATGTTGGAAGCGATTCCTCCGATGATGATGATAATGATGATGAACGTTGATTTAAGAATGTATACATACTTTTAGATTGAGTTGAGAATATTTGTGATAATTGTTGTGGAGAGTTGAGGATATTGGTGATAATTATTATGGAGTAACAAATCAGTGTGCAGTCTTATTTATAGAAAAATGATATAGCCTAGTAGTCATATCATATGGCGTATCTACCCTTAAAAAACCACTTTAATTAGAAATTAAAAAAAAAAACAAATCAAATATGGCTTTAAAAAAAAGGATTGAACTGAGACGTCATATCATATGACGCCTCCTCTGAAAAATTAGGGTATTTTAATGGCGTCGTCATATGATATGGCGCATCAGTTAGGACTTTTGAATGGTGTCGCCATGTGATATGGCGCATCAGTTCAATTTATTTTTATTTTCAATGTTGTCGTCACATCATATGACGCATGCATGTTAAAAGTAAGTTAGTTTAATAATTTTTTAAAAACTCGATTATTTTGATATTTTATTTGAAAATATGTGTTAACAAACTAAAAAATTTGAGTAAAACTATTTCTAATCAAAATTGTGCAAATAAAATCTTAAGATCTATATGCGAAGAATGACAGCCAATAAGAAAATGTCAAATTCATAATTCTCGATCGAACACTTAGTCACCTATCCTGAAAAATCTGGTCTATAGAGTACCTTTTTCAATGACTAAATATCTGCACCATTATTGAATGTTCTTAAAATTAGCAATCTTTAAAATATGTATCTAAAAAAAGTTATAGCAAGAGGATAAAATATTTAAAATAACTTTTTTAAAATAACTATAGCCATTTTTTTATTTATAATTTTTTTTTAAATCTCTAACTTTTTTAAAATTAGTACTATTTATTACAAAACTTTGAAAAAGAAATGCAAAATATATTTGTCATTATTTTAGAGGATAATTTTTAATTTATTATCAATTTAATTTTCTTTTTAATAAGAATCATAGAATAATTGTAATAATAAATAGTTGAAATTTATTCTTGCATTTCTTTTTTTCACTTTTTCTTATTTTTATAAGTCTTTCTTTTTTTCAAATAAAAATATATAACACTAAAAAAAATCTTAAACTGAAATAAACAGATCATTAATGCAAAACCGAAAGAATATGGAACTCACCAAAATATAAAAACACAATTGTTCAAATAAATCTATCAAAATACATAATAAGTAAATAAAAAACACAATGAATCTTTAGTTCTGAATGAACATACAGGAATTAAATGTGCTCAAAGTAACTTTTGTTAACGAATAAAAATTTCTTTAAGGTGTAATTTGTGTAATATAAAATCTACTAAATGAGTGAAAATATAGAAATGGTTTAGGTAACAGCATTTGATATTAGTTTCATTCCATCTTGAACTAAAATAGTTTGAATATCAGATTTAAATGTCATTTTTATTTACTATTTTGAGTCAATTTTGAAACCCCATTCATTTTCTTTTATTAAGTTGCAACAACAAAGCTAAAAGATGGAATGTTGATATGGCAAAAGGAATTATCAAAATCGGATGCAAAAAGAATAAACCATTCAAAAGGTACACACATGACATGACACATCTATCCTACAGTATAATTGACCTATGAATACTAATTAAACTCCCTATATCATATTACATTTGTGGATGACCACTTTCATTAAAGGTCTATTATATAAATGTGATTCCAAATGACCCACATATACAGTGAAGGGATCTCCAAGAAAAATAAATATGTAAAAAAAGAATGAATAAACTCCCACTTACTCTTGTAAACTGTCATTTATAACTCAACCATTCACAAAACTTGGGCGGTTGCCATTTCAAACTTCCATGTTAGAATTCTTCTAACAAGGTGCTGTTGGTTTTCATTTCTATTTTCATGAGGAGTTCCAAATTAGATCCATAAAGCCCCTGTGATAATAGAAGGGAGACACTGTTGCTAGGAGGTTCGAATTTCCCATGGAACGAACAATTTTGATCACTCTCACAAAATGCAAATGTACATGAGAGTTCATTCGTCACTTCCGCTGCTATGTCTATCTGAAATCAGAAGACCGAAATGGTAGGTTAAATTACGGACACATATTTCAAGGAGGAAGAAGAGAAATGAAGAGTCATCTAAAATACCTGATGATCTTTTTCCTTCCATGGCTTCTTTCTTCTCCTGGCAACTAAAGCAAAGGAAAGGTCCGTCCCATGGGCGCGAGTTTTGAGGGTTTGATGCACCCTCGTGTACTGAAATACCCTCTCCAGGTTTTATTTCTACTTGACATACCGCACATATGAACAACTTGAACATATTGCAGAGTGGATATTTTGTCTCTAATCTGCATTTTACACCAACATTATATTGTCAAGAGAAAACTAGAGAGAAAGCTTTTAACTTTAACAGCTATAACAAAACAAAACAAAACCTCTCTGAAAGCATAGCAGAGCCTTCCTCATACACCTCCACTACCACATCTGGCTCCATGTATTCTTTGTCCAAAGAAGATGATTCAGAAGACTTTTTACGAAACATGGCCTTGAGCATTCCTTTTACTGGCTTCTTTTGTTGTGCCACGGGAGCAGGTGGCTTCTCCTGAGGTAATATATCAACAACGATGCAGGTTGTATCGTCTCTAAGTCCCTTTGCTTGTAAAGCTTCCTGAAGATAGAAAGAGAAGTGAGAATACAGAAAACAAAATGTGCAATTCATAGTTGCATGGAGTAACCATTATTACAGTTATCAGGTGAAATTAATGCAAACAAGGTATCTTATGATGTTGAAGTCGGAGATTACTATAACAGTCCCACAAAAATATCATAAAATGGTCCGAAAGTAGTATATTTATCTCACTTTTACAATCTGCGGTGCAGCAGCCTCTGCTGACATGCCACGACAACAATCAAGAGCCACTTCTGCAGGTAAAGAATCCCAAACACCGTCACTGCAGATAACAAGCCGGCCTCCGGCAGTGGACAACTGAATAAACAGAAACAAATTAAACTCTCCATAAGAATTCAATCATTTGATTCTCAAAGTTTCTGAAAGAATATGGTTAGCAGATACACTTGCTAAGAAGAAACTACATACATGTAAAAGACAACAGTTGTGAAAGTCTGTAGGATTAGAGGAAAGATATAGAGAGAGAGTAAAGTAACCTTGAGAATCAAAGGGTGTAAATGGAAGATATTGTATCGACATAAGCTGAACACTACCCTATGTGTAAGATTGAGAACAGTGACTAACCTTCACTTGTTTTACATGTGGCACAGGGACAACAAATTCACCAATATCCATATCTCCGATAGATCGTGAAAGGCACAAGCCACCTGGCCAACATCTCAAAGGACCAACCTACAAAAATCATTAATCTAGTCAGCCATATTTAGCAAAATTGATTCAAATGCAAATTTTATCAAGAGAGAGTATCAGTAAACAGTTTTCAAGAAAGATTATAAATTTTTGATGAAATGCAATGAGTACTGCTAATTTGATATGGTCTTATCACCAAATACAATTAACAAGTGACACCCGCCTCTCAGTTTACCATGATATGATTTTCATGCTACTCTTTATATCTGATTATGTAGTTTAATAGTGCAAGCTTTGTGTACCAAAAACTAAAGTATTACTGGATGCCTCAGATATATAAACAAGCTGTCCTTTTCTCTTTCTTTTGGGCACTAAGCGAGGTGTTCAAGCTTGTTATGGTACAAAACCATGTGGATTAAAATAGATAAAACTAAAAGTAAATGTACCTCTGCACCTCCCCCAGTATTTAAACGACCAACCTCACCCCCACTAGAAGTGATGCGAACCCTCCTGATGCAAGTGAAAAAGAAGGGTAATCCTATTAATAATGGAACATTTTCAAATAGATGTTCAAACAAAACAAAAAATTCCAACTTACTCCTCTTCATTTGTTTCTAGCCTATGGTCTGCTGACAAGTAATAAATCCCGCCTTCAGAAGATTCTAGTACGCAGCGGGAATCACCAACTGATGCAACTGTTACAACCCATCCTTCTATAATCACAAAGGTGACAGTTGTTCCTGATTTTTTTCCTGTAATGACAAAATATAAAAATTAAAAACCATTAACTCAGAAGTATAAACACTAATAATCACAGCTCAGTCACATCATCTTAATAACCTCTATTACTGATTAATTTTCTTCATCAACAATACACTACTCAAACATGTCAACAATTACCACATGAATTTAAAATGTGGTTGTGGTCACAGTCGTGGTGTGGGTACAATAGTTTGATATGGACCAATGTAGTCCTCAGATCAAGTATAACAGTAGGGGCTGCTTTATACAATATGCTGCAACCACATTACTTGATGTAGTCCATAATTTAAATCATGTGTTAACTATACTGTTCATATGAGTAAAACAAATGTTAGTAGTATTATGTTGGAGGTGGAGATCTAACCCTCTCTCTCCTTATCAATCCCTCACCCCAACCACCAAGTAAACGGTACACCTCCTATGTGCCTACAAACTTAACTAGCTTTAATCAAGAAAGTGTCAAACAACATAAACTGCTCGCCAAACCTGTCTACGAATATTTTAACATTTAACTTTTGTTAAAGAAATTATTTTCTTGATAAATTTGCATGCTCGAGTCAAAAGCAATGTCTATGTTGTATTGTTAAAGTTAGTTACAGCTGATGTCTTAAAATGCAAAATTAATGTCCACAGTCTAAAACATGCAAAGAAGCTCAACCTAACTCGTTCAATGCCAGAACCCACTTGCAAAAAACCTCACAAATATATGGTTATATAAAATTTAAAAAAATACCCTACTTTGAAAATTATTTTTCTCATCTATTAACATTTAGATTCAAACCAAAATCAGTAAAAAATCTAAAGAATAATAGCAAGAGAAATATTGTGATATCTTTGCTCTCAAAAGGATCTAGTGTTAAATCTTCAGAGATTTTAAATATAAAAGATTATATCAAGGTTTCAAAATAGAATGAACACTGGGCACACTCAGCATACATATCTGCAAATCTTTTTTTCTTTATTAATTAACATCTATAATTACTATGAGAAGAGCCCTGGATGATAGAATGAAACAAAAATAGAAATATTTACAAATGCTTTGGGTGATATTACCACATTAATGTTCCCGTTGCTGCACATCAAGTTCCTTCTTATACATACGTATAATTAACAGAGAGCAGAGCAAACATTGAAAGAAATAAATTATCCTTACCGATCTGTGCAAAATCTTTATCAGTTTTTACAAAGCCTGCAACCAAGGCTCTAGGCAATGCTGCTAACCACTCGTCTCCATTAAGATCGGGAGGAATTGCACTTAAAACATTATTTAGAAGATTCTCCTTAGAATAAACAGCAGCAGCAGATCCATTGTGTCCATCAAATAGCTGTAAATTAAATTACACATGAGAAAACAAAACCAGGGAAAACACACACAAAACACAAAAACTAGGAATAAAACAATAATGCATTCAGTACATATATAGCTAAAATCTTTCTTATTATCCACAACTAAGATGAGTGCAAACACAAAATCATAACACAACTGTTCACACTTCACATCAATTGAGCAATAAAAGTCAGAAATACAAGGTCTCCATGTTAATGTAGACACAAAATCATAACATAACTGTTCACACTTCACATCAATTGAGCAATAAAAGTCAGAAATACAAGGTCTCCATGTTAACGTAGACACCATATGCAACTGGATAAACTCTCTCCAAAGTCAACTCAGCTATGAACTAAAAAACGTCAAGTACATAAAAAAGATACATTGGACTCTCCAAAAATCTATCAAAAGTAGCAACTCCACAAAATGAAAAGCATTAGCATTTTCCATCCTTGCAATGATATACTTAATCTCGTTTTTCTCTCCCGTTCATCATGTCATGCCATAGAATAGAAAGATAACACAAACCAGATCAGAAAAACTTTCCAAACAATAATCACATAATTATCACAAGTATCTTAAACAATAGTTACTCTTATAAATTGAATTTATCTTCTGCATCTCTTTTTTTTTTAATATCTCATGGATACATTCTCTATAAATAACAATTACTATAAGCACTTCAGCGTGAAAAACCCCAAATATATTTTAATTGAAAGCTATGTTAAGTTAGAAACTAATCCAACATGGACATGTGTAAAATACTACATCAAATTAAAACCTGTAACCAAACAAGTCCAAAAAGGAAAATCAGTAATTGAATCTGGAAAACAAAGCAATGTATGAGAAACATTAAACATACCCCATAAACAGAATATGTATAGACCCCATCAGAAACCATCCTCTGGCATTCAGACTTTAACAATGTTAAATCCTCTCCTTTTTTGCTTTGCCCAGCTTGACCATGAATAATCTCAGGTTTCTCAATTTTCTCATTCATCAATTCACGTTTCAAAAGAACCGAAAGAGGAACCGTTTGATGGTGTTCACTCCTAGTAGTCATTGTTCATTCCCCAATTTCACCTCCTCAATACTTAAATTTTCAATCCTCAAATTCTCAATACTTAAATTCTATACCAAAACAATTCTTCTAGTTTTTGCTTTAATTCTCCTTTTTTTGCTATCAGAATCAAATCCTAAATAAGGAAACAACAACAAAAACACACATTAATCAATTAATCGAGAAAAAACAAATTAAAATCTTAATACTGTTTTTTCCATTTTCACCGATTAATTAATCAAGCATTTTCATCCCGAATTAATGAATCAACAATGAAGATCGTAATATAGAGAAAACAGTTAAATTGATAATCGATACAAAAAAAATGAATTCATCGAAGGACGTTGATCGATCAGAAAACGACGGAAAACAATAGCGATTAAAACGGCAATGATTGAGGAGAATGCGATTCTGTTGAAATTGTTGAAACTGAAAAACAAAAAACAAAAAAACAAAAAAGCAGAATGAACCAAACGCAGTGAAATGGAATGGAGAAAGAGAAGAGATGTTACGGGGAAGAAGAAGAAGAGCGAAACGGCGATGTCGTTTTGTGATCAGGCTTGAAAATGGTGAAGGATGATGAATTGGAATGTTGCGTTGTGTGATCCGAAAACGACGCGGATCGAAGGGTGTTGCAAATATTCCATTGTCGAATTGAAAGAGAGAATGGAGAAGAGTTACGAAAAAGCGCAAATGGAAATTAAATGAAATGAAAATGAAACCATTTGTGAAAAACTAAACTGGTGCAATGACGTGGCGCTAAAACGATTCGTTTTTGTTTTTGTTTGTTTTTAACTTGGCTCGGCGCGGTGAGCCGTTTATGAGCTAAGCCAAACTTCGTGGGGCAGTCAATATCATTTATCTTTGAGTTTTATTCAATTGCAACCGATAATATTTATATCCAAATTAACTTAAATTAAAAATCGTTTAGAACTGATTAATATTAAGAGATTAATTAAAGGTGTAAATTATACTATCAATTTATCGTCATCATCCGTTTGTATTATTTTATCAATTATTAAAATAAAAGTCAAATTTCTTTTTACATCCAACGTTTATAATTAAGTAACAGTATATTTCAATTAAATCCTTACTATTAATTATCTTTAGTTTTTTTTTTATGAAAATCATTTAATTTTAAAAAGCAACATGGGTTAAGAATCGAAAATAAAAGGTGACGTATCAAAATCATGTCTTGCTATAAGATAGATATATGTTTTTAATGGGGGTGGAGTGAGGATTGTACTACAAAGTTAGCACTTTAATATTCAAATCAGTGAGAAAAATCATAAGTAACGTATGAGTGAGATGGATTAAATATCTAAAATGGCACACATTACTGTTATATACTAAGAGCGGTTCAAATTGCTCGTGTGTGATGTAGTGTGTTGTGCATACAGCTATTAGATTAGACTGGACGATGATTGATGTGTTGGAGGGCGAAATTACCTACTTTTTTAGTTATAATGAGATTATACCTGTTAAGCATGTCTTTCCACTAAAGATTTTCAATTATAGGCATTTTCCTATGGGTCTTACGAACAACACAAATAGTTGTCCCCTAAGCCCTTGTTCTATTTTGCAGAATGAGAGCTTGCAAGGTATATCCTTCAGTCGACTATTTAACATGAGTAACTGAAGGGTTTTGATGAGACGTCATTAGCATTGGGAACATGTGCATTAAATGGCTTTCTCTTGATTAACAATATTTTCTAAGGAGGTTTCGACGTATGTCTCTATATCTGATGGTAATTATGTTCCCTTTATACTAGGATATTTATGTGAATACAAGCTTCCACCATTACCTTGTGTTTTGATGAAGACAAAGGAACTAGCTCAAACGCATTATCAAAGAAGGAAAAAACTCAAAGTTTCAAGAAATTGATTATGTCAAAGCTTGGTACTCAAGTAATCTTCAAAGACTTGGACAATGATGAATTGATCTTGAGCAAAAGGTTTCGGTTGCAATTACACTATGTATATCACATTATAAGCTCTGAACCAGTAACATATTATTAAAACTCATATTGAATCCAATGTTTTTTAACCTCATTCTTAACTCATGACAATGCTTCATGATTTTGTACTGCTTCTAAAAAGTGGATTTAAAATATAAATAGTTATGGATTCTAAATTTTAAATTGACATCTTTCAATCAAATCAAATTTCAAATCTTTCTCCTTTTATCATTAAGTGTTTTGAGTCTAAACTTTGTGAAACTTACTGCATAATTTTTAGAGTATCATTGAAAGTTTTATATTCAGTTCTGAGCACTTAAAATCTTATACATTGTGAATTGTAACATTTAGAAGGGATGATCAATTTCTACATAATTAATTCATGTGAAAAAACTTCATATCCTATTCAATTTATGTTTTTGATCACAAAGTGTTTAGTGATCATTGTGTTATATTAGAAAGTGGTGTTCTTTCTATTCAAGTGTGAAATGAGAAGGTGGTGTGCCTTTGTGATGGTGTTAGATAATTAAGAGAGTCTGGTGGATTGGCTGTAACGTATCTAACGTAGTAAAATCTCTCACAGGGTGTGAGAGGACTGGAGTACGCTTGCTTGGAAAGGGGAACTAGGATATATCTGGTGTTTTTTTATTTTTCTACTTTTATTTACAGCACTTTAACATTCATAACAATTTCTAAAAACTAAGAACAACATTGATATTCCTCATAATTTGGATAAATTCAAAAATGTTGGATAATCTAATTCACCCTCATCCCCCTCTTAGATTACAATTTATACTTACAATTTGAGTGCTCTAAACAGTTTCTTGTAAGATCCTAATAGTTGGTAGTGCAGTTCTCACTTTCAAATATGGTAGATTATATGATTCGCTGCAGCGAAAATGCATATAAAGAGCTCTTGGATCACTAATCTTCTCTTTTCTGCTACCTGTGGATTTGAGAAACTCTTATCCCTTTTCTTTGTTGGTGATTTCTTCCTTTGTTTCTAGTTTCCCGCGCATTCTTTCATCCTCAACCATTTTGTGCCTCCTCTTTTAAAATGTGAGGTACCAACTTTGTTTCTTTTAAGGTAATGCCTTGATTTCCATTTCTTTCATTCATGTTTCTTTATTAGGGTTTTTAGAGAATAAGGTTATGGGGTTTGATGGAGGAGATTATTGTTGATTTAATGGTTTATTTCACGTACTTATCAGCAAGAACACTAGACTTGGCTTTGAGCTTGCCTCGTCTTACTATTTGTTATCACTTTTTACATGTGTTAATGGGATCCATTATAATGTGTTAATGGGATCCTTACTATTAATTATCTTTAGATTTTTTTTTATGAAAATCATTTAATTTTAAAAAGCAACATGGGTTAAGAATCGGAAATAAAAGGTGACGTATCAAAATCATGTCTTGCTATAAGATAGATATATATTTTTAATGGGGTGGAGTGAGGATTGTACTACAAAGTTAGCACTTTAATATTCAAATCAGTGAGAAAAATCAGAAGTAACGTATGAGTGAGATGGATTAAATATCTAAAATGGCACACATTACTGTTATATACTAAGAGCGGTTCAAATTGCTCGTGTGTGATGTAGTGTGTTGTGCATACAGCTATTAGATTAGACTGGACGATGATTGGTGTGTTGGATGGCGAAATTACCTACTTTTTTAGTTATAATGAGATTATACATGTTAAGCATGTCTTTCCACTAAAGATTTTCAATTATAGGCATTTTCCTATGGGTCTTACGAACAACACAAATAGTTGTCCCCTAAGCCCTTGTTCTATTTTGCAGAATGAGAGCTTGCAAGGTATATCCTTCAGTCGACTATTTAACATGAGTAACTGAAGGGTTTTGAAGAGACATCATTAGCATTGGGAACATGTGCATTAAATGGCTTTATCTTGATTAACAATATTTTCTAAGGAGGTTCCGACATATGTCTCTATATCTGATGGTAATTATGTTCCCTTTATACTAGGATATTTGTGTGAATACAAGCTTCCACCATTACCTTGTGTTTTGATGAAGACAAAGGAACTAGCTCAAACGCATTATCAAAGAAGGAAAAAACTCAAAGTTTCAAGAAATTGATTATGTCAAAGCTTGGTACTCAAGTAATCTTCAAAGACTTGGACAATGATGAATTGATCTTGAGCAAAAGGTTTCGGTTGCAATTACACTATGTATATCACATTATAAGCTCTGAATCAGTAACATATTATTAAAACTCATATTGAATCCAATGTTTTTTTAACCTCATTCTTAACTCATGACAATGCTTCATGATTTTGTACTGCTTCTAAAAAGTGCATTTAAAATATAAATAGTTATGGATTCTAAATTTTAAATTGACATCTTTCAATCAAATCAAATTTCAAATCTTTCTCCTGTTATCATTAAGTGTTTTGAGTCTAAACTTTGTGAAACTTACTGCATAATTTTTAGAGTATCATTGAAAGTTTTATATTCAGCTCTGAGCACTTAAAGTCTTATACATTGTGAATTGTAACATTTAGAAGGGATGATCAATTTCTACATAATTAATTCAAGTGAAAAAACTTCATATCCTATTCAATTTATGTTTTTGATCACAAAGTGTTTAGTGATCATTGTGTTGTATTAGAAAGTGGTGTTCTTTATATTCAAGTGTGAAATGAGAAGGTGGTGTGCCTTTGTGATGGTGTTAGATAATTAAGAGAGTCTGGTGGATTGGATGTAACGTATCTAACGTAGTAAAATCTCTCACAGGGTGTGAGAGGACTGGAGTACGCTTGCTTGGAAAGGGGAACTAGGATATATCTGGTGTTTTTTTTATTTTTCTACTTTTATTTACAGCACTTTAACATTCATAACAATTTCTAAAAACTAAGAACAACATTGATATTCCTCATAATTTGGATAAATTCAAAAATGTTGGATAATCTAACTCACCTCCATCCCCCTCTTAGATTACAATTTATACTTACAATTTGAGTGCTCTAAACAGTTTCTTGTAAGATCCTAATAGTTTGTAGTGTAGTTCTCACTTTCAAATATGGTAGATTATATGATTCGCTGCAGCGAAAATGCATATAAAGAGCTCTTGGATCACTAATCTTCTCTTTTCTGCTACCTGTGGATTTGAGAAACTCTTATCCCTTTTCTTTGTTGGTGATTTCTTCCTTTGTTTCTAGTTTCCCGCGCATTCTTTCATCCTCAACCATTTTGTGCCTCCTCTTTTAGAATGTGAGGTACCAAATTTGTTTTTTTTAAGGTAATGCCTTGATTTCCATTTCTTTCATTCATGTTTCTTTAGTAGGGTTTTTAGAGAATAAGGTTATGGGGTTTGATGGAAGAGATTATTGTTGATTTAATGATTTATTTCACGTACTTATCAGCAAGAACACTAGACTTGGCTTTGAGTTTGCCTCGTCTTACTATTTGTTTTCACTTTTTACATGTGTTAATGGGATCCATTATAATGTTTTCCTTCTTCTTCTTCTTTGCCATGTTCCCTTAGGATCTCTAATCTTCCTTGTTCAAGGTTGATTATGATAGACCTTAGGCTTGAACCCATGCATGATAACATTAGGTAGCATTCCCTTTTATCCCAATTATAGGTACACTTTGCATGAGAACATTAGGTTGAGTCTTAGTCTCCCTTTAGAGTGTCTCTCTCTTCTCATCTCAAAACACTTAATAAAGGTTAAGGATTGTTGTACGTTACGAGCCTTAAGTACTTGGGAAATGGTGATTGGGGGTCTCCTCTCAATTATCTAGAGTGTTTAACGTATGTTCTTTGGACGATATGTGACGCATTCGCTCCTATGTCATAGTCTTTAGTGCAACATGAATTACAAACAATAATCAATGCACTTCTTCTCTAAAAAACACAAAACAAACTTCAAATCTTTTTATCCTTCGGGATCTTAATTTGGAAACCTTTTTTCTTAAGGAGAGTTTTGTTAACTCTTGGTTACACCGCAAACAGGTAACGCCTAAATCTCTAATGGTCGAGCTACATACACCTAACTACTAGAACTAAGTTTTAACCCTACTCAGACCTAAAACATTTTGAACCAACCGGTGTTCTTGTTAGCCCGTACTACGTTTGCTCTGATTTCTCATACCAGACGAGAATACGTAGGCACAAGACGACGATGTCTTGGTAAGCAACCTTCCCCACTTTCACCCGCAGTTAGTCGAACTACGTTGACTCTGACTTTCCCATTGCACGAGGGAATACGTAGGCATAGAGCGACGATGCTCTATCGAGTCTCTCTATTTTCTTTTCTTTTGTCCCTGAGTCGTGCTTAGATAGTAAACACCCTTTTAGATAGACAACAAAGCGTGGATCTCGTCGAGTACGATGGACGTGAGGGGTGCTAACACCTTCCCCTCGCGTAACCGGCTCCCGAACCCGAGACATGGTTGCGATGACCTGTCTTTTCCCGTTTTCGTTAGGTTTTCTCTGATTGTTTCCTTTCCCTCTTTTGGGATAAATAACGAACGGTGGCGACTCTTCTGTCATTGTTGGCCCCTCTTCGCAGCGATGCAACACCCTCCTCCACTTGAATAAGCATTATCAGAACTACCGGTCCTCTCCCGACCAGATAGCGGAGAGAACCTCTATCTCTATCTTACCGTCACAACCGAGGTCGTCAGCATCGTGCCTTATTCGTGAAACCATCGAGGGGTAGAAGCTTATCTACTTCACGAGCAAGGCAAAGGACCGAAGCTTAGATACCAGTAGATCGAAAAAGTAGCATTGGCCCTCATCAACGCTGCAAGAAGACTGAGGCACTACTTTCTAGCCCACACAATCATGGTACGTACGGATCAGCCCATTAGGCACCTGTTAGGCCGCCCAGACGTGGCCCGCAGAATGCTCAAATGGTCACTGAAGCTATCAAAGTTCAACATCCCGTATGAAAGTAGGAAAGCCCTCAAAGCTCAGACGCTGGCCGACTTTGTGGCAGAAATGATCTTGCCCAAATCCTCAGATTCCGGAGCTCGCAGGTGGACAATCTTCGTTGACGGAGCGTCCAGCTCAGCAGGGAGCAGAGCATGCATCATCCTGGAAATTGAGGAAGGGATCCTCGTCGAAGTCTTACTTACCCTATCTTTCCCCACCTCTAATAATCAGACAGAGTATGAGGCCTTCCTTGCAGGCCTGCATCTCGCCGAAGACCTGGGGGCCGAGGGAGTTGTAATCTGCACAGATTCTCAGCTCGTGGCCCCCTAGATACGGGGAGAGTATCAAGCCAAGAACAAAAATATATCCGAGGACTTGACCTAGGTCAAGGAAAAAATGACAAAGTTCACATCGGTGGAGGTAAAGCATGTGCCCTGCAAACACAACGTCAAGTAGATGTCGTGTCAAAGCTGGTGAGTACAAAGAAAAAAGGAGGAAATAAATTCATCATCCAGGAAGTACTTCCTCGAACTAGCATCGAGAAAGCCCCCACAATCCTCGATGTTCACGTCATCAGCGACAACAACTGCTGGATGACCCCAGTTTACAACTACCTCGCCAAAGACGAACTACCGTCAGACCCGAAGGAAGCCAGCATGGTCAGACGTAGAGTCTGCTCCTACGTCCTGGTCGAAAATAAGCTCTACATCTGAGGGTTCTCCATTCCTCTCCTCAAGTGCATTGAGGAAGAAATGGTTGCCCGTGTCATGTGCGAGATCCATAAGGGGATCAACTCCCAGCACCTCGGAGGAAGATCCCTCGCCAGAAATGTCCTACGAGCAGGACATTACTGGCCAAGCATGCAGCACGACACAAAAGAGCACGTGAAGAAATGTAAAAAATGACAACGTCACAGGGACATGCACTTGGCACCGTCCAATGAGCTCAAAGTGATGTTCTCCCTGTGGCCCTTCGCATGGTGGGGCCTGGACATCCTAGGATCATCGTAGAGTTAAATCAGAATAAATACCTAATGGTAGGCGTAAACTACTTCACAAAGTGGATAGAGTAGAGGCTCTGACCGAAATAACAACCCACAATATTCTCCGCTTCTACAAGCAGAACATCTTTTCTCGCTTCGGCATCCCCTAGACAATCGTCACAAATAACGGGACACAGTTAAGAATAAAAAGTTCCAAGAGTTCGTCGCCAATCTGGGCACCAAACAACATTTCGCGTCCGTCGAGCACCCGTAGACAATTGGGCAAGCCAAGGCGACCAACAGGGTAATCCTATGAGGGCTCAAACGAATACTAGACGAAAGCAAGAGACAGTGGATCAAGGAATTCCACAGCATGCTCTGGGCCTACTAAACTATGCCCCACTCTTCGACCGGAGAAACCCCTTTCTATTTAGCATACGGGAGTAAGGCAATAATCCCTATCAAAATACATATACCCTCCAGACGGACTGAAACTCCCCTGGACGAGGAAAATAACAGCGAGACACTAAAGGAGGAGCTCAATCTCGTCGAAAAGGTCCGATCAGAAGCTGCCCACCGCGAGGCCTCATTAAAACAAAGAATTGCAATTAGGCACAACGCCAAAGTCATATGATGAGACTTCTAAGTGGGAAATCTCGTCCTAAGGAGAAATCACAAAGATTCTCAAGAAGGCAAACTCGCCGCCAACTGGGAAGGGTCCTATCGTGTTCGAAAAAAAACAGAGAATGAGACCTACTACCTAGAACATCTCAACAAGGATGAACTCATTCGACCATGGAACACCGAGAAGCTAAAATAATATTATAGCTAAGGCCATAACCATCAGCGTGCTACGTCGATACGACGAACATAATGTACCGACCAGAAGTGCACGCCCCGGTACAAGCGTTGCATACTAAAATGACTCAAGGCAAGCTTTTTCTCTAGAACAGACAAACCCCCTGCCCGACAACAGTCCCTTGACCGAGCCCGCCGTCACCAACATACCATGAAAGGCAGAACACCCAGCTCGCGGTGGGAAGTTCACGCTGCAAACTCAGGCCACAAATGCGGCCTGAGCTCCGCTCTCATGGCCGGAAATGACCCAGGCCCTTAGACCAGTTCCCCTCACCATCAAACACCAATTTGTCGAGCAAATCCTAATACTTGATGAAATTTTTCACTTGAGTGACCCATACAACGAGCACAAGTAACGAGCAGCGTGCAACACTTAGCGAATTTAAGCAAAGTAAAAACATGCACCAAAAATAAATCATACACGAAAAAAATTAACATATAATATGGCCACGAGGTCCGCAATTGTACTTGTTACAATAAAAAGAGGACCACATCTCATACAAAAAGATAAAATACAAGGATACAGCTTACAGGTCGGAAATACAACAAAAAGGAAATCATGAGGCCGTCGGCGGAGCCTCGTCGAGGACAGGCTGCCCTGCTCCTCATTGAATTGAAGAAAGTCTGGGATTATGATCTGGCCATTCACCGCACTGTAGAGGAACCCGGTCCACTCGGTAGACAGCTTTACCTCGGGGTTCGTAATCTTCAGCTGCCCCACAACATTGTTGAAAGTGTCATCGGCAATTCTTACACAATCCTCCGCAGATTTCTTCTCTGTGGCCAGGGTGTCCCTCTCCCCGGTAACCTGGGCTAGCTCATCCTTGTATTTCTTTGCTACCTCCTCGGTGGTCGTAGTCAGGTCCTCCTTGACCTTCTCTGCTGCATCCTCTGCAACCCACAACTTTTCCTTTAGATTCGCGTTCGCGGCCTACACCTTCTTCAACTCCACTTCTCGAAGGGACCCCTCTTCGATGTAGACCATGGTCATTCCCAAAACCCTCATCAGGGCAGCGGTGTCCTGGGCCAGCATCGTCTACTTGCTCGGACAATTCAGCTCCTCGAGCTGTAAAGACTCTGCCCGAAGAAGTGCGAGGGATGAGCCTTCGAAGGGGAACTTCAGCTACCTCTGCCCATGTACCTTGCCTTCCTCGTCAATGGTGGGCTCCCCGTTCTCGTCCGTCGTAACCTCTCAGACGAATGAGAAGTCTTTGGCCCTATCTGATACGGGCTCAACAACGTAAAACCTCTCCTTGAACGTCTTGATAGACTTGGAGAAGAGCTTGAATAACTTCCTCCCTAACTTTAGGTTGACCCAGCATAACCGCCTTCGAACAACCTGGCATTGAAGATGGAAGACGGTGAAGAAGAGGGGGAGAGTTGCTCCAATCTTCAAAAATCCACAAGTGATCTCAAATGCCCGGATGAAGGCAATCGAGTTCGGGTGCAGTTGGAAGGGGGCCTAATCTAGATGGCTGAATACTGCCACTTGGAAGTCTGTGAAAGGCAGCCTCAGCCCGATCTCTTTAAATAAAAACTCGTACATGGGGAACCTCTCCCCGTATGCCGAGCATATTCGATCATTATCCCCAGGGAAGTGAACCTTCCAATCTCCCTCAACCCTTACCGTCGTGAAAGCATCGTGAGCATGAAAAGCGAAAAGGTAGGCATGCTCTCGAGGTTCAGTGACAACCCAGTCTCCCGCAGAACTACTAGGAACAGAAATTTTGCCAACATCCCTGGGACAGAAACCTTTGTCAGTACTACTGTCATCCGAAGAGCTCTCCTCAAATAACTCCCTTGTGACTTCATCTATAGGGTCGTGAGACATCTTCTTTACCTGAAAAGTAGAGGACAAAAGTGAATTCTATGACAAAGTCAAATCTACCCTTCCACTGTTAGTCAAGTGAAAGGGTGCTCGAGGACAATGTCCTCGACCTAAGCCCTTACTTAAACAGCTCAGCAACAATGCGAGAAGATGCCCTTGGAAATCCCTCAGACCCACGCGGGGAAATCCTCCCCAGTGCGTTACCAGAACTCCGATAAAGGTCCACTGGAAAACTCATGAGTACACCGGAAAACTCATAAATACACCGGAAAACGCATGAACTCCATCGGCGATTAACTCGTTCATCGTCGCAACAACGTCAGAACCAACAAAAATCCTAAGTCCCTGACGCTTCGGCGACGGCGACGGAAAATTCCTTAACCATTGTCAACCACCAACATTCACCATAAACCATCCCTACTCTACCCAGTTTCATCCTAAGTACATGCAATCTAAGAGAAATGAAGATTAAAACACGTAAAACGGAAAAGACAAAGAAAACTTACAAGGTCAAAGAAGAAATGGGTTGGTCGACGAAAGATTGACAATGCTCGTACGGCGGCGGACGATAGAATCCAAGACAAGCAGCAAGAAAGGAGAGAGAAGCGAAAAGTGAAAATGAGTGTTTCTTTCCCCTATTTATAGGCAGAGCAGGGGCGTGTGCACACGCACGCACGACATAGGGCATCATCATGACCCTAACATAGCCATCATTACGCATTAAATGCAGCGCGTACCTCGATGCACACGTGACACTCCGTCCCTTCAAATCCCATTAAGGCACTCTGATGCTGGTAAAAAACCGGAGAAGAGAAGGCAAGTACGAAAAGTGTATGTCTTATGGTGATTTGGAATGATTTAGAATACCTTAGCCCCTCAAGTGAAAGGGTTTTTATAATGCCCCTAGCGCATGGTCATTGGTCCCTATTTTCGGGGCGAGATATTCGCTCCTAAAGAATAGGTAACTACCACAAACTAGTTGTTGGAACAGGCATAGGTGCTCGAAACTAGTCATTGCCACAGGCAAATGCGTGGTCGCTGACACAGGCGTCGTGACTGCTTCTGGATGATGAAATTGTGCGTGACGGGTAGGAATGTGACGAGGGACAGTTGATCCTAGAGGTCAGCTGGCCAGCCTTCCTCGACAGCGGGGCAGGGGAGATGAGGCTTCATTTTGCCTTTAGATGGCAGGACTAAGGCTATTGGATCGTTCTGGGTGCAGAAGGGGATTGATTCATGCCTAGCCATTGGGTCAGTCCGGAACACGAGTGAGCTGCAGGCTAAAAAAAGCCTACTTAAGTGCATTGTATCTTATGGTGTATTGTATTTTACTTAAGCGCATGGTAATTTATTGTATTCCGCATTCCATTTAAATGCATTGTACCTTACCATGTTCTATAATTCACTTAAGTGCATTATACATTACGGTGTTCTATAATTCTCTTAAGTACAACATACTTTATGATGTTCTTTATTTCATTTATTTATTCGATCTATCGTCAATTTGTTCTTATGTGTGTGACCATGTAAGTTCTTATGACGTTGATAATTATTTAAATAACACGTTTAATATAATAAACTGTAAGCAGTATTTAACAACACATCATTGTTATCCAAGTCATGAAAATGACATGTGATTTGACAAATCTTTCCACGATAATGTTTGTGCATACAACTACTCTTTTGCCTTCATGTATATATTGAACACAATGTATAGACTTTGTCACCCTTATCTAGTTGAATATTAGACCCTTAGATATCTATTCTGATATAAATGATGGACAAATTATATATAGATCACTCATATGTCCCTCAATTTTTTATAAAATTAGATATAATTTTTATTTATAAACTAATTTAATATTAATTTATCAAACATTACAACTAGACTCCGTTAGATTATGGATTATCAGCTGTCAATTAAGATATAAATCTTCCGCTACAAATTTCTTCTTTATAAGTTAACTTTTGTGGCATATTTTACTAACAAAGTAAATTTTGTCAAATAAAAAACCTAATCCTTTGAAATCAATGGCGAAGACCCGCAATTGTCGCCTCCATTTACAAGTAATCAATGGAACCGATCAACCAAAACAAGTTAAATTCTCATTCTTGCGCGTGTTTATCACTGCCCATGTGATCAATTAAAATCTTAGGAAGAAAATTTGAAATGAAAATGGTCAATGCCTAAAACTTATAGTGGCAGTTTTTCTTTTTCCTCGATTTCTTTTTTTATGTCATACTTATCATGATTATAGTACTATATGTAACATTTTGACCAAGTCTTTGTGTATAACATTTTGGGCAGCACAGTACTATACAGCCTATAGAGTTTAATTTAATTAATTCATTGGAAAAAATGAATTGGAGCAAGTCATCGTGAATAGACGCAGGCGCGTGACAGCTTAATTAAAAAATTTCCAAACTTTTTGTTACCGAAAGAGTCAACTATGTATCCATAATCATTAACCAGTTATTATCACCTAGTACGTACTACAACACCTTAATTTGTCTGTTGTCTATGAGTGTCATTTTCCACTTTTCCTATCAAATTAGAGAGAGTTATCAACTAAATCATTATTTTGCCACTTAAATTTTAAGGGGACAAATTTAAACCGTTCAATTAAAACCGATCTACGGTTACACCATAGTTAAATCGGATCTTGATACACATTTGTTCTGCTTAATAGGTAGTTAAACTAGTTTTACATGGTTAAAAATGGTAATTTCCTTAACTTATCAAAAACCATGGCTAATTTTACATGGCTCAATGGCTTAAGCCTCCATTATATAAAAGAGTAGACCCCAACAATATGATATTATTCTTTACATTATCAATTAAGAATTCTTTTAGCGTATTAGATGCTCAACCAACTAGTCAAGCCAGACAACATAAAGTTGTACATGTTTTTTGCAAGCTGTAAACATATTCATCTTTATCAACTGAGTGTGGCTTTCAAACAAGACACTTTCAAATACGCGTGTTCTCCAGCACAACTCACAATCACCCCATTACTTGCGCTATATACTAAATATTATTCTAACTACAATCTAGTTATACTTGTAACCACGAAAATGCAGTGATTCTGTTTCACTGATTATTATTGGTGTGACCTTGTCTACAACAATTGTAAACTATTCATTAATGTTATAACATACAACCATGTTAGTGTTTTAGATTGATAAAACATTTGGTATTTATTTCTCGTGACATAATGGTCCATCCTATCAGGCTGAGAAGAGGACCTGTCCCTATCTCTTCAAAACATAGGTTCAAATGTTTTCACGATCAAAACATTTTTTTCAGATCAAGAACAAAACTTGATTTAGTGACTAAAATTTGCTTCATAAGGTTCCTCCCCATTGGGAATGAGCTTCAGATGATTTGAATTCCATTTAATATATAATGCATGAATATATGAACTAATTTGTTTGGTTTCATAAAATTTCGTTGGAATCATGATCCCGGTACTAACTGATCTCGAGTAGAACTTTTTGAAGTGCTTCTGTTGTTAGAGGGATGTGCAAGCAATCTTGACCGTCAGAATGTCTCTTGGTTTTGACCAGCTCGTGGTCTTTAAATTCCGTCAAATGAGAATTCAGGGTAACCTGGCTGCTAACGAGGAAGCGTTCACGGCAGACTGAGTAGAGATCACTGATTGGCATTCCTGGAGAGATAAAAACAGTTTAAGAAACAATATATACGAAAATAACAGTGTGATATTTAAGTAAAATGATAGAAACTTGCCTTCATCGGGATGAGAAAGTTGATATTCAGCAAGAACTTTGAATACACTCTGGGCATTGGGTGTCAAACTTTGCAAAACTATTGAAGCTGTTTTGACACTTTGGCTGGCACTGCCGTGTGCAAGAATCAGAGGATAGAACATTCCTTCAATCCTATATGGAGCAAATGTAGGAACATGATACCAGCACCAATTGAACTGTGTGTGAGCCATATTTTTGTCCCAAACTGCCAACAGAAGATGTAACTGTTAAGGAATTGGCAGAAGCAGCAAAAACTCTTTCATATAGTTACATATGCTTCATTTTTCCCCCTACTGCAATAAGAGTTATTTCTCAACTCCTACATAGATTAAATGATACCAATATGTTCTATCAACACCGACTCTTGGGTGGAAATAGCCATTTAGATCCAAGTCATTTTTAATAATTTAGCTGTTTTTCTTATTCATCTTCTACATCTGATAGTGCAGTCTATTTTCATTAGATCAATTCTTATTACTGGTCTTTTGCTCATTTGACCAAACTAGCTTATAGAAGTCATTCTACCGCCTTTTGCTCAATACATGCCACTCCAATTGTCTAATGCTATCAGTTCTAATCTTAATCATTTCTATCCTACAAACAACTATAAAACAGAGGTGTGAATAAATAATATAGTAGCAATTTTATGTTTCAATACCAAGAAAAGTTTAGGTTCTTCAACTTTCGAAAAGGGTGATACTTATTACTGCATAGTCTTATTGTCCAGTTAAACAGCATAGATAAAAACATAGTAGGATCAGATCCTCAGAGCACGTCCAGTAATAAGCAGCAGAAATCTAACAAAAGTTCAATTATTGTGTTTTAAAAAGGCCTTTATACTCTTTTTTTTTTTATCTTGAATTAACAATGAAGTAATTGATATATCCAAGTTAATTATAAATTGCACTATTCGAGCTCCTATTCACAGTTCAATGTTCAAACACTCAAAATAAATCTCCAGCAGATGATGATAGACCAATTTAAACATGCAGAAAAAATTCAAGCAAACATAACATCAAGGCATATCTAAAGATGAATTGTGTGGCAATACTGACTACACTAACAATTTACAAGTATTATACTCACAAGATAATTTGACTGTATGAAATAAACTTACACAGGGGAGCATTAACATGGTCAATAGAGGCAACCATACGAATATGGGTACAAGAAGCCAGTCGGGCGAGATATTGTTGGGTTTCAGAGTCTCTTAATCCTGGTCCATCAATATTGTGAATGACTACACAAACAAAACTATCCTTGTCCTCTATTTCCACTTCATACAAAATTGTAAGAAGATCTTCTATAGATTGAGAATTGAGCTGCCGGCCGGAAACCCTTCGTTTGGCTTTCACTTGATCGCATAGAAGTTCAGCTAAAGTTATTAGAACCTAATATATTGAAAGAAAAAACAAATCTTAGAGCATAGCACACTAGTGATCCTTCACTAATACGTTCACTTATCTACAATGCTGCCTTTACTTTACACAACCAACAAAGTATAATTACACGCTTCTGTGGAACGCAAAATCATAAGTGGAAAACAGACCTGTTTTAAGTTAATGGTCTGAAGATATCCGTTAATGACAACTACAGAATATTCGGTCAATGTCTTCAAAGCAAAGTCTTCAATCAAAGCCTTCTTAGACCCAAAGCCATACATTAGAAGAGCGAAGCCACAGCTGACTCATTCAGAAAAAAGTGAAGGTCACAATATTTCCATGGTAGTTAAAATCACATTTTAAAAAGATAAAAATTATTCAACAAGCTATTATACATTATACAGCAATTATATATAAATAAGTTGTCTTTAACTTATTTTAATAAACTCTAGGGTATAGCTTATGAAGACTGCTTATGTAGAGCATACTTCAGTTTACCCTTTGATTTCATTTTCCATTCATCTCCAATTCTACATTTATTGTGGAAAGAATCAGAATAGCAAATCTGATTCTAAAGTAAATAAACATATGCACAAGTACACATCGATTGATCACAAAGTTCAACCAATTGTATCTATATATCTCCGACAATAGAATGGCCACTGCACTTTTCTATTATGCAATGAATTACATTTTCATAGTACAAAGCTTTGTTAAAATACAACTGTCTAGTAAGTTCTAGTAAGTTGTAGTTGCTCGCTACGCTACACTCAAGCATATATCCACCTATCAGCAAATATGATCATTACTCAACCGAAACAAACATTAAGAATCCTATTGATAAAATCTCAAGTCTCACATTGGTTATGGTCCTACCGATAGAGTTTGAAAATAGTTTATATAATGTGACACCCCTCACCTTACAAACCGGTTTTGTAAGGATGAGTTAGGCCAAATTCTAATTCTATTGCATATGATATAATATATTTTCTAGTGTCTTAAACAAGCACTTTAACATATTTCATACATCAAAAGCCCTCTAGATAAAATAACTTTTGCATTGTAAGGTGAGAAGCATACCTTAGGGAGAGAAGCCATTCAGGATACATAGCTGTATACGAATCCAGTAATTGAGCAATCTCATTTTCATGCTTTGGTTGAATGTGCAATGCAGCTTCCCTAAGTTCCTACACACATACAAAATCAAAATGCAAAGTATAAGCAGAAATTCGAGAGAAAAAAGTTCATTTTCATTCATCAATCGGTACCTCTTCATCAACAACATCAATGTCAGTAATTTTGCGCTTTGATTTCTTTACCGAAGATTGTACTTCCTTCGCTAGAAAATAATTTCTAGAGAATTCCAAATCCTCTTCTTCATCTTCCTCTTCCTCCTCCCAATTTTCATTGTTTTTCATCTTTCAATCAAACGAAAAAAAAAAAAGAATAAGCGGCATTGAAAACGAAATGCAAATTTATTGTTGTGCACCTTATCATCAAAAGTTCATACCATACCTTAGAAAAGTCTTCAAGATTCTGGCTTCTCCGGCGAGGGTGCAACGACGATGCTCCGGTGAGGGTGCGGTGGCGAGTTTATGGAACTGTAGCAGTTCTACCCACTCTTGTGCCTGCTAGTATCCTAGATGATTTCCCGCCATTTTTCATCGGGTTGGTTTAGGATAACCCGGTATGATAAATAAACCAGGTTGGGTTTTCATCGTGGTCGATGACTATTTAACCAAAAGAATAAAAAAATTAACTAAAGGGTATAAACTACTACTTATTAAATAAAAAAAATTAGCTAAAAGTTATAAATTATATAAATATTATTAAGTTAAATATTATTTTTTTGACTCTAAATATCTCACAATTTAATTTTAGATTCTCTAAAACTATTTTTTAATAATTTTTTAAAATTTTTTCGTCTATAATTTTGACCACTCTTATTAACCTTCTTTGTCAAAAGCTAATGTGAAATGATAGTTGGCATACAATTGGCATATCAGTATCACGTTGGCCGAAGAACTATTAGATACGATAGAAATGTATTTGAGTAAATGATTTTATAATTAATTTTAATTCAAAAATAAAAAATAATTATCATTGATTTTTAATTCAAAAATAGACAATAATTGAGCCCCTTTTAAACTCTCATATTCATTATTTATTTTGTTTAGAACTTTTCTCTCTCTTTCTCTCTGGGCCATTGACAAGCGCCATTAACATTAATTGAACTTGCAGTCTCGCAACTCAACTTATGTCACGCCGGTTCAGGTTTGTAGTCGTGTTTGAAGATTTGAATCACCAAATCAAAGATTGGTGTGTCTGAGTAAGAAAAAATTATGTTGCTTTTTGGTGTGGTCTTAAACTCAATGTATTGAAAGTTGCTTGTGGTCCCTTAGAGACATTCAAAAGTCATAATTTGCGGTCCTTCAACTTTACAGCTCGGGTTGGTTCACATGTTCCCTCAACTTCTCAAATTGTTATTTAAATATTAAATCGGGGTTTATCTTTGCCTCTATTTATGTTGTATTTGGTCTTGTACTAATACAAGTGAGTTTTGATCCAAATTTAAGGATTTGTCTGTTGATTGTGGGTCGTATGTTCGACTGTAGTTTGATGTTATATAATATGTAGTATGTGTCTAGTATTTAGACTAAGCTTGACTCAATTTGACTTTTTTTTACCATATTTGACACAATAACTAATTTTACCATATGTGTTTATGTATAACAATTGGGTTGATTTAAGGTGGTATTCTACATCAATGGTTGTTTCGTAAAAGACCCTAAATTAAGTTATGATGGTGGTGAAGGGTATGCATATAGTGGATAAGACCCAGATTTCTGATCCTATTTTGAAACATGTGATTTAATCAAGGGAATGGACTCATAGTTTGATGTTGAGGTTATACAAATATGGTGGAAACATGATGGTGGTAGTTTAAAAGTAGATATAAAACCCCTTAAAGATGATGGAGATGCAACTGAGTTATTTTTGTTTGTTGAGAAATATAATTGTGAGATCGAAATATTCACTGAGCCTAAACCAAATGGAGAGGAGACAATATCTATGGACAAGCTAAAATAGAGAAATCTTGCCACTTGAATATGTTTGTTGTCAATAAATGGGCGGTCATGCTCTCTAACCTTTGGTGTTATTGTAAGGATTTCTTGAATATAAATATCATTTTTTGTGATGATAAACATATCTCTGCTGTCATTAATTACCAAGACAAAACATTTGGTATATCTACAATGTATGCTTCCATTTTCTACTTGCATAAAAGAGACTTGTGGGATAAGTTAAAGTCTTTATATCTTAATATCCCTTGGTGTTGAAATGGGGATTTCAATGCTATTATCAGTTTTGATGAGTACAGATGGCCCACACTCCCAATAAAGCTTATATGAAATATTTAGTTCAGTTGTGTAATTTTAAGCAAATTATTCATCTTCCTATTATTGGAAACTAGTTCACTTGGAGTAATGGTAGTAAAAATAAGAGCTTTAATTAAGAACATGCTTGATAGAGTTGTTTGTAGCTTCTCTTGGTTAAACATGTGCTCTACTGTGGTGTACATCACTTTAACCAAGATGAGATCTGACCACTATCTGATTCTTCTTTTCTTTAACTTAAAATAAGTCAAATTTACTTCACAATTCAAATGTATGCAAATGTGGTCCCTTCTTGGTGGTTGCTTTAACCTTGTCTCTCGTGTATGGAAAACCAAAGGGGTTGGTTGTCCAATGTTCATATTGGATAAAAAGATGAAGATCCTGAAAACAAAGCTTAAGAAGTGAAATGAAATAACTTTTAATCTAGTTCAAGAAAAAGTCGTGACTGTTGAGAATCAGGTAAAAAAATATTTGAAATAACATTGATTTGCTTGGTCATAATGAGATTCTGCAAGATCAAGAAAGAAAGGCTCAATCTGATCCATAAAGTGCCCACATGGTGGAGGAAGTCTTTTGGAGAGAGAAATCCAGGATAAATTGAATTCGTATGGAGGTAGAAACACTAAATTCTTTCATAGATATACTGGAATAAAAAATAAAACCTGTGAGATATTTGATTGAACCCTAGTATGGTCGAAGGGTAGATTCTGGTTCAACAGGAATTAAGCATGAAGTCGAAGTTTGTTCGCATGCTGCTGTCAGAGTAATGCGTGTTGTAGTCGAAGTTTGTTCTAACATGCATTAGTCAATATTGCTAGGGTTGTTAGCATGTTGAATTGGGTCTTGCTTGTAAGTCCAATTGTTTAAGTTACCTTGTACCCTAAGTTAGCTTGTAATGGGTAATTGTTAAAAAACCCTTGGGTTTGTATGCTATTTTTCTTATAAATAGGATGTTAGTTTCTCAATCTTTGCGTAAGGAAAAATAGGAAGATAAAATCCTAATTTCAAATGAGACAAGTTATTTTGTTATTCCTGTATACTTGAATTCTTGTTCTAAGAGAAATGAAAGAATAACAGTTTATAACTAATCCTTGTTGTTCCTTGTTGTTTTACCTTGTTTTCTTTGTTAACCCTAACCCTTGTGTGTTTCTTGGTAATAAAGAAATCATTTATATTTTGTTTCAAGGCATCCGATTCACAACAAATTGGTGCGGTGAGCATGGAGAAGATGCCTTCAACAAAGTATGAGATCGAAAAGTTCACCGGAGTGAACGACTTTGGTCTGTGGCGCTTAAAGATGAAAGCCCTACTGGTTCATCAGGGTTGTTTAGAAGCGTTAAAGGGAGAGACATCCATGGCGTTGAAGGGAGAAAAATAAATAGACAAGCCATCATCTTCGTCATCTTTCTTCCCGAAGGATAAGAATCCCACACAAACTCTATAATCTCTCTAAAATTTTTTAAATATATTTCTATTAGCCGTCTTCTATTCCATAATCACCTAAAGATAACACTCCTTTCGTTTTAAAATAACTGTGGTTTTAAAGAAAATTTTTTGTTTCAAAAAATGACGGTAGTTTTCAATTTTTAATGTAGTAATAATTGTTATTTTTTCAATTGTATCATATATTATTACTTAGTACACTATTTTCAATACATTAATAAGACTAATTTAATAAAAGTGTAATATCTTATGATAATATCATTGCATTTTTTAATCTGTGTGCAAAAATCTTAAATGACAGTCATTTTAAAACGGAAAGAGTAATATAATATACCCTAAAAATTAAAAAGAGGTTGTAACTTCTCTCTCTAACATTGTTACCTAATATATGATATTCTCTTAAATGTCTAGAAGTAGTTAAAATGATATTTACATGATTTGATTTTAATTATTTGGAAAATTAAATGATATTAATCTTTCTCAAGAGGCTTGTGATATTCAACTTGGTATAAAATTAAGTGTTTATTCACGCTATCAAAATATTTTTAAAATTTAAGTGTTTATTCATTTTTATCTTTCAAATATAAAACTAAAAGACAGTATAATTGTCAAATGCGTGAGATCTCTTATTAGACATATCTTCATGATTAGTTTGATAAATTAATTGTTTATTAAATTTCTTTTATGGCACTCTCTTTTATTAATTTATTACACTTGTAAGAGAAAATAAGTAGTAAAGTGCAAGCGCATTTTAGCAGAAGCAACAGGTCCACCATTAATGGCGAAACGAACCACCAAACTGATTTAGTTAATCCAACCAATTCCCACCACTCTCACACAATTCCAACTTTCGATTCGCACGAGGAAGAATCTACCAATTCCTCTTGTGCGACCAATCAAATTTTGGGTTTTTTGTCCCTTTTCGTGGATCGATCTATTTTGGGGTTCACAAGCGACATTTAAGATTAAAGTTTCTACCTTTTTGGTCTGAGAAAGAGAAAAAGAAACAAGGGCAATGGTGGAATGAAGATAAAGGTGAAAACAAGAAGAAGAGAAGGGACATGGCAAGAAGTGAGTGGGGGATTCAACTTCAATCTAGAGGAAGTGGAAAGTGGGTTTGTTCATACAAGAAAATCACTATCTTAGTTTGTATTTTCAACATTGCCATTGCTCTCTATTGTCTTCGTTCTCTTTATGCTTCTCTCTACATCTACTCTGGTAGTGTTGCAAGAAACAGTAGGTTCTTTTTTTATGTTTATGTTTATGTTCATGTTGTGGTTTTGCCTAAAACAGAAAAAGACTAAGACAAACTAAAGGGTATAAAAAAGTTTGTGTTTTTATGTTTTATGATTAGTTAGTTTGTGTTTTTATGTTTTATGATTAGTTTTTGAAACACCCCAAAATGGAAAGATTATTGTTCTGCATGTTTCTAACTAAGTCTTTTCAGTTGTAGTGTATAAACCAGATCAGATACGGAAAATGGAAGAGTCTGACCGAATTAGGAAGTCATACAAACCTGTGGAGTTAATGAAATGGGTAAGTATCAAGAACTAAGAAGAATAATCACTTATTGTTAAGCTGGATTTTGGTTTGTTGATTGATGTTATGAATATTTTGTGCAAAAAAGGTGAAGGAATTAAAAGGGGAGTTTTCAAGCCAAAATATGGAGGATGAGTTGCCTCAGCACTTGAAACAGAAGATAATTGATGAGGTTTTGCAGAGACTAGTGAGTTTGAATAGCAGAAGCACTAATGGATCTCACTCCCAGGTCATTGCTATGGAGAGAGGTGAGTTTATGGTGATAGATTGCGACGATAATAGTGTATTGTTCCTTCAATGATTAAACACGGATATTGTTTTTATATATTCACATTTGACGACAATCTTGACTTAAAAAACCCGAGTTAACAAACGGTAGCATGAGATGGTTGGACTCGAAGCTATCAATTTTATTCGTAGGAGATGGGAAAGTAGACAGTATGCCGTTGCTTGTTTATCAAGTTTTACGCGGCCAACTTGGTTTTTATGTAGAAAAGTATATGTGTAATATGTCCATTGTGAACTTGATTGGAATCTTATTTATCCGAGTTGGTGTTGATACAATGTTGTCAATTGTAGATAGCGGATTGTTCAAATTCTGCTACTCAACAGTGCTATATCACTGCTATAGCCACTATTAATATTTTGTAGTACTAAATAGCATATTGTGGAACATTAGCGATTTGTTCAAATTCCGCTATGCTACGGCGTCTCCATAGCCACCATTTAACAACACTGGTTATAACTAATGACATCGTTAAATTAAGCAAGGAGATCAGGATTTCATACTAATATGACCATAGTTGGAAGATTATTTTTTTTTTGTGTGTCCTTAAGTGCGTACTGCTTTTTTTGTCTCCTGAACTGCAACTGATCCATGGTTTATAAGGTCCGAAAACATACATGAACTTGTTTAGAGATAATGTATTCTTAGATACACGTACTACTGAACTAGTTCTATGTTTACGTAGCTGTTGCTTGCTGGCTGGTCATAATATTTTTCTTCAGGACTCGACTAATTGTTTTATGTTTCAAGCATAAATTGGACAGAATAGTTGCATTATGAATGTCTCAGGGTCAAGTCACAATTAGAAGCATACTCGTCAATCTGTTTTTCTAGTGATTTTTGAGGAAATTCCTTTGATTCGATGTCCTTTCTTTCTATGGATAGTATTAATTGATTTTGGTCCTGATTCAAACATCTATAAAGCATAGTTTCATTGACCTCAACTACTCCTTGGTATATTCCTCTTGAAGGTCACTTTATATAACTTTGAAAAAAAATGTTTACTATTAGAAGATGGCTTGATTCATTTGGATTCTATGCAAGACTGAGATATTTAATAATTTGGCTTTCTTTATGTTTTAGTTGAATTATGAAAAATAACTATTAGTGTATTGTTTACTGTCCACATTAACTAGAGATCTTATGGTCAACATAGTGGTTATACGACTCAAATAGTCATCCCCTCGCAACTGGTTTTGTGGTATTGAGTTAAGCCTAAAATCCAAATTCTTAGATGATCTTACCATTCCTTTGAAATATGTTATTGGGCCACCTGTTTTTGACCATGCTCTGAAGGTCCAATCCTAGGCGTGGGGAGGTGTTGTTATTGGGTTACTTGCATTTGTTTACGTTCCATGTTGAGATCCCACGTCGACTAGAGATATGTTTAAAGTAGTCTTTACAAAATTTGTTAGTCCTCACATTACGTGGGGGGGATTGAGTTAAGCCTAAAGATCAAATTCTAAGACATGCCTTGAGTATGTTTTCTTTTGGAAATATATATTAATGTAAATGTAGAGAAGTTTAATAAAATTGAACTGTAGTAGAAGGGAGGCTGCAAAAGTAGATCTGGGTGTGAGATTTAGAATGTGACATACCTGAATGTGAGGCAAACTATGACATTTTATATCCTTGTTTGCCATGATTGCTATGTAACTTTTTCAGTTAGTCTTTGTTGTATATAACTATCTCAGGCTTGAGGTTCATATTGGGGGGACTCCCATGTGGTCTGATTTGGGCCTTTAGGGACTCCAAATCTAGTCAAGAAAAATGCCCTCAACGTGACGTAGGCACGGTTACGGTACAACACCCTATATTTGCTTCCCACCAGCATTGGAGTTGTGGCAATCACATCATATCACACAAGCTGGAGGGCATTCACGATGCAACCAGTGCTACTTGTCAAAACAATTAACTTGGGGGTGTCTTCTCCCTCTCTGATTGGGACTTCATGTTGGCCACTTTTTTTACATTCTCTAAATAGTATACGTGCTCAAGCCCTTACATCGAAAACAAAAGACAAGATTATTTAGCTTCTCTTGACCTTACCTTTAGTATGTGGGTCCAATAGACCACCAGGCAACTTAACACAAAGGGAAAGACAATGAAAAACACTCCGCGTGTTGTGCACACTGACAGTCTTGTAGGCTGTAGACCTTGACCAACCTTGTTGGTCGCCACCCTTTTAGAAGTCTGTCTTGTTTATCAGTCGGCTCCGCGCGAGAAGCTGACTCGAGGGCATCTATTCTGGATTAGACTTGTAGTCCATCGAAGTCCATACCAAACCATGTGGGATCTCTACCAATGTGGTCCTCATGCCTACAATGAATAACATAAACAGTTATGTAGCAATCATCATGGCCAACAAGGTTATAAAATGTAGTTTGCCTTACATTCAGGTATATTTCATTATAGCATTAAAGTGTTTTGCAAGTGGCCACCACCACCTTCCTCTGCTGATAATAATCATCATCTCTGTCTCCCGTCCTATTCTCATCCTTCCATTGATCCGCCACTGTGAGTTTATCTCACATATTTCTGGAGTTCAAACTGAACTCATTTCATGTTTTCTCATTGATTATGGATTCAGCATTATAATTTAGCGGTTCTCATAATATAGTATGGTGTAGGACTGTATTTGAGACTAGACTATAGAGTAGCTTTCCCACTACTACTAGGCCTAATGTAACTAACTTAGAAAGCTAGTTATGACAGCTGTACATGTGACTGACAAATGGCAGTTAGTTATAGGGTAACCTGCAATAGCAGGTGAACACTCGGCTTCCATAAAAGCAAGTGAATTATCTGATTTGTAACCAACTTTCAATCAATGTAAAAGTAAAACAGAATTTCAGATATTCAATGAGTCCCTAGATTTATTTCTAATAGACTGAGTGATCTTTTCCTCACAACTGTCTAAAACACTCAGTTATGTTACTGATTTGTGATAGGACAATATTATTTAATGTTTTCATTTTTTATTGACTCTAACGATGGCAGTGTTATGTAACGGTAATTTTGTGTAACCTAGAAGATATTTTATTGCATATTTTTAATATTTGATTTATACTTATTCTATGCAGAAGCAATTGAAAATTGGCGCAAACAAAAATTGAAAGAAATTAAATTGGTTTCTGTGGGAGGGATTTCCAACTCTACCGTTTCTCGTGAAGAGGCAGGTATGGAGTGTACAACAATTTCTTTTTGCAGTGTTGCTAACATTTGAGTTGATTGTGCGACATTTTCAGATGAAGCTTGTGTCCTTGCACAGTTCGCATGCGAATAAGTAATAATGAATGCTTTACAAATCTTTCACACATTATTTATACCTAATATTTATTTCAACTTAATACTAGGGATGCTAGTAAAAGCTTTGGAATCTGATTGGGCCGTGCTTGCCGAAGAAATTGGCCTTTGGATACCTGTTGAAGTTACGAATGAAGAGCATAATGACAAACCTGATGGTGCAGAGGATTCAGGTAAAAGTTTCGGTAACTTGATTTTTCCATGCTAAAGTTAATCTTTTATGTATTTACCAAGTATACGTTTCTCCAGAGGAGGAAGTTCTTCCTGGCAGGGCCCTTCCACATCAGTGCAAACCTGAACTTCATACCGATTACGATGGTTCGGCAGTAAGATGGGGTCTTACTCACCACAAAGATAGTGCAGCTGATTGCTGTCAAGCTTGTCTGGACCATGCTAAACGTGCCAAAGAAGGTGAAAAGAAATGCAATATTTGGGTTTATTGCCCGTCAGAATTTGGATGTCATTCGCCAGATATCTATCAGCACAAACATCAGGAATGCTGGTTGAAATATGTAAGTTCTACCCTAAAAAAATTTCCTTACGAACTGTGTTTTTCCGTTTTCGTCCTTGCTAATATACACCTATTTGTATTCTGAATCCAGGCTGAGAAACCGAAACTAAATTTTAAGGATAGGTATCCTGAATGGTATCGAAATTCACATCCATCTGCACCGGTGATTGTTCCATGGGCCTCGGGAGTTATTAGTGCTTGAGATATATAACCAGCACAGAAAGCGGTATAGTATAACGCGGTCAACACGAGGCCCGAGCTACCTTGTAGATTACAGGCACTCAAAGCTATCCTTGGCAAAGCCTTTGTCATGCTTTGTGGATCATGCTATTGTTGTTCAACATATTTTTTTGCCATTTTAGATTATTGAAACGGGGAGTAAAGGAAAAAAAATTGGACATGATTTTTGTCGAAGTGCGGTTTATCGACAGACAGAGTCTCATTGTTAAGGATTTTCAATGAGAATGAATTCTTTATACATGTGTCTGTATCAGTTTTTCCCCTAATACATGTGTAAGAATGAGTTTTAGATTATTGGACGGTGTAATCGGAGTTTGATCATAGAAACAGATGTTGCATTTAGAAGTGTTTTGGACATTGTTATATTTGCGTTTGTATTCACTAAAATGTGAAACAAACATGCCCTTAACAGATGAGGAAATTGTTTTGCTGTGTGAGCTATCATGATTCATTGTGTATCTGGAATTTAAGCTCCTATAATTTATGTTAAAGATGTTATTTTTGGAAATATGTGTACCAACTTCCAAGTTTGATTTCTACTGAAGATGCATATTTTAAGAATTTAATTGATGTTAATTTAAGGGTGCTTTTTTTTTTTTTGTAATATTAAATTGAATGAATATTTTAGACTTAATTGTAACTATGGTCTTCTTATTTTGTATTTTTTTAGGTTTTGGTCCCCTTATTTTAAAAACTACGATTTTGATCTTTTATTTTTTAAGTTTTGAGTTTTTTTTTTTTTTTTGTTTTGTAAGCAAGCAATATATTTGATAAAAGAGAACTAAGGGTTCTCTAAAAACCTCTTACAAAAATAGGGAAGGGACAAGACCCTTAAAACATGAAATTATAAACCAAATTGAAGACCTACTTTAGAAAGAATAAGGGCTCTTTACTAAAGTCATAAAAACAACAATTGGGATAAGTAATTTCACCAATAGGCCTCCATTTCCAAACCAAAATTTTCACGTTCCAAATCAAACTATCCACATTCCAAGCTTCATTCCGGAAACAAAACCCATTCCTGGTGAGCCAAATGCACCAAATCAATGCTAACCACACAACACCTAATTTTCCTTTCTTGAAATTGTTATCTTTACAATACATGAACCAATCCTTAAAACAACAAAAACAATCATCTTCCTCTTTCCAACTTTTCCCTCTCCAATTAAATTTTTTTTTTAATGATGTGGTATTATCTAAAATGACGTGTTAATGTCACGTTATTTTAAAAAAATTAATATAAGACTTTCTTTATTGACTAGGATAATTAATTTATTAATATTATTTTAATTAATTAATTAATGATTAATATTTTATTATTAATTTTTAAAATTAATTAATTAATCAAAATTTTAAATGAAATTTTTTGGGTCTTTAGTTATTAGTTCATGTCTTTGGTCCATCTTTCTAACCCACAAATGATTTGTTGTATTTATTTCAGCTTTATAAACACTTTTATGTCTTATACAAAAATTAATATGGAACTTCTAAAAGATATTTTATACTACAACAATATCTCATTCTTCTTCATTGCAACAACTTCTCATTATTCTCAAACTTGTGTCCATTGCAACAACTTATGTTTCTCCATTGCAACAAGGACTTGTGTTGCAATGGAGAAGCATAAGTTCTCCTTGTTGCAATGGAGAAGTATAAGTTGTTGCAATGGACACATGTTTGATAACAAGGAGAAGTTGTTGCAATGAAGAAGAATGAGATATTGTTGTAGTATAAAATGTCTTTTAGAAGTCCCACATTGATTTTTGTATAAGACATAAAAGTGTTTATAAAGCTAAAACAAATACAACACTTCAATTGTGGGTTAGAAAAATGGACCAAAGACATGAACCAATAATTAAAGGCAAAGAGTTTTATTTAAAATTTTGATTAATTAATTAATTATAAAAATTAATTAAAATAATATTAATAAATTAATTATCCTAGTCAATAAAAAAAGTTTTAAATTAATTTTTTTAAAATGACCTGACATTGACACGTCATCTTAGATAGTGTCACATCATTAAAAATTTAAAATTGAAGAGGAGACTAAAATCAAACTCAAAATTTAAAAAAGGACCAAAATCGTGGTTTTTAAAATGGAGGGACCAAAATTAAAAAAAATACAAAATAGGGGGACCATAGTTGCAATTAAGCCTTTTTATTATAAGTCGTTTTTGACTTTTCACACATATTAAGAAAATAACAATTGTAGTATGGAAAAGAGAAATTGTGAATAATTTTACAAAATTATCTTTTATTAATGGTATTGAAAAGACAAATTTATATAATTGAAAGGAGGGAGAATAATAAATATTTAAGGGTATAAAAGAAAAAATAACACTAAGGATTCATTGGTATATTGTGGTACAAATTTTTTCTTCCAAAACGACTTATAATTAAAACTTATATTGTAGTATCAACTTTCTCTATAATGTTCTATCAATGATCATTCTTTTATTAAAGTCATTAATTTTGATATGTCTTTTAATAACTTCTATTAGTCTTTCTAGGTCTTCCTCGTCCTTTAATTGTTTTCTTTCTTCCAGTCTAGTCTACTCTCCTTACTAACAAATTT
The DNA here is from genome assembly GCA_963859935.3 of Lathyrus sativus. NCBI lineage: Eukaryota > Viridiplantae > Streptophyta > Magnoliopsida > Fabales > Fabaceae > Lathyrus > Lathyrus sativus. The sequence goes on from OZ012740.1 coordinate 4,263,886, forward strand.
ACTAATGTTCTCTCTACATGTTAAACCATCTAAGTCTATTTTCCACCATCTTTTTCACTATAGACGTTGCTCTGACACTTTCTCTAATACCTTTATTTCTAATTTTATCATGTCGAGTCTTACTACACATCCACCACAACATCCTCATGTCTACTACACTTACTTTATTCTTGTGTTAATTTTTAACCGCTCAACATTCGATCTCGTACAAAATCGCAAGTCGTGCCGCAACCGATAAAACTTTTCCTTGAACTTGAGTAGTACATTTGCATCACATAAAACACCTGATGCTCTTCTCCATTTCAACCATACAACTTGAATATCCAAAAATATGTTAATTTAACTTACAAATACTAATATTGTTCTGAGTCAGCCACGTGCCCAAAAGGGAGAGATCGAATCATCACTTTAAAATCATTTCATCAAGACGTTGAAGGTATAGTGTAATTGTTCTCTGGATTCACATACTGGATTTATGCCGTGGATTGTTATATACCATTAGATGTCATTGAGCAGCCTCTTACGTTCCACGTCGAGAAGTGAGAGGCGTTCATAATTGTCCCTCATATATAAGTCATCCCATGGGAAACCTGGTATATGCTCTGACCCATAACTCAGATTTACTCTATATTCTCTTAATAAGTTGGACATTAGAATGCTAGCCTTGTAATTCCACCCTCGTGTTGTCGCATTGAAAATCGATTTTGCTGCATCAAGGCTTTACTCCACCATTTCACTAAACATTTATGATTTTCTAGCAGAATAATGACACTGTTAATGGAAATCGGCTTCTGATTCATACGAATTTTCTTAATCAGATTTTTTTTGATTAAAAGTTACAAATCGCAACACCAATTACACTGAGGGTTGGAAATAGGTCATGCCAAGTAACATAAGCCTACAGTCCAACCTACACAAGCCTAGGGCATGCAAGACTTTTCTTTAAATAGAAAAAGTTTATCCTTTTTTATAAGCTCATTTAGTTAAAAAGGTTATGCCTTAGGCCATAAAAAATACAAAAATAAATACGAATAATTTATAATTATTATATTATATTTTGTAGTTTGAATTAAAATACAAAAATAAAACTTAATTATCTTGAAGAACTTGTGAAAGTAAGTTGAAAACACCTTATGAATAATGTCACAACTTGACTTCATAAGTTATCTTAATTAAATAATCTCATAAAACTTATCCTAATAGGTAAGCCCATATATAAGTCAATGTAAACAAACTTATAGTCTAATTAGTCTTTTGTTTTCTTGGTATAATTAAACATTATGCGAATTATTTATTTACATAAGTATAAATTAAATAGGTTTTTATATAGGCTAGCACATCAATCAGACTTTCGAAAAGAAAAAACGTTTACCTAAAAATAAGTCTATAACATGCTACTGGTCAAGCATATGCTTTATTATTATTTTTTTTTTGGAAAAGGATTAGGCTTAGTAAATCATAACTCAACTCAACTTATCATGACCCTAAATCACATTAGAACGGAAAAGATTACCTCTGATCTAGCCGTCAAAAATGACATAGCTTCTCCAACATCTAAATCATCTCATATCTTCATCGTTGACTCTATTGATATTAGATCTTATACAACGTGGAATTGGAGGGTGTGTGATAACTCTAATGCTGAACTCTAATGAGATTGTGAATAGTAATAACTCTAATGCTGAATTGAACGTGTATCCTTTTATTATCGCTTCACCCTCAACTCTTCAAACTGATCTCTGTTCATATACAACACACCTTGCCCATCTGCATCAGTTAACACCAAACTTGTGTTGCAATGGAGAAGCATAAGTTCTCCTTGTTACAATGGAGAAGTATAAGTTGTTGCAATGGACACAAGTTTGAGAACAAGGAAAAGTTGTTGCAATGAAGAAGAATGAGATATTGTTGTAGTATAAAATGTCTTTTAGAAGTCCCATATTGATTTTTGTATAAGACATAAAAGTGTTTATAAAGGTGAAACAAATACAACAATTCAATTGTGAGTTAGAAAAAAGGACCAAAGACATGAACCAATAACTAAACGCCCAAAAAATTTTATTTAAAATTTTAATTAATTAATTAACGATTAATAGGAGGATCAAAACTCAAAAAAATACAAAATAAAGGGACCATAATTACAATTAAGGCTAATAAAAAACAAATGGAATATATACAACTGACACTACTTAATAGGATAATATTTATTTATTGTTGTACGAATATATCACAATAAAAAATGAATTTCTACGCTAAACTAAATTAACTCAATTAATAAGAAACTGACTCACACGTTAAAAAGTAGTAGGTTTAACTCCGACTTTCAATGTAAAGATCTCTTTAACAAATAATCTTTAAGTACTTCTATAAACTTCTTACCGTACTCATTTAGAGCTCCAAATTCCAACTAATCTAAACTTTCCTTGATAAAAAAAAAAAATAGATCTTTACTCGTAAAATTAATTATTTGCTTAAATCAAGCGTGTTCCAAGAAGAAATATAGAAAAAATTGAAAGAAAAATGAAGAGATGTGCCTAGGGTTAAGAGGGCAACCTAAAAGTCATAAAGAAAAACAGCAATCAATCATGGTTCGTTCATCACCGAACTCGCGACACACGTACAACTTGAAGAAATGACGCATTACAAATTCTTCATCATCATCATCATCATCACTTTCAATCAATCAATTACACAATAATCATTTACTATGGGATCGCGAGAAGAACGCAAGAGCCACTGGAGCGTCTTCGACGGCGTTAAGATAATCGCCGCGACACCGGAGGCTCTAATGACGGAGATCGACTCTGCAATTTCAAATCTGGAATACACACGCGCCACCGCCATACTCGACGTCGATCGGTTACACGACGCACGCACGGCGGACGAATCGTACAGAGCGGGCTGCGCAGCTTTGGCCGGCGGGAAGCTGGAGGAAGCTCTGGATTGTTTCAATGTTTCGCTGTCAAAGTGTCCTCCCGATAAAATTGCTGCGGTTGCTAAGCTTCGATCTTTGATATCTCTCACTTCTCAACACCTTCAATCATCATCATCATCTTCGTCTTCTTCAAATTAAACTGTATCTTCCATTATTCACCAAAAAAGTTGTATCAATAATATCTGGTTTTTCAGGGTATTTGTATTTTGTGATTTGTTTAGTTTAATTTTTGTATGATTGTAATTTGTAATTTATAAAAATATTTCATACTATCATCTAATATAGAAATAATGATACTAAGTATATATTTTTTTAAATATCAATAAAGTTAATAATATATTTTTTTATCTATAATATTCTTAATTATTTATTGTATTTATTTTTTTTTCTTTCTATAATAATTATTTAGGAACAATTTTAACAAAAATTATTTAACACTATCTTAAATTTTACTACATTACCATTTTTTCTTTTATTTACGAAATTTTCACATTTTATTACTTCTTTTTATTATCATTAATAATAATAATAATAATAAACACAATTAAAAAAAAGGAAGTACAATTAGCAACATGAATGAAAAAAAAAAGGTCTAATTATAACTTTTGCCAAACAATATCTTAAAACTTACTATTTTAAAATAATCTCAAATAAATCAATTAAAAAAAAAAGTATTTAATATGTGTTTTAATTAATCTCCAACTTATGAAGCTACTTTTTAAGAAGTTTGATGTTGGTATTTATGTTGATTTAGATTAGCACATAACTTGACATTTATCCATTACAACAAGAGTTTAATTATTGTTTTTTTAAATGAAGTTATAATTATTTTAAAAAAATTGTATTAGTGAATTTGATCAAAAAGTATAAACCAATTTTATGTTATACTAAAATTTAACTAATATAATATATTTTTTCTCTGTTTCATTACCCATTTTTCGATGGGTTTGCATTAGCAAATCAAAACGTTCCATATAAAGAGGAAAATTTAAAATAAAAGAGCATCAAAAAGTTAAAGATAGAGAAGAGATGTTTCAGCTTAAAAGTAACAACCAAACTTGAGAGAAAGAGAAATAGAATGGTAAAACGGGTCTGACTCGTCGGACATGTCCATTTTACCCGTATTTTTTACGAGATCTGATATGATTTTAGATTCGTACCTTTTAACGTGTCTGTCCTGTTTTTTTGTGGGTTTTCGCAGGCCAGACTTTTACATACAATTTTGTAATTTGTAGGTCTAAAACGTTGCTTACCCGCGGACTTGCCCCGTCCCGCACTCATTTTTATGCAGGACATGACATAGTTTTAGACCCACACCCTAAAATATGCCTGTCCGCCTGACCCCGTTTCTTTTGTGAGCTTTTGTCGGACGAGCCTAAAAAGGGCTGGCACGCCCGTTTGTCACCCCTAAAGACAATGCAAACATGATCTCTAACAAGGACATGGTAACTGGAGAGAATGTCAAAGAGAAAGATGATGTAGATGATCGAGATATGAGTATTGAAGGATTTTGGGAAGTTAAAAGTCATGCTTAAGATCTAAGAATAGAGGAAAGGAAGTATATAGAATATGATTGTCTAAAGATCATACTATAAAACATGGAAGAACAGAGAACTTCCAAACCTTGGAAAAAAGTGGGTGATTGTTAAAATGTTCGGAAGAAGAATAAGCTACAAAGCGTTGGAAAATAGACTTCAACAATTATGGGCAAGACAATGAGTGTTGAACATATTGGATCTTGGACAGGAGTATTACCTAGTAACTTTGACACATGAAGAAGATCAAGACTTTGCACTAATGGAAGGGCCATGGCTAATATATGATCACTATCTTTCGGTGAGGGAATGAAATGCTAACTTTTGTCCCTCAAGAGACGCAATTGAGCAGCTCGCAGTGTGGATCAGAATCTCAGGTCTTCCTATTGTATACTATGATAATAGAGTGCTAGAATTCATAGGTGATTGTTTTGGGAAAACAATTAAAGTGGACAATGACACTCTTATAAGGGAGAGAGGAAATTATGTGAGGCGTTGTATACAAGTGGATTTAACTAAACCACTTCTTGCAATGTTTTCCATCAAATGGATACACTACAATGTGGAAAACAAAGGTTTTCATCTATTATGTCTAAATTGCGTGCGATTTGGGAATTATGTTGAAGGATGTGGTGAGAAAATATATATTTTTTAAAATAACGAAAAGCTAGCGGTGTCTTCACGTGGTATAAAAAAAAGAAAGAACAAATGGGCTACATAGGGGGAAAATGGAGGGGATCTTGGTAAACTAATGAAGGAGAGTGAAGTTAACGAGTTGGTTAATGGATTATCTCTAACTGATGATCGAGGTTGAGAAATAATACCATCTTAATTGGATGAGGGTGGGGCCCATAATAGAAAAAGGAGTAATTTGGATCAGTTAGGTCCAAAAGAACTTAGGGCCTAAGGATCGCATGAAACTGATTCACCAAAAGACAACACTCTTAACACTCTCTCGAATTTAAATAACACCAACATAGAAGCAAAAATTGAGGGAGAAAATGGGTCTCATAAGAAAAGTGGAGAGAAGGTGGAAGAAGATGACAAATCTGACATGGAATTGGTGGAGGAGATGCCATGTGTTCGTCAAGGGGTCCCAACTACAAACCAATAATTTTAATTATTTTAGATCAATGCAAAATTATGTTTTGGAACTGTAGTGGTGCGGTAAATCAAGCTTTCATACGTGTTTGCAACTATTACATGGGAGAAAATAAGCCATGTATGTTTGTCGTCATGGAAACGATAGTTGATCCGTCAAAACTTTGCAAAAAGTTCCACAAGCTAGGTTTTGATGGTTATGATTTACATAGGTTCAACGTTGTGCAAGAAGGATATCAATGGGGTGGAGAACTCACAAGCTCAAAGTAACGATTATAAAGAAAACACTTTCAACTTATTCATGCAAACATCAAGTTGGGAGATGGATCGAACTGACTTCTAACGACAGTGTGTGTAACACCCTAGTGTTTAAATTGTTATTTTATGTGTTTATTCGAGATTTCATTTCATTTTAATTTTAACTAGGTTTTGATTGTTATTTTATATGTTATTAAGTGAGAGGTGATTGTAATTTTAAATAGATTAATCCTAATGATATAAATTAGGAACATAATCTATGTTTAGGAGTTTTTTTCATCTGTACTTACAAACTTTGGAACAGAGAGAAAGATGCTAGAGGCAAAGGAAAAACTTAGAGCTTTGGGCGAGAGGAGAACATTCAAAAACTAGTTTAGATTCATATTGCTTGCTAGAAATTCTGGTAAGGGGGAAAATGGATTTCATAATGGACATATGCTTAAGGGATAGAGTTGAGGAGTCCTTAACCTGCAATATGTTTTTATAATTGTGTATGTTTGGTTGTGTTTGTATGTGAATTTGAAATTTGATAATCAATTGGTTTCGTAGTCTGTTTTTTATGATGACATTTGTGTATGAGATTTTCTATTTTTATGTGTTAATATATTTTCACAATTGTTGGATTTTGAGGGTTTTGGAATCATGATAAAGGTGGCGGATAATTGATGATTATGCTTGCTAATTGATAAATATAGGTTGTGTGATGTTAATATGTTGATTCTTTGTTGTTTTCTTATTAATTTGAGTACCTAGAGTGGAAAATTGAAGTACTGATGTGAACTCCGTAGCAAAAAAGGTAATTTTGTATTCTACATGTTGATGGCGGGCGCCATCACCATGACAGGCGCCATTGTCATGACGGGTAACCCGTCATGAAGCCCAGACTCAGTTTTATAGCCGATCGTCACATAGGTGACGTGTTTGTGTTAGGATGTCCATGTTGGGCTCCATGCTCGTGACGAGTAACCCGCCATGCGCCTTAAGTAGGTGTAAATACTTGTTTTAATGATGATAAATGGAATATTTCAATTTTGTTTTTAGTTTCGTGGATGTTTTGCATACTATTAATACACGGTTAAGTACTGTTTAAATGATGTATGTATGATTTAACGATTAAACATGATTTTAATCAAATTTATGAACTATGTGATGAATGTTGGATATGTGCACAATCCATGATGATGTTGTGTTACTTGATGTGAATTATGATGATGATATGCTGTTGTATGAGCATGATTTATGTTGCTGCATTGTGAGAATGTTGTTGTGGTATGATATTTCAAGAGTGGAACTATTATCGTTGAGTCAATGCATATTTTGTTTATTGCCGGGAGGGTACTTTAAACATAATGTTGTTGTTGCATTGACGTGTTGTGGCATGTATTCATTATGTCGTTGTTGTTGATGAAAGAAGCAAGTTGCAATCTGAGCAGGATGGATTGGTGATTTGTCCCAAATTCGAGAAGGGCGGATTCAGAATTCGAGCAGGGTGAATTCGGTTCCTTAGTGAACTAATTGATGATGATATGATACCACATGCATATGAGTCTAGTTGAAGTTGAGATTCTCATTGCATAATTAAATGATGAATATGTGATTATTGTGTATGTTGATGGATTGGGTATGAGAATGATGTGCGTGATTGTTATTGACTGTGTAGAGGTTTGATTTATATCTTGTAGTTTATGCCGTTAATTTATTGATGTGAATTCTCACCCGCTTTGCTTTGATTTTGTCCACCATTGAGTAAAGTTGTTGCTATGAGTGGAAAATAATTTTTGAAGTTTTTTCTGTTTAGTTTCGTTGTTTATATAGTGACTATGCTCTGATCATGTAACATCGGGGTTGAAAAACTTGTTTAATTGTTAAATTCGAATTAATGTTTTTGAGGAGTTGTTATGACGTTATTTTGAAGTTGAGAACAAATTTGATTTTGTCGAGCATTTTAATTTGATTTTTCATTGCTATTTGAATAAAGTTGAGATGTTTTAAAGTTTGTAACATTTTAGTTAGCGTATAATGTTTATTATATAAGTTTTAGAGTTAGGGTATTACAATATGCAAGTCTGAAAGAGAAAGAGAAAGGAATATGAGAATTTTGGAATGAATTGATATCCATTCCTAATAGTGTCAATTGTGGATGGACTGTAGGAGGCGATTTTAATACATTTTGGCCGGGACATAAAAGAGAGGGAGAGCCACACCTTCAACCAGGAAATGTGAGAAATTTTAAGATAGAATCAATGCTTGTAATCTGATGGATTTAGGTTCAACAGGTTACAAGTACACACGGCGAGGCCCTATCAATCATGGAGGTATGCGAATCTATGAAAATCTGGATAGAGACTCCAATTTCCTAATGCACAGGTTAAGGTTCTTCCTCGACTCGATTTTTCAGACCAAAATTCTTCATCAAGAGGAGTTGCTTTGGTATCAGAAATCTAAGCAAAAGTAGTTTGTGGATGGCGATAGGAATACTAGATTCTATCATGTCAAAGTAGTGCAAAGGCTAAAAATAAATATTATCCAGTCAATCAAGAATACTTCTGGTAGTTAGATTGATGATGCAAAAGAAATAAAAAGGAGAATTTTATGTTACCCATCAAGATTAGACTCTAAGATTTCTTTTAGTGTTCTAAGTCAATCATTTGAGTTATAGTCTTTTTAAATTGATTTAACTCTTAACATTATGTCAATTTGAGACAGTCTAAAGAGAAAGAGTTGTCTTTTTCTTTTCATTTACATATTATGTACCTCATAAAAGACATGTCTCTTAAGTTATGGCTTGAAAAGAGGAAATGAGAAGATGATTGTAAGAAATAGGTCCTATGGGTGAATGTATCTTTTGAGACAACATCCTTTGAAGGTATGTGACTAAAATATAAATAAAAGTTAAAATTTTAATTTTTAAATATTTATGCAATTGTTATTTGAATAGATTTTAAAAATTGGTTCGGTTGAATTAGAGAATTATTAATTGAATCGTATGATTGACTTGAATAAAATTATATGACTTGGTTATATATCTCGAGCTCAATAAAAAATTGTATAAATATTAAATCAAGTTGAACCGGATGAATCAATTTATAGTTTATAAAACTATGATATCTAAAAAATGTCAAATATATTTTAAAACTAAAGCGAATTTCCTTTTTCTAAATCATTTTGGTGAATGAGATAAATATCAGATATATTTAATTTTTATTTTCTATTATTTTTTAAATTTTAATTAAAAAAATTTATTTTCTATTTCACAGATTTATTTTGCATGTGTGTAGAGAATCCCTTTTTATGTAATGCAAGTCCATTTCAACTTTAAAGACAGCACTAATCCCAAAATGTACCGACGCACTTGTCTCCTTTCTGAATTATTTTTCAAGAAATGATTTCAATTGGAGATTCACACTTATCACATATCTGCATCACTGTATCAATTCGGTGGCACGTCCTATTAACCATGACTTTACCTTCAAGTGTTACTCTAAAACAATCACTACCACAACTTATACATTTCAAATAACATGCATTAATTCAATTTTCATATTGTGTTTTCTTTTTCTACTTGCCAAACAAGCATTTATTTCACAACTTCATTTTTGTTCCATAAAGTATCTTATTTTAAGCCTTTTTCAACTTAACTTTATCTTAAAGGACACAATGCTTATAGTGGGGCTTTACTCTTTAGTGTATTGCTGCAAGGCCACTATCAATGAGACAGGTCAATTTAAGAATCAACACAAAATCATATATAGTTTTGTACCAATATATATAACAATGTCTTATAAGGAAAAGTTGAAGAATTTATTGAGTTTCATAATGGGTGTTTTCTATCATGAGGAGGAGCAGCCAAACCATTCTAAGAGGTGCAAATTCTTTGCAGCTAGTCTGAAGGAAGTGTTTTCCAACTGTCAAACTTTCGGGCGAACTCGAAGGGTTTCGTCTGCAAGGCTTGAAGACGAGTTTCCGATTAGTGATCTTGATGAACAACAGGAAGTATTGTTCATTCTTCAACTTTAAAATGATCTTTGAGTCAGTTTGATATTGACACGCGTGATTACATTCAATTACATATATTTTCAATTACATATATTTTCTTAAACTTTTTACTTGTGTCAATCGTGTCTATATTTGTGTCAGTGTTTCATAGACTCTAACATGTTTCATGATGCTTCATTAGGTGATTGTCTCGGCGGTTAGAAGCCGAGCTATGGAGAAACAAAGGAACAAGCCAAGCCAATTGAGAGAGAGTTTTTCTTGGGTATATTCTCCTGCAACAGGAGAATTGAGTGTTACTGAGAAAATGAAACCACAACACGCAAATGAAGGAGGTAATGAAGAACAAGGTGAACAAGAAGAATTTTTGTCAGTTAAAAGCTGTTTCTCAATGTATTCTTCTTCTAGTGCTAATGGAGAAGCATTTTATTCTGTGAAGACTAACCTTTCAAGATGTTCAAGCTTGAATGAGTTTGATTTGTCAGAATATTGGAAGAGGTCTATAATTCAGGAGTTCTGTCATTGTGAGGGATGGCCTTTTGGTCTCTGCCGGAAAGCTGTGTTGCTTCCACCACTGCCGAAGTCGCCATCTGAATCATGGTTGTATCGTAAAATACAACTAAGTACCAAAGTTACTTAAAGTCTATATATCTCTACTTGTTTTTGTTTCATATTCTGATTAAAACAAGAACTGTAAGAATCAGAACTGGTTGAACTTTATTGAATAAGGACTAAAAGAATCAGCAGCACAAGCTTTGAAAACAGACTACGGTTATTATCATGTAACAAACAATCAAAAGTTGACTTATTGTTGATTTGCTATAAAACAGATTCATATTTTTATAAGCAAAACATAGAATAATAATCACAGGAAAGGAATGCAACAAAACTTGCACATGATACTATTTCATTCATTCATGAATAAAGGTAGGAGTGGCAAAAACAAGTAAGACCCATCGTACATACCCGTTTTGTACTTTTGTTTGCAAGGCTTACCAAAGTTTTTGGTTTGGTATGTGCCTTTTAATGTGCTCGCCGCACCCCATTTTCTTTGCAGACGCTGGCTTGGTGAGGGTTTTTACATACAATTTTGAAATTTTTAAACTTAAAAAATTCAATGCCCGCGGACCCACCCCGTCCTCGCTATTTTGTAAGATGGACCAAAATTTTAAGTCCGGACTCTCAAATATTCCCGCCCTATCCTGTTTTTTCGGACTTTTGCATGGTGGCAGATGGACAGGTCCGTTTGCCATTCCTAACTAGAGTACTGTTTCAATGAAACATGGCATGTGCTTGCAGGTTTCTTATTATTTTCCTGTAGTTGGTGCTTGCAGATAATGGATGTAGATAAAAACGAGGGAAAATTAACCAACCTCCTGATCTGTTATTTTCATATTATGGGAAAAATATACAAGTCCTAAAAATTTTCACCAGCATTTACAGCTTATGGGAAATGACATTGAAAATGATGGAAAACATTCCCAGCTGATAAAGTTAAAAGCTATTATTTCCTTGCGATTATACGCTCGACAACAAAAAAACGTCAGGAGAAGACGAATCAAAGGGTCTCCGGCATCAGGGACATTACATCAGAAAAAAAAAAAAAAACAATTACATTACATGCACTGTTTCTAAAATAGTTCTTCTATGCTCTTTGCTCAACATATGAACCCGCAAGTCCAGAAGTTCCAAGAACCGTAACCTGCAACAGAAACCACAGATATGATAAAGGAATCAGAAATTGGTCTGTAATTATTAAAAATTTGCACAAAAACTATCCCACACGACAAAATAAGTATTAACCAATCATGCTGCGACTAAGAACAACGAAAAGTTGAAAAATGTAGAGGTAAACTACAGAATGCAACAAATCTCCTTTATTTTTCTCCTCTCAAGAGTTATTTTTACCTTGAATGACTACTCGGGAAAGACAACCAACTAAAAATATTGTCATAAAAATTAATTTAAGGAGGAACTTGAGAAAGGACATGGGAATGTCAAATTCCATATTCCAATTAATGTAACATACAATATCGTTTCCTACATATTTTCAAGTGTCAAGAATTCTTGGCTTAATACTTTTCTCATTATTATTTCTCGTATATATAGAGGTTACAGGGCTATATTGGTAATTACACTAAATAATTACATTTTAATGAGAACAAGTCAATTTCTAATTTGTTTCCTTTATTCTAGAAACAAACCCTTATTCTAGGAACAAACCCTTATTCACATCCCCCCTCAAATTGATGCTGCTTGTCAATAAGCATCAATTTGCTAACAAGAAACTGATGACGTGGACGCGGAACAGCCTTGGTAAGAATATCTGCAATCTGCAACTGAGTACTGACATGAGGAAGTGATATGATTCGGTCATCATAAGCATCACGAATTGAGTGACAGTCAACTTCAATATGTTTGGTGCGTTCATGAAAAACAGGATTCGCAACAATTTGGATGGCACTTGTATTGTCAGCATAAAGCGAAGTTGGCTCTATTTGAGGAAATCCAAGTTCAGCCAAAAGACCACGAAGCCAAATTATTTCAGAACAAGCAGCAGACATGGCACGATACTCAGATTCAGTAGAAGATTTAGAGACTCTCGCTTGTTTCTTACTTTTCCATGAGATCAATGAAGAGCCAAGAAACATGCACCAACCAGTGACAGATCGTCGAGTATCAGGACACCCTGCCCAATCTGCATCACTATAAGCACTCAATTTAGGAGCAACTCCACTAGGAAAGAATAAACCACGATGAGAGCTTCCCTTCAAGTAACGAATTATACGACGAACTGCTGCCAAGTGAAGGTGGCGAGGAGAGTGCATGAATTGACTTACTTGTTGAACAGCAAACGATATGTCAGGGCGAGTAATAGTCAAGTAATTAAGGCTACCCACGAGTTGACGATACAATAAGGGATCAGGCAACAGATCACCATCATCACGATGATATTTAACATTAACCTCAAGCGGAGTATCCACTGGATTAGCCGATTGGAGACCAGCCATGGAAATTAAATCTGTGGCATACTTGTGTTGATGGAGGAATATGCCCTTGGATGTAGAATGAACCTCAAGACCAAGAAAATAATGCAAACTACCAAGATCTTTCATATGAAACGCTGCTTGTAACTGCTGTTTAAGGCTTTGAATGGAAGCATGATCAGAACCAGTAATAATCATATCATCAACATACAGAAGAAGTAGGACAATTCCAGTAGAAGTTCTATGAATAAATAGAGAAGAATCATACTGACTCTGAGTAAAGGAGAACCCAAGTAGAGTGGAGCGGAATTTTTCATACCATGCTCTAGGTGCTTGTTTCAAACCGTATAAGGAGCGTTTAAGCTTGCACACACCCTTAGATGATGAAAATAAACCTTGAGGAGGAGTCATATAAATGTCTTCCGCGAGGTCACCATGAAGAAAAGCATTTTTCACATCTAATTGATAAAGAGCCCACCCGTTAGAAGCAGCTATAGAGAGTACCGTACGAACGGATGTCATTTTAGCAACCGGTGCAAATGTCTCATCATAATCAATTCCATATTCCTGCTTGTTTCCTAAGGCAACCAAGCGAGCCTTGAAACGGTTGAGGGACCCATCCGAATTCAATTTCACAGAATACACCCATTTGCAGCCAATGGGTTTGACATCTGGAGGACAAGAGACAATATCCCATGTGAAATTCTCTTGAAGAGCTTGAAGTTCCTCATTCATTGCTTTTATCCAACGTACATCTTTAACAGCCTGTGAATAACAAGTAGGAATAGATATGCCAGAGAGGGTGGCAGTCAGAGAAGTATGTGCTGAATCATACCTGTCTGGTGAATATCTGTCTGGTGCTCGAGATATTCGAACAGAACGTCGTGGTTCAACCGTTACAGGATCAGGTGGCGGTTCAGCGTCGGGAAGGGGTGTGGGAACCTGCTGTTTGTGTTTTCTGACATATACATGACCTGGTTTATAACGCTCTATAGATTGAGGCATAATAGAGAACTTAGGAAGAGTAACAATATCATTCATGACAGGAGAAACACATGGAAACATAAACTGATTATCAAAAAATGTCACATTCCTAGAAATGCGAAAACGATGGTTAGTGACATCATAACACACAAATCCCTTATGTGAGTGACTATACCCCATAAACGCACATTGAACAGACTGTGCTCCAAGCTTATGTCTTTCAAATGGAGGTAAGTGCACAAAACAAACACATCCAAAAATATGTAAATCATTATAACTAGGCTGAATTTTAAAAAGGCGAAAGAAGGGAGAATCAAAATCAATAACCGTAGAAGGAAGACGATTGATCAAGAATACGGCTGTGGAAAGAGCCTCAACCCAAAATCGGGATGGCACAGAAGCTTGAAGAAGTAATGTGCGTGTTACATCAAGCAAATGACGATTCTTTCGCTCTGCCATCCCGTTTTGTTGAGGGGTATTGGGACAAGACCGTTGAGACAAGATCCCTTTTTGTTGAAGGTATTCCTGAAATGCATGAGACATATACTCACCTCCCGAGTCAGATCGAAAAATTTTAACACTTGCTTGAAATTGATTTTCAACATATGTCAAAAACTTCTGAAACATAGAAAACACTTCAGACTTAGATCTAAGAAAATATATCCAAGTAAAGCGGCTGTAATCATCAATAAATGTGACAAAATATTTATAGTGAGCATGAGATGTTGCAGGAGACATTCCCCACACATCACTATGAATCATCTCAAAACAAGTAGAAGCACGATGAGCGCCTGACGGAAAAGGGAGGATTTTACTTTTAGCCAATTTGCAAACAGAACATGAAATAGGAGTAGTACACGCATGTTTATTTCCCAACAAACCAGTTTTAAATAAATGAGACAAAACAACAGAATTTGGATGGCCTAATTTTCTATGCCAATCCTCATAAGAGTTCAAAACAGTATTACATGCAAAGGATAAATGACTAGAACTAAACTGGAGTGGAAACAATCTTCCCACTTTAGGCCCCTTCGCGATCACCTTTCCCGACACCTGCTCCTGCACAAGACAACCAACACGAGAAAAACTAACATTACAATTGTTATCCACCAATTGACCAACCGACAATAAGTTGGAAGCAAGTCCGGGTGATACAAGCACGTCACGAAAGTTTGAGTCTATGTCACCAACATCAGTGATAGAAAGTTTATTACCATCAGCAATTTGAATTTGCTGATTACCATTATAGGAATGTACATTTTGTAAGTATTTAGAGGAACCCGTCATGTGATTGGATGCACCAGAATCAAGAAACCATGATTGAGAATTATTAGAAGACTTACCCTGAATTCCCAAGGCTGAAAGAGCAGAAAGTACCATTTGGTGAATCATTTCAGGTTGTAGAACACTACCGGTACCAGTACTGAGAGGACCAACTTCAGAGTTGGTAGTGGCATGGAATGCTTGAGTTGGACGTTGTACTGGTCGGGGAGGACGTGTGGGACAGTCAGAGATGATATGACCCTGTTGTTTGCAATAGTTGCAAAACTTCTTACTGCAATTGCGAGCTACATGTCCAAATTGTTTGCAAGAAAAACATTGAACTTGTCGCATATCACGACCCTTTCCTCTACTTTGAGCAGCATATGCAATTGCCACAGGTTCGGAACTAACAGCATCATGAGACATGGTTCCTTGCGTAAGTAGACGTTGTTCCTCCCTTAGAAGTTCACCGACACAAGTATCCAAAGAAGGAACAGGATTCCTATTGAGCAAAGCGCCTCTAACAATCTCGAATTCTGGACGAAGTTTCATGAGAAATTGATCTCGCCTACTTGTGTCGTAGACCTCTTGAACAGCAGTGAGAGAGGTTTTGGGAACATTAGCATGTATAATAGCAGAGTGTTCTGTCCAGAGATTCAGAAAACCAGAATAGTATTCTTGAATAGGTAGGTCACCTTGTTTGTAGTTGGCTATGTCTAGCTCCAATTGAAAACGTTTTGCCGAATTGTCCTGGTTGTAAATGCGCTTAAGATAATTCCATATTTCTTGAGCAGTTGAAAAGGAGCGCAAATTATTTATCATCTGAGGATCAATACTATTGAGAATCCAAGTGATGATTTGAGCATCTTGAGTTTCCCATACATCTGAAGCAGTTTTATCCGTCGGGGCCTTAGAAACACCATCTAAGTGACTCCATAATCCCTTTCCTCTAACATACATCTTGAATTGAAATTCCCAAGCCGAATAATTCTTGCCGGTGAAACGAACACAGAAGTTATCTCTTTCTTTTTCGGAAGCCATTGAAATTATGTTGTAATTAGATTCAACCTCACTATTGATGTATTACTATAATAATTATTATTATTATAATACTTATTATTATTATAATAACAACCTGCAACCAAAAGGAACAAAGCTCGTGCAGTACCACCAATATATCCCAAGAACAGTACCACTCGTGAAGCCGTAACAATTCCAATGTTTCAATTTGGAATTAGCGGCGGAACCAAATTATAACCACAAACCACAAACCAAATTAAAACAAAATTATAACCACGAAAAACAAACCGGTCACGACCTAGAATCAATATTCGTGAAAGGAGGATCGCAAACAACCGAAGTAAGCCGAAGCCCTAAACCCAGAATCACGATGGCAGTCGACGCTAAACGAATTCCACGGGGAACGATCAAGAACCAGAAACGAAGAAACAACAAACTGAATTGATCAGGATGTTGTCACAGAACCAAGAGAAAAAAATCAGAACCAGAAAATCACAGGTTTGATCTACGAGGCTAATACCATGTCAAGAATTCTTGGCTTAATACTTTTCTCATTATTATTTCTCGTATATATAGAGGTTACAGGGCTATATTGGTAATTACACTAAATAATTACATTTTAATGAGAACAAGTCAATTTCTAATTTGTTTCCTTTATTCTAGAAACAAACCCTTATTCTAGGAACAAACCCTTATTCACATCAAGATCTTAAAAATAATTTGCAACTTGCAAGTACATACAAAAATTTGAAATTGTCAAAATGGGGGTTCACCATGGTGTATTCAACTGGCGGTGTCATGGGGAATGGCATTGATTGATTATTATGTAGCCAAGTCTCTTAAGTTCAAATAACAAGAAAAGCAACAGAAAAAGAACTCTAAAAACTAACACATAAAACTGCAGCTTTGCAGCTCTTTTCTTTCATCCTTCATTCATGAATATTTTAGTAGTAGTTAAAGAGGAGTGATAGCAAAACACTCTTCCCAATAAGCTCTTTCCTACGGATAGAAATTCAAATGAATCTCACAAAGTCACGTGAGTCCCACATAACTTTGGTGAGACTCGTATGAAATTTCATCCCATGGTATAATTCTTAGTTTAAATAGAGTATTATATTCCAGTAGGTTATGAAGATCTCTAACGGTTTAAGAAAACTAGAGATTTTAAGAAAAACGAAATTTGGCACCACATTTCAACTTGGCAGCAACCAGTATCCGTCACGCTGCCAAAGCGTTTTAGAAGCTTGCCCCCTCTGGTAGCCATAAACCATTGATAATAACATTTCAAAATCAATATACTATCAGATAAATAGGTGGTAATGAATAAAATATATATGATACCTTTCCCCACTCAGAACCAAGGCCACTGCATCTCATTTTCAAGTGAATCATCTTTGTACCCAATTCTGACTCCACCTTCTTCCGCAGATAGTTCTCCTCAGGACCAAAAGCATTCAGATAGGTGGTATAGCGATCAAAAATTGTATGCAGAGCTTTGTTCACATGATCAGGCAAAGGCTTTACATTCTAAGTAAAAATAAAAACACAAATCAATAACAATATAAGATAGGTAAATGAAAAGAGAATGCAGTAGTGTCTCTCAAGAATTGGACAAGGAATTTCAACCATAAAAAATTGATACAGTCACTATAATCACCGAACGAAGAAAAATCAAACAAATATAACGAGTACTTATTTTAAATCCAAACTACTGAGATACAATGAGTTATTTGATCTCCAACAACCAAATGTGATAGGTGAATGGTAAGAGAATGGATTAATGTGGCTTAATGAATCGGACCAGGATTTGCTTCCATAAAAAAAAATGATACAGCCACTACTAATCAACATATTGAAATCATTGGATGAAGATCAAACGGGTCAGTATTAAGAGTACTTATTTTACATCGTGACTTGTTCAATCTCTATCAAACGATTCCAATTTACCGATAAAGTGACCTCACCATTTTTAAAACTAATTTCTCTAGTCTTACATTTCTGAAATCAAAAATACCTCGCCGCTCATGCCGATGCTGTCATCAATTTCCATCTTCAAGGTAACAAGGATCCCACCAAACTCTTCAACAGCCTGAGCAGCACGGAACACATTGGTCACAACCTCCTTACCAGCCTCATCTTCTGTACTTTTCGCCAACGCATGCTTAGCATCAGAAACAACAGCATCCGAAATATCACTCCAATTTTCAGCCAACAAATCCTTGAAAACGCTGTAAAGCTCAGCATCCTTAATCTCAGGCACATGACTCACATCTTCGCTATAAAATCGCAAGCTTCCTACTCCATTCGAGAAAGGAGACCTGCATTCTGTAAATCGTTTTTCAAACAAAACAGATTCAGCATATAACAGATAACTGAATCTAGCTTCTCTAAATTGAGCATTCCAATTTAGAACAAAATCAAAATCATGGTTGATGTTAACCTAATTGGTTGAACTTCATGATATATTGGAATATGAATTGCTTATTTTTCTAATCAATAATAGACACATCCAAGCTTAATGCTACAGAATGAATTGTTGTAAAATAGTCGAAATCTAATAGGATTGAGAAAATTGGTAGAGAGAGAAAGTACCTGAGGAGGGAGAGAGAGGATTGAGAAAGCGAGGAGAAGAAAGGGCTCGAAGGTTGGTGGTAGCGGCGGCGGCGGCGGTGAAGGCACGGGAAGAATAAGATCTGGAAGAGTTGAGTGATCGGAATAAGGATCTCAATCCCATCATCGTCTTCATTTTTCGCAGTTTTGGTTTAGAAAAGCTCGATTGCAATTTTTGTTGCTTCGTTTTCGAGTGTTTTTTGGTGTGTTTCTGCTACTTAATTAATTAAGGCTTAATATTTTTTACTCCTATCTTAATTTTAGGATTTATTTTGGTTTATTTTTTTTCATTTTTCAAGACTTTTTATATTAATTTTTTTATTTAATTAACGATTTTATTTTTAAATTTTTTTTTATCGTTAATAACAAAAAAAAATTAATATGAAATATTTTAAAGATTTAAAAAATTAAGAAATCAAAATAAACCTTAAAATTAAAATACGAAATTAAAAAAAATGTTTTCTTATTAATTAATTAATGAGAAATGACGTCATTAAGATTTAAATATTGTTGGAAACAAATTAATCTATAATAATATATAAAGGAAAAACAATAGTTTGATGTAGCCTATTTTTTTATATATCTATTATGCCCTTTAACCATCTCAATTTAAAACTTTTACTTTTTTATTTTTCTTCCTTAATTATCATTAACTTCTTGTCAAATTCTCTCTTTCACTTGCAAATTATCTATCTCTTTTTGGTAATTACAACAAATTTCTCTTTCACATTAACTTTGAATCTTTAGATTGTAAGTTGTCTCTCTTTTCACTATTGAATTTTTGAGTTGTGTTTATGTGTGTGTGGCCATCATTATCTTTATGGGTAAGTCAAGTAGTATAAATATCATATTTACTCAGTGGAAAACAAGAATTATGAGACATCCAAATAAAAAATTTAGATGTATCTGTGTGTATTTTAAGTGTTGTTAATTTGTTATTTATTAGTTTCTCTTAATTGATGTTTTTAATTATGAGACTGTCAGTCATCAATTATGTTGTAATTTTTGCATATTCTCTCTGGTATACTCATGCCTTTGGAACAACAGTGAATGTGTACGTACACTACTAAAAATAAGACATTAGATTAAATAATTTTACATCAGGTTTCCAAAGATATGATGTAAAAAGTAATTGAAAAAGGATTTTACATCAAATTTTAACAAGGTGACAGTTTTGTAATTATTTAGAAAATTTGCTATAAGGATTTAACATCGAGGCTGGATACGAAACCGATATGAAAAAGTTAACGGATGGAAAAAATAAATTAAAAAATTAAAACAAGTTTTTACATCGATCAGTATATTAAAACCGATGTAAAAGGTTTTAAAAAAAAATTAATTTGTTTTTACATCGGTTATGTTGATTGGCCCGATGTAAAATGTATTGAACTAACATTTTACATCGGTTGGGGCATGGACCAATGTAAAAAACCCTTATATATAAAATTTTCAGAAACGCATAATTCATTATTTTATTTTTCAGAAACGATGTTCCTCCCTTCTCTCTGCGCCGCTGTTCTACACACTCGTGCACTGTTTCTCTCTTCTCTCTGCCGCCGTTGTTCCTTTTTCCCCACCGTCTTCTCACCGCGTCGTCGTCTTTTCATCGCGCCGTTGAATCCTTCATCGCACCGTTCCGTCTTTTCAGAAACGTTGTTTCTCTCATATCGCCGCCGAATCACTTCATCTTCTTCCTCTCCTTTGTTGCATATGCTAGTTTCTTCACTACCGCAATTCTTCGGTTTCCTCTCTAGTTTTTTATTACGGTAACTGTATATTACTGCATCTCTGACACTGGTTTTTTTTCCTAGTTCTGATATTTTTGGTTTCTGACACTGATTTATTCTTGATTTCCTAGTTCTGATATTTTTGGTTTCTGACACTCGTTTATGGTATTTTTGGTTTCTGACACTGGTTTATTCTTGAGTAATAGAAATTTGTTAGAAATAGAAATTTTACTATTGAGTAATAGAATTCTTAAGTAATAGAAATTTGTTAGGAATAGTTTTTGTTATGAATAGAATTTTTATTCTTGAGTAATAGAATTTTTTAGCTATTATAGGAATTTTTTTATCTATTTCGGAACATAGGTATGGATCGTAGTTGGATGAGAGCTAATCGATTAAGTGTTGAGTACGAAAATGGAGTGATGGAGTTTCTACAGTTTGCTGAAAGTAATGCTAAAAAAATCTCCCTCCTCCTAAAAGTAATGTTGAAAAAAGTAATCATCTGCTTTATCTATGTCCATGTGTTCGTTATGCAAATCGAGAACCAAAATTTAATAAGAAAGAAATTATGGATTATCTAATTTGTGAAGAGATTTGTCAAAGTTATACACAATGGATATGGCACGGTGAAGTATTAGAAAATTCAAATGTGTCCCAAAGAGATAATGTTAGCGTAGAAATGGATGATCATTTGGAAGACATGATGCGTGATATTGGACAAGATTCGTTTAAGAGAGCACATGCATATGATACTTTATGCAGTGACAAGGATAAACCTTTGTACCCAGGATACACAAATTTTACATGTTTGTCAGCCGTGTTAAAATTGTTTAATTTGAAGGCGAATAATGGATGTGTTGCGGTTAGAATATGATATCAAATTATTAATTAATTTGAATCGCAGCTTTAGTTCACAACCGCTCTTTGATTTATCCGAAGGAAAAGGTCAAAAGAGGAAAACCTAATTTTGCATCGTAAAGACAATGTGGGGAGAGATCTAGGTAAGGGGTTGGTTAAGCTCAGGGAAGGTACTAGCACCCTAAACTTCTGTAGTACTCTACAGGAACCTTTTGTTTAATGTATGTTTTTTTATTTTATTATCTGCTTTAATATATATTGCTAAGGGATAGAGTGACCTAAAGACCTAAGGGTTAGTCCTAAGTTTACTCGGCAAGACATCGCATCTTGTGCCTACATATCCTGACGGGAATGGAATCAGAGTAATTGTAGTTCCCCTCGAAAGGGAGGTTAGAAACTCCTATTTCTATGTTGAAATTGTTAAGGACACGCTTACGTGGAGTTTTCAATGGGACTTTGGGAGAAACTCCTATTATTATTATTATTATTATTATTATTATTATTATTGTAAATATAAAAGAGGGACTTTGGGAGAAAGAGGAAACACGTTAAAACTGCTCAGAACCAAAATCAAAGGAAAAAGAGATCGTGACCGAGAGAAGTTGAGAAGATAAGAAGTAACCACCGGAGAGAATTCACGGTAGTTGCAGAAGAGTCGCTGGAGAGCTAACGGGAACCAGAAGCGTAGAGTTGACCTCGATTCCAAAGGTAAGGGTGTGGTTCAATTCTATAACGATGGGTATGATGGATTTCATGAAGGGTATGGAATCATAGGGTTAATATTCCCGTAGTAATGTTCCCGTAGTTATGTTACCGTAGTAACGTTCCCGTAGTAATGTTCCCGTAGTGATGTTACCGTAGTAATGTTCCCGTAGTTATGTTACCGTAGTAATGTTCCCGTAGTAAATGTTCCCGTGGGTTGAGAAATATTAAGGGTTAATGTTTGTCTACACTGAATTAGTGTTATGTCATTAGTTTTATGTAGTAATGTTGGGAATCGGCGCCGACACGCGCTAATTTCCCAGTTGTTGAGGAAAGGTTGTTATTATGATCTTACTTGATCGACATCAGGTAGGGAATTGAATCATGGGGTTATTTCCCATAAGTTGAAGAAATATTAAGGGTTAATGTTTACCTGTGCCTGAGAAATACTAAGGGTTAATGCCTGTCTGTGTATGAATGAGTGTGTTATGTCATTATCTTTGGGGGAAATTGGGAAACGGTGCCGACACACGCTATTTTCCCATTTATTAAGAAGGTGTTGTTATTATGTCCCTATTTAATTAAATTAGAAGTTGTAGTTATATTACCCGTATGAAAGTATATGAAAATGCGTTGAGTTCTTATTTGTAGTAATGATGTTGTTAGTTGTTCTCTGACATGAAAATGTTGTTGAGTTCTCAATTGTAGAGACGGTGTTGTTTTTAATTGTTTTCTGCGAAAATGTGTTGGATTCTTATTTGTAGGAATGATATTGTTACTTGTTCTCTGACATGAACAGGTTGAAGTGGTGAGTACATGATGTATGTGAAATGCGATGTTTCTGTTATGGATAATTGGTTGTAGGCTTGATGCCTTGTTGCACGGTTGTTGCACAATTGTTGTTGTTGTGTTATAGTCCATAATAGTTGCATCTCATAGCATATCATTTGCCCTGGATTGGCGACGGTTGTGTCTTTGATGACAAATTAAAATGATTGTGGAGTGAGTCTCCCGGATAATTGTGGAGTGAGTCTCCCGAATAATTATGGAGTGAGTCTCCCGAATAATTGTGGAGTGTTGTCTCCCAAAATGGTACCACATGCATATGCACAGTTGAGTCACATAGAGTCGCATTTTTGTTGTGTTCGCACGTGATGACATGTTGATGAGATATCTTGCTTGTCGTGGTATATGTGAGCGATGAATCAGTGTAGTCATTATTTATGATATTTATAAAGCCGCGAGAATCTTAATTGCTGTGATATAATCCTGACATGACTTTTATCATGCCTTATGTTATATTGTTGATATCTCACCCTTTACGTTGTATGTTACCTCTGTAACACCCTTCTAAACCCCGCAAATAATATATGCATAATCAGAGTAAAAGTTAACATGCATCCATAAAAGGGCATCACACAAAACTTGCACCACATTAAAACAATCTGTCATGCTCATAAACACCTTTCCACTTAGCAGCGGATTCATTAATGAAAATCCTTTAAAAGAAACATTTACTTTCATCAAATAAAATCAACAACTCTAGGCACTAAGGCCAACATCTCATTATCTCAATTACTCCAAATATGAAAACATAACTTAGGTTACATAATGTAATCCTAAAACATAAGCAATCGATCCCCGTGTTACACGACCAGAGCATGACTCGACCCATAAATAATTACTAAATCGCTACACACGTAGCGACCTCGAACTACAAGCAGAACTTCATAAAGGCCTCCAGCAACCTAATCTGCAATGCCTCATAGAGCATTATAAAACAGCAGAAGGGTGAGAAATATTACCATAATAATCAAAGCATAAAATCATGTATACATAGGTATCATATAATTAACTCCCTATTTCTCACCACAATTCAACTCATAGTCATTTACATCGTCACTTATATATATACAACATGAATATTCACCAAGCATTTTACATCATGCATACATCCACAATTCCACAATCTTAACATTCACACGTAAGCATCTCTTCATGCACGCTTCATAAGTATTCAACAAACATCTCATTCACATGCATACTTCATATATCAATGACATTATACAATGTGACTCAACAACTCAATGCAACTCAATGCAATGCGGTACCGACTTCCGTTATCTTTTTTCGGTTTTTACATTAAACCGGGTCCACTCTTCTAGACCGATAACCCGTTATCTTTTTTCGGTTTTTACATTAAACCGGGTCCACTCTTCTAGACCGATAACCACAAAGGCCCGTCCTCTAAGCCTTCAAACCCACTCTTCTAGGTTTGGGACAAGCCACTAGTTTCCACGAAACTAACAGACATTGCCTCTTGACTAAATGATGCATGTACAATCAACCACAACAAATGCACTTAAGACCGACATCTTAATCTCATGCATTCAAATAATTCATCTCTTCAAGAATTACATTATGATTGCACACACAACATATTCACATAACATTCATCGATGTATTCATAATTCAACACTATCACCATATTATCACTCACAATGCACACATATCCACGATATGTTCTCATGCATTCTTCACAGTTATCAAACAATGCTCACATATCCATGATATGTTCTCATGCATTATTCACATTTAATCACATACATACAATATGCATTTACAACATCGATCAAGCAATGCACACATATCCATGACATGTTCTCATGCATTCTATTCATACCACCATATACCAACAATATACATTCACAATTCAATATCATCACCGCATTATCAACAATGCACACATATCCACAATATGTTCTCATGCATTCTCAAGTAATTCATCATACAAGAATTACATCATGCTTACACGCATAGGGATGGCAAACAAACCCGGGCCCGCCCACACCCGCCCGGCCCCGCCCCAAAATTAACGGGGGAAATCCGATTTAATTGGGTGCGGGTGCGGGTGCGGGTGAAACCCGGTTCTTAACTACGGGTGCGGGTGCGGGTGCGGGTAGACACTAAGACCCGCCCGCCCCCGCCCCCGCCCCCGCCCCAAATAATATATTTTATTTTGATTTCCTTATTTTATTTATTTTAATATTTATTTATTAATTATACTTTTAATTAAGTTATTAATATTTTTATTGCAATTAAAATAATAAAATTAATCAAGTTAATATTCATTTATTAATTAAAATTTTAATTAAATAATTAATTAATTTATTAAAATAATCAATTTTTTAATTAAATTATTAATTTTTATTATAATTAAAAAAATAATATTTTTTTTGCGGGTGGGGGCGGGGCGGGTGCGGGTGCACCCGTTTTCTACTGGGGGCGGGTCTGGGTGGTAAATTTTCACCCCCGATTGAATTTGGAGGCGGGGGCGGGTCTGTTACATGGAGGCGGGTGCGGGTGCGGGTATAGTTAAACCCGCCCCCGACCCGCCCCGTTGCCATCCCTATACACGCATAACACATTTACCATGCAATGTACATATATTCACGATATATTCTCACGCATTGTTCATACATAATCGCATCCAATCAATACAAACATCATATTTATCAAACGATGCACGCATATCCATCAATATGCTCTCATGCATTCTTCATGTATCTTAACATACAACCGCATATAAACAATATACATCCACAATACATGTTTGTATTATGTTTATTATTCATCTCATGCCATTTCATACAAGGTATACATGTCACAGTACCAATAATACAATTATAAGCTATGCACACATATATCCACAATGTTCTCATGCATACTTATTACCTAATTGTACACTACATCAAACCTTCACAAACTCATCAACTAATACGTACATTACCATTATTAAATAATACACACATAATCATTATCATGTTCTCATGTATTTATAATCGATTTGATTAATACTCATACCACAATCTAGGATTCACGCCCAAAGGCTACCCACAGCACATATCATCACCATGGATCACATACTTATTCATATCATAGAGGTATTAACCTATGTGAATCAACCAAACAATCACCACATGAGCAACACAGCAAAAGAAAAATGCTGTCACATTCGCCTTCATTCGCCTGGCGAACCCTCGCAGCGAACCTTCGCCTGGCCTTCGCCTGGCGAACTCTCTCAGCGAACACTCGCTAGGCTTCGCCTGGCGAGACTTCCCAGCGAGCCCAAGTCAGTAGCTACTGACTTCATTCGCCACCATTCGCCAGCACCTTCGCTGGGCGAACCTCCGCTATCCACCTTCGCTTGGCGAACTCGCCAGCGAAGTCCACTGGAACTTAATCATAATTACTCGCCAGCATTCGCTAGGCTTCGCCTGGCGAGAGCCAGCGAACCTGCGCAGAACAGAACCCTATTCTGCCTCTCCTTCATCAATCCATCATCAACCAAACCTCAAACATCCAAATCAGTACAAATAACATCAATACATGTTACCCGACTATTCTACGGCATTATTGCTCAGTTTCAACCGATTAAATCATCATTCTACCGATTAATCCAACATTTGCCCTAATTGGAAAGTGATGAAAAACATCCACAAACCCAAACCCAACATACGTAATAGCATACAATGATTAAATAGCAATGTTTCTCACCCTTACCTCGATTAATCGGAGCTTCGAAATTGGTTCTTGAAGATTCTCCAAGCTTTTCCCCTTTTTCCTCTTCATTTCTCCTCTTCTTCTTTCTTTCTCTTCTTTCTTCTTTCTTTCTCTTTCTCTCCAAATGTTTTCTCTAATTTCCTTTCTCTTCTTTCTCACTTATATATCCCTTTTATTTTCTTTCCTTCCAATTTCCTTTCAATTCTCTATTAAATCCAATTAATAAAAATTAATTCCAATATTAACATAAAATCCAACTAAATCAATTAATTACTACAATTAATTATTTAATGAAATTTGGGTTGTTACAACCTCTGTTGGTAGTAACTTGCAGGTAATCCGGAATAAAGTGTAGCTTTCCATTTAAGGTTGTTGGTCGCTCTGATACATAGCACTCTTGGGGGGATGAACGATTGATGTTATTGCTTTTATTTAATTTCCTTGTTGCCGAATTTTACCAAGTATTTTTCATTGAGTTGGTGGCTGCTGTTAAGTGCCAAATGTTGGTTGGATGCACTATACCGATGAATTAATAGTGCTGATTTTTATGGTTGAAACTCGTTGTTTATGTTGAATTGATGCAAGATAATTACTTGCTGAATTTTAATGGAATTTAATTATTACGAATCGTTGGAAGTGTATTATAACATATCGTTTTATGATTAAAATGTTAAACAAATTATCGTTGTTTGTTCATCCGAATTTTGTGCTACGTATGTTAGTAAATGATCTTTTGCAGGTGTATGTGTTTTGGTTAAGTGTTGAAATGTGACACCTCTGATGCGTCCCATATTTTGGGAGTGTGACGGTCGTCACCACTCCCTGACGCTCATCATGACCGTGACGGTCGTGACATCCATGACGGTCGTCATGAAACTTTATTTGCTGCACTCTGATTGTTTCTGTTGTTTCTCTTATTTTTCCGCGAGAGTTCAGAGTGGGGTGTTACATGATACAGAAAATAGTTGGATATTTGTTTAAATATTTTAAAATTCTAATATTAATAATTCAACTATTATTCTCTATCAAGTGGGAGAATTTAACATGTCAATTATATAAATTTTAGAAACAAATATTATTTGTTTAATATATAATATTATTTTATAAAGACTTATTTTGAGGATATTTTAGTCTTATGCTATATCCTCAATATTAAATTTGATTAAAGTCTCATATTTTTCCGCTACGTATAACGTAATATGTTTCTCAAATGTGTGTAGTTATACTTATAGCATTTGAGTTTTGAGCGAGTTATGAATTTGATGTCACTCAAAAGATGGTAAATCTTTTATAGGACCATCATATTATTTCATGTAAATTATCTAAATAAAGATATATTCTATTGACGTGCAAAATATGTGGTTGAGTTTGATGATATATTATAGAACCACTTCTCTGTATAATTTTGCACTAAAAATAACATTAGCACCCCCGTTGTTCAATCAGAGTATTTAATATTAGTGGCCTCTGATAAATCCTTATCATATTGGATTAGTGGAGTGGATTGCATGTGAACACAATCATATAATCTAAAATTTTGGATTATTATTCTCATAGTGTCATATATTCTTGCGCGCACTGTAAATATGACATATTCTAAAAGGACTTCAAAATATAAAATAATTATAAGAAGTCTTATTCTGTTATACTGAGATATATATTATTCTCTTAATCTCAGAAAACATCATAATTTGATGTTTAGGTTGATATTGAAAAGACACAACAATTCTCTATCGTGCAATAATATTGTATTATTATATCTTCAATAGTCCATATTTGTCGGGTCATAATATGAAAGTACAAGTAAATATCAATACTCCTATCGAGTATGATATTATGTTATGAAGGTACTTATAATTAAATGTAATTACTCTGTTAATAGGGTATTCCTATATGTAATTACTATTCTTAGACCTATGTGGATATTCTATGACCTATAATTTAAAACTCATTAGTATAATCACTAACCATAGACTTATACACATGAGTAAGTCTTATGATACTTTGGGTTAGTGGGAGTTTATCAATAGCATTTTCATATGCTTGAGTCATTCTTTATAACATATTACTCTAAAGTTAAATATGTTATTCTAAGTCATCATTTTATATATAAAATTGTGAGTTTTAACATGTATGATTTGTCTTCTCTATCGGATACAATTTTATTTCTGCAGCGTTGAAATTTACTTCTTTTGATTGATTGGTGTTTTAACCATTATTGATATTCTAATACTAGAATCAATATTTTTAATAATTAATTATTGTCATCCAAGTGGAAGATTGTTAGATTAATTATTTAATTAATCGAATATGGATTGACATAATTAATTATTAATTAATTATATTATGGTCTATTGTTATTAAACACTAAATAGATGAATTGTTTGATTGAGTTTTGTGTCTGAATGGACCGTAATGGGTTGAACCATTCAGTTAAGCCCAATGAGAGGTCTCTGCCCTCAGTCGTTTAGCTATTTAAGTGTCTCCCCATTACACAATTCAACTACTCTGAAAATCCTAAAAGGGTAGTAATTCTCTCATACTCACAAGCTTCGACAACCATCTCTTCAATCTTATAAGGTACACCGTTCTAATTATTCTTGATTATTGTTAGATTAAACAATATGATATAATTTGTATCTATTAAATTCATTTAAATCCTTCAATTGGTATCAAAGCCCCATAGATACGTTTTATAGCTATCCCTTGAATTATATGATTTGAATTAGTGTATGGTATTTATTAAATTCATTTAAATCCTTCAATTGGTATCAAAGTTCCATAGATACGTTTTATAGCTATCCCTTGAATTATATGATTTGAATTAGTGTATGGTTTCTATTTGTTTTGAGTTGACAAGTTAAATAATTAAACTTGATGCACTAATTTTATATAATTCATATTGAATGTAAATGGTGAGTTTTCTTAAAATTAGAAGAAATTTAGATCTAATATTTAAATAATTTGATCTAATGATTTTAAAAATTTATTGACATCTAAATTTCATATTTAGAATCAAGGTATATTATATTTTAGGTGTATTTCATATTTAGAATCAAGGTATATTATATTTTAGGTGTATATTAGTAAAAGGTTGTTATGTCTCATACACATACAGTTTATTTCGATTTAGGTAAAAATGACTCGTTTTAAAAAACCCTAAAATTGATGTAATATGTCCGTCCAAATCCAAAGTTATCCAATTCAACACCTCGGCTCTAATTATTTGAAAGGAATACTTTTAAATAAATTAAAACTACAACTTAAATATGATATATTTATATTTAAATCTAAAATTAAATAAGGGAAATAAAAGCTATATAACATATCAAACATGGATTGCTTCAAATGATAAGAAATTTAAACTCTTTAAATAAATCATTAAGAAAGACGAGGTATTCAATTTTCAATTTGTACTTTTAGGGAAAATTCAATGAAAAAGAAAAT
Source organism: Lathyrus sativus (assembly GCA_963859935.3). Classification (NCBI taxonomy): domain Eukaryota; kingdom Viridiplantae; phylum Streptophyta; class Magnoliopsida; order Fabales; family Fabaceae; genus Lathyrus; species Lathyrus sativus. The sequence goes on from OZ012740.1 coordinate 4,293,869, forward strand.
CATTTTTTCTCTCCATTCAAGATCCGTTTATTTTAGTTTTTTTAAAAATAATTTTTATAATTTTGTGTAAAAAAAGTTTACAATTTTTTTTTATAATGTTTACATAAAGCTTAAAACAAACTGACCTTAAATTCATCACATCTGTGTCAAAATAAAACATTGGAAGAAAAACAAAAGCTACAAATTAAATGATAGTACTTTTGTTCCAATTTATTTTCAAGACTTTATTCCTTTATAGGGAAAAGTATGTAGCTGCTGTTTTGTCGTTGTAAAATTGAGCCTCTCACACACATTACTCCGATTTAGGGTAAAATATTTTTTATTATACAATTTCCACTTACACATATACAATTTATTCCGATTTTCACTCCTTAAATAATATTATTATATTTTCATTAAAAAAATAGTCTAAAACCAACAAAAACAAAATCTTATATTATCCAAATAATATTATTATATTTTCATTAAAAAAAATAGTCTATTTAAATAGGTTGGAGCCGCGAATTACAAAACAACTCACTTTCTCTGCACACTCTGAAGATTTCATCTCTGTCATCTTCTTCCTTACGAATTGCCAACACCTCCATTACTCTCTCAAGGTTTGTTTCTATTCCCCTCTTTCAATCACCACTCTTCCTCTCAAGCTTTAAATTTCTTTCTAGGGTGCATCTTTAAAAACAAGTATGTTATTTAGATTGACTGGTCAACCCTGATGATCATCAATGTACCATTAACAGAAAACATCACAATGCATCATTATATGTATGATAGTTAGAAATACAATAATTAATGATAAGCTTAAATATTACTTGGATTCGCAATATTAGTATCCTGTTACTAAATCCAAATCCAAAAATATAGTTCTCCAATGAATGGACACCAAACTGGTGCATTCTGGCAAGCCGTTTATCAGTTGCTGTGGATATAAAAGTGAATTCTCAAAATTGTTATTTAGCATGAATGAAAAAAAAATGTCATCAAATAATAAAACCAATATTAATTGAATGATATTTTTTAGTAGACTTCATTAAATTAAATTGATTTATATTTTCAAAAAAAGATTTATAAAGATTTGTTTTCTGATTCACTATTCAGAAGGCAAAAATATTGCATTATAAAAAACAAAATAAAAACCTAGAAGATATAACAAAATCCGAATTTTAAATTCTCCAACTAAATATATGGGATATTTAAATTTGAATTCTTTTGTTTAGGAATATTGTTTTTGGATCCATGAAACATGTCATATATATATATATATATATATATATATATATATATATATATATATATATATATATATATATATATATATATATATATATATATATATATATATATATATATATATATATATATATATATATATATATTGTACATCTCTTCTTTGTAGTATTTTTATTTCTTGACCTTCTTAACTTGAGACTCCGATTGAAAATTAAAGAATCATCATGAAGGCTTCTAATTCTCGTTCAAGTAAACATTTCATGCCAACCGATGATGAACTTCTTCAAAATTTTCTCTACAACAAAATCAACAATAAACCAATTCCCAATTATCTCAACATTCTTGAACATGATTTGTTCGGAATTGAAAATACTCCTTTGGATATATGGAATGAGTTCGAAGCTTCATACTCGTACGGTGGAAAAGACCTATACTTCTTTACTATCTTAAAGAAGAAGTCGGCTACGGACACGCGCTCCGTTCGCACTATTGGCAATGGTAATTGGGAAGGCGAAGACACCGGAAAAGATATATTTGCCAAAGACTCAAACAAACTCTTAGGATTGAAAAAACGTTATCGTTTTGAAAAAAGCAATACTCCTCAAGATGGTGGATGGATCTTGCACGAATATAATCTCAACAAATCTTTGATTAACAATCCTCAAGTAAGTATCTTTTATGTTGCATTATTAGTTTTAACTCAAAGTAGTGACTAATTTAATTTTTTTAGCAGGCCAAGAATTATGTACTATGTAGATTTAGAAAGAATTTGAAACCGGAATCGCAAAATACACGGACAATAGCAAGAGCAAGTATAGCTGATCAACCCAGTTCTCATTTAAGAAAAATTTCAAGAGCAAGAAATTGTTCTACTCAAAGAGAACCTATCGTTCCTAAACAAGAAAAACCTGCAGCCATATCAGTAAGTTACCATAATATATTTAGTAATATTTACAAAACTTTCATCATTTTCTTAAAATTCTTTTTAGTGGAATCATCACAAATTTTACGGTGAATTTATGCCTGTTTTTTTGGATTGTTGTTACGTAGGTGAAAAAATATATTATTTATGAAGAGGCAATAGTTGAACCAAATATTGAACCAAATGATGGTGGAAACAAGAGGAAATATGAGGATAATATAGAGTTTGTATATGGTGGAAACAAGAGGAAATATGAGGATAATATAGAGTATGTATACAACGGAGTAAAAAGAAAATGTATCAGAAGTACATGGCCAGAAGAGAACAAATTTCTTGCAATGAAAGCTATCTTTGAATATGTAAGTATTATATTATATAGTATTCTAAACTCAAATTTTGTTGATAGAGCAATTACTAACAAATTATCATATATATATATATATATATATATATATATATATATATATATATATATATATATATATATATATATATATATATATATATATATATATATATATATATATATATATATATATATATATATATATATATATATATATATATATATATATATATATAATTTTGTTAGAAATTATCAATCAAGCCAAAGTCCTTTCATATATTAATTTTATATAGATAACTGAATTTCTTATTATTGTGTTTTTTTAAAATTATTTTTCAGGAGTACAATAAGCTATTTTTTGGAGTTGATAGTAGAAATAGCAAAGAAGAAGAAGAAGAAAATGAGATGTCTTGGACTGAATTTTTTGCAAAAGAAATGTTGAAAATTAATGGAGTAGGAGGATTCATAAACGAGAAGGATGTTCAAATGCTTGCCAATAGTTTTCTTGAAGACTCTTTTTCTTAGAAATTAATGGAATAGTAATACTTCTTTTGTTTTATTTTTTTTTACTTGGTATATTTTGTTAGATTCATAAAGACTTTTTCTTTTTTTAATTTATTTAATTTCTTGACCTAAAGGACTATCTCTCTAAGTTCTGTGAAATGCCTCAAGAAAATATAAGAAAAAGCTAGAGTGTTATGGCATTGTGGTTTCACATTCCGAATGACAAAAGTATATGATAACAATATTGTTCACTGCACTTGTGCACTTATATTGAAGACAAAAGACTATGTTAAGAAAAGATTTATAAATATTTGTATTTCTTGTTCACTACTTAGAAGGCAAAGATATTTGTGTTTATTACTATATTATAATAAAAAAATACGAACATTATTTGAGATTTGAAAAAAATAACTAGATAAAACAACTAAATGCGATATTTGAAAAAAATAATTAGATAAAATAACTAAATGGGATATTTAAGAAACAATCGAGTTTCTTTTATAACACTCGCTTGAACTTCTCCTACTAAATCTATGGGAGGTTTCATATTTAAATTTGATTTAAAGTTATTTGATTTTATCACATGTTACTTTGTGACTGGTTGAAGAAAATAAACATCTTAACTTAAAGACTATAATCTATGACATATATTTTTTATAAAGTAGGTAATAAATATAATAAATACGCAAGCTAGAATTTATTTATATTTACCATAATTCACATTGAATTATGGTTAATTAGATGTAAATATATTCAATATGTTTCTTTTCCATCACCAAATTTCATCTTTCTTCGTCAGTAAGCCACAAAGTTAAAAGACTATAAAACATAATATATTTAAACAATTTCTATATTTTTCTTCTTCTCCGTCACCAAAATTTTGGCATCAAAATGCACTGATCATTAGGGCATGACTACTTTGGTATTGTTAGCGTGATTTTTTAGTGTGTTCTGATTCACATGTTTGCGTTATCCAAGGGAGGATATTATGGGAAATCCTGTTTGGACAGATTGTGATGGTTTTCTTTAAAAAGGTCGTTGAGCCTTTTTAGGAAACTTTGTATTTTGTTCCTATTTTTGTGCATGAGATTATGCTTATGATTCCAAGCCGGCTCTTGATGAATTGCGATTCAAGAGTCCAAGACCACAAGGTCTGAAGACTATTTAAAGAAGACCTAAACCTATTGTATGATACGTGTCATACCCCAAATTTTACCCTTAGATGCAGTTTGCATTTTACCTTGTTCCGTATTTCGTTTTAACTAACCGCTGACCGGTTTGCTCAGTCTGTTTGTTTTTGCAGGAAAATAACACCGTGTTCGCTTTAATTCATGAAGTGCAAACGTATCATCAGTCTGTTGATGATTATAGAGCCAATTTATCCTCAGAGGATTCCCAGGCAATCATGGTTTCTTGTTTCCCGATTTACGCGACAAGTGGTTTGAGAACGGGTGGATCTCTAATGACAATAGTGACGTCAGTTTCTCCTCGACACAGTACATCTTTGTTCGAGAACCAAAATTAATCGTCAGTTGGATTTCGGAACGCCATTTGATATATATACCATGTTGAGTTAAAGTTGTTAAGATATGAATGGATGTGGGTTTGAATCGGTGCGAGAATTTGTTTCAAGTAATGTATTCTGACAAGCGCACACTTTCATTTTTTTCTCTGCTAGTTATGAGCTAATTTTTAGAGGAACAGTGGAATTTCGGTTTGCATTAAATTCATAATAAATATCAGTTGGTTTGGTCGCGAGTATTAGTTGAATCAATTCAGGTTACAATGTCAGGTTACTCACGATACAATTTGGATTTAAATGCGGAGGAAACTTCGTTTTTGCCACTAAAATGGATTTATCTGTTTATCTATTCAAGGTCATGTTGACCGATTTTTATTACCGAGTACGGGTTAACTCTTTCAAGGCTCGCTGGAACTCCTAATTTGCATTGGATATCAGTTTGGTTTCATGTATTTGCAAGCTTGTTAATTGTCGACTTCAGATTGTGACGTGTCGGGTTTATTCGGAAAAGAAATACAGACTGAATTTAGTCGAAAAATAAGAACTCATTTTATTAAGGATTGAATTTATTTTTCAATTTTTGTACAACTTCCGATTACAACATATTCAGGAATACAAATTACATTCTTAATCCTAATTTTTTTCTAAAAGCTTTAACTCCGAAGTTCTTCACATCCGACTCTTCATCACCCCGAGTTTCTGAAATCAGCGCGTATGATGTCTAAGAATATCAAGAGATGGTAAAAAAATTCTCTAATTATTATATCTATATTACCTATTGCAACTTTATGCGCACTCAGCAGTGCAGCGATTAAGTATTTAGTTTTTGAACTCAGATTCTGTAGAGTTATTTCAACATTATTACCATTGGAGCGCATTCACGAACTATATTGTTATTTTAGCAAGTATATTGTATTACCATTAGACAAATCACAAATGATATTATTGTTTTATATATTATTTATTAACATCTATAAATCCATCAGCATTTAAATTTTTTTTAAATATAGTTTTAAAATATAATTAAATAGTTAAAGATTCACAATTAATATATTGTTAAATTATATATAAATAATTTATTTTTCTTAAATTTTTAATCTTACTTATAATTTTAATAAAATATTTTTTTATTATCAAAATCTATTATAAAAGTTAGAACAGGACCTTTAAATTTTTAAAGATGGGGTGAAATCTCAGCCACTAGAATATTTGAAATCTCAATGAACTTTCTTATAAAAATATAGTAGCAGTAAATATTTCTATATAATTAATGGTTGCTACTAGGATTTTTTGGTGTTGTATTGAAAGATATTTCTTGTTAAATGTTTGCATAGGTTAAAAGAATTATCATCAACATAACATTTTGTTTAATCCCTAAGTTGTTTAAATGAAGTCTTCAAAGCATATATTTTTTGGATATAAAAGTGAATTTTCAAAATTGTTATTTATTATGAATAAAAAAAAATGTCATCAAATAATAAAACCAATATTAATTAAATGATATTTTTTAGTAGACGTCATTAAATAGAATGAATGTATATTAGATTGATTTATATTAAGACCAAAATTTATATTTTCAAGAAAAGATTTATAAAGATTTGTTTTCTGGTTTCCTATTCAAGCAAAAATATTTGTATTTATAATTTTAGAATAAAGTAAATAAATTTAATGCATTATAAAAAACAAAATAAAAAACTAGAAGATATAACTAAATCTGAAATTTAAATTCTCCAATTAAATATATGGGATATTTGGTATTTAAAATTGATTTAAAGATAAATCAGATTTGATTTGATTAAAGTGTAAATTTGATTATATTTGATATGATTTAAATTAAATTTAAATTTGAATTCTTTTGTTTAGAAATATAGTTTTTGGATCTGTTAAACATGCCATTTATATATGCCATTTATATATATTGTACATCTCTTCTTAGTAGTACTTTTTATTTTAGATAGAATACTTTTATTTCTTGAGCTTCTTAACTTGAGACTCCGATTGAAGATTAAAGAAACATCATGAAGGCTTCTAATTCTCATTCAAGTAAAGATTTCATGCCAACTGATGATGAACTTCTTCAAAATTTTCTCTACAACAAAATCAACAATAAACCAATTCCCAATTATCTCAACATTCTTGAACATGATTTGTTCGGAACTGAAAATACTCCTTTGGATATATGGAACGAGTTCGAAGCTTCATACTCATACGGTGGAAACGATCTATACTTCTTTACTATCTTAAAGAAGAAGTCGGCTAAAGACACGCGCTACGTTCGCACTATTGGCCATGGTAATTGGGAAGGCGAAGACACCGGAAAAGATATATTTGCCAAAGACTCTAACAAACTCTTAGGTTTGAAAAAACGTTATCGTTTTGAAAAGAGCAATACTCCTCAAGATGGTGGATGGATCTTGCACGAATATAATCTCCACAAATCTTTGATTAACAATCCTCAAGTAAGTATCTTTTATGTTGCATTATTAGTTTTAACTCAAAGTAGTGATTAATTTAATTTTTTTAGCAGGCCAAGGATTATGTACTATGCAGATTTAGAAAGAATTTGAAACCGGAATCGCAAAATACACCAGCAATAGCAAAAGCAAGTATAGCTGATCAATCCGGTTCTCATTTAAGAAAAATTTCAAGAACAAGAAATTGTTCTACTCAAAGAGAACCTATCGTTATTAAACAAGAAAAATCTGCAGTCATATCAGTAAGTTACCAAAATATATTTAATACTATTTACAAAATTTTCATCCTTTTTTTTAAAATTCTTTTTAGTGGAATCATCACAAATTTTACGGTGGATTTATGCCTGTTTTTTTTTGGATTGTTGTTACGTAGGGCTATAATGTTTCGGTGAAAAAATATATTATTTATGAAGAGGCAATAGTTGAACCAAATATTGAACCAAATGATGGTGGAAACAAGAGGAAATATGAGGATAATATAGAGTTTGTATATGGTGGAAACAAGAGGAAATATGAGGATAATGTAGAGTTTGTATACAAGGGAGTAAAAAGAAAATGTATCAGAAGTACATGGCCAGAAGAGAAAAAATTTCTTGCAATGAAAGCTATCTTTGAATATGTAAGTATTATATTATATAGTATTCTGAACTCAAATTTTGTTGATAGAGCAATTACTAACAAATTCTCTCTCACACACACACACACATATATATATATATATATATATATATATATATATATATATATATATATATATATATATATATATATATATATATATATATATATATATATATATATATATATATATATATATATATATATATATATATATATATATATATATATATATATATATATATATATATATATATATATATATATATATATTAGAAATTACCAATCGAGCAAAAGTCCTTTCATATATTAATTTATATAGATAACTGAATTTCTTATTATTGTGTTTTTTTAAAATTATTTTTCAGGAGTACAATAAGCTATTTTTTGGAGTTGATAGTAGAAATAGCAAAGAAGAAGAAGATGAGATGTCTTGGACTGAATTTTTTGCAAAGGAAATGTTGAAAATTAATGGATTAGGAGGATTCATAAATGAGGTGGATGTTCAAATGATTGCCAATAGTTTTTTTGAAGACTCTTTTTCTCAGAAATTAATGGAGTAGTAAATACTTCTTTTGTTTTATTTTTTTTTACTTGGTATATTTTGTTAGATTCATAAAGACTTTTTCTTTTTTTAATTTATTTAATTTCTTGACCTAAAGGACTGTCTCTCTAAGTTCTGTGAAATGCCTCAAGAAAATATAAGAAAAAGCTAGAGTGTTGTCATTATGGTTATGAGATATTTTGTTTTCCTTATAAAAGGTTTCACATTCCAAATGACCAAAGTATATGATAACAATATTGTTCAGTGCACTTATATTGAAGACAAAAAACTGTGTTTTTAATAAAAGATTTATAAATATTTGTATTTCTGGTTCACCACTTAGAAGGCAAAGATATTTGTGTTTACTACTATATTATATATAAAAAATACGAACATTAGTTGAAATTTGGAAAAAATAACTATATGATACAACTAAATGCGATATTTAAGAAACAATCCAGTTTCTTTTATAGCACTTGTTTGAACTTCTCCTACTAAATCTATTGTGACTGACCGAAGAAAATAACCATCTTAACTTAATTGTATTATGAAAACTGAATATTAGAAAAGAGTACTAAGGTATATTTATATACCTAATTCTAGTAACTAACTTTTATAAAGTGAGGAAAAATAACAAATTAAATGATCCTAATAACATAATCATTTAATATCTATTACCCCTATAAGTTTGAGGGTAAATGGTCTTCACGCCAAGGTTAAGCAAGTTGCGGTTGAAGAATTGAAGGTCCAAAGGTTTGGTGAAACAAATAGCAGTCCAAGTTGATGTGCTTTGTGCGTTCGTGAAATGAGATGAAACAAACGTTGTTGGCGATATGTCGAGCTGAGACATTATTTCAATACAGCAAAGCCGGTTGAATGAGTGAGACGGGAAGAACTTGTAAGATGTTGGCGAGTAATTAGAGTTCACACGCAATGGAAGCCATTACGCGATATTTGAATTCTGTTGAACTTCTAGAAACATTGGGTTGTTTATTTGATTTCTAGGAAACTAATGAATCTCCCAAGTAAATGTAGAATCCACTAATGGATCTTCGAGTATTTGAGCATGTATTCCAATCAAAATTAGAAAAGCTTTGAGTTGTAGAGAAGAAGAAGAGAAAAAAAGATTCCTTAAGCTAGAGAGAGTTTGAGTGAGCGGAGAACTCGAAGAGCTGTATTGTAGTGAGTTTGTGTTGGCTTGCTCCTAGTTGACTTAATTGTTGGACAACATAGGCAATGTCATGCCTAGTATTCGGAAGATAAATAAGTTGGCCGACAAATTGTCGATAAGATGATGGATTGACCCAGGGACGAAACCAAAAATATAAGCCAGTGGGGGGAAAATTGTCGACAATTAACCTCACTTTATGTCTCTCAGTGGTGCCATCAGATTTGAATTTGGTTTTGTATACCTATTTACAACAAATTACTTTCTTACCATGGGGAAGGGTGGTGAATATCCATGTCTTGTTATCACTAAGAGTTGTTAGTTCATCATTCATGGCCTGCACCCAATGAGAGGAAAGAATGGCCTACTTATAGGAAGTGGGCTCACAGTTGAGAAATGAATTAATGGAAAACATGAGAAGTATTATTATAGTTAATATATTTGAATATGTCATAAGGGTGATTAAATGTAGAAATGCTACAAATAAAATCATTGAGATATGCAGGCTTAGTGATGGTTCTCTTGGATTTTCTGATGGGATTGTTAGAAGTAGTGGCAGGGATAGGTTCAGGGGTATGGATAATGGGAGTGGCAGTGGAGTGTTTGTGGAAATTGTTGGTTAAATATTTTTTTGAATAGGATGGAAGAATGGTATGAAGGGGAAAGTCAAAGATGAATTGATTGTCATTGTCTAATGGAATGTGGGTGGGGAAGGTTGGTGGGTGAAAGGTAAGGAAATTGTTTTTCATTGAAGGTGCAATTTCTGGAAATAAAGGGTGTTCTAGTGTGAAGGTCATAAATGAGATAACCTTTAGTGGTTGTAAGGTAACCTAGAAAAATGCACCCAGTGGCACGAGGGTCTAGTTTATCTATGTTTCTTAGGAGGGTAGAGGCATAAGTGAGACAACCAAAGGATTTGAGATTAGTAAGGTTGGGAGGTTCTTTAAATAGTAGCTCATAGGGTGTGTGAAGGTTTAGAGTAGGAGTACAAAGCCTATTTATTAAGTATGTGGCATGGCAGAGAGAAAATGACCAAAAGCATTTAGATAGATGAGCATGAAAAATGAGGGACCTAGTGACATTTAAGAGGTGTCTATGTTTCCTATAGATGCATAGTAACTCCTTTGGTGAATAATGCCTAGAGATGCATAGTAAGATGTCATGAGAAACTCATTTCCATTTTGTTTTTGACTTTACAAGAGAATTGGGTCATAACATAATTGATGAAGTTATTAATATGAAATCTAGTTTCAGATTTGTTATGCATTAAAAAATTCCATGTGTATCAAGTAAAGTCATCCACAATAGTAAAAATAAAATTGAAAACCATCTAAAGAAGGGGTGTCTGTGGGGCCCCATATGTTCGTGTGTAATAATTGAAAAGCATGAGAAGTTTTACTAGCATTAGTGGAAAAAGGACGTTTTCATTTCTTAGCAAGATGACAAGCATGAAAAGCAAGGTTTTTATGAAATTTAATGTAAGAAAAAGACTATGTTGTACTTTAAAAAGATGTAAGAAAAGGGATAGAAAGGGCTTCCCATTTTGATAATTGCCCAAATAGTGGAAAAAATTTAACATACGCCTAGCTTGCAGGAAGCAGTTGCGAAAGAATAACCATCAGGTGGTTCAGAACTTCTATTTCAAAGTTATTTAGAAGAAATTGAAGATTCCAGATCGAGAAAAGCTTCTTATATCTTTATTAGACACCCCAATTCGAAGATGGACCAATGTCCAGAAAAACTTCGTCAAGACCACCCTCTCGAACAAAGATAAAACAATTGATGAAGAGATAGAGTCAACCTAAGAGGCAAAAATATCTTTTTTTAATTTTTGATTCATGATGGTTACTATTTTCTTCAAGTCCAGAAAGGGAAAGCATTGTAGAAAATACATATAACAATAAAGCGAAAATAATGTCTCAAGAAATGCGAAATTGACTCTTCAAGAATTGTATGATGACTTATTAAAGGAATAAACCCTATCAACGCTCCAAATCAACTTAGCAAGATACTTAAGTGTTTTAGTTCTCGAAGATCATAATGATGGAACCTACGAAAATACATTTGAAGCATGAGGCATATTAAAAGCGCAAATTCTCAAAAATAGTAACATCCTCTTTTGGTTTCCATTTAAAGCTAACGGATTGACCGACACGAACGAGAAAAATGTAACAAACGCTTGCGCTATCATACAGAGATAAGGGTTTGGAGGGAAACTCTTTTGGGCTGACCAGAATGACCATCAGCCGACGACCCAATGGGAGCAACAATTCACTCAAATTACTCATAACACTGGAAAAATACCTTAAGGAAGACTATACGAGATGCAGATCCATGATACATCCAACGGTTTTTCATATAACACACTGAGAGAATAACAAGTTATTATAACTTTTCTATTATATAAAGACACACACACACACACACACACATTTTAGATACACAATTTCAAATTCAAATGTTATTTACTCTTACCCTTTTAATACTAACTTGACCGTTAAAGTGTTAACCTTGCAGGTCATCCCTTTTCCACAACATTTAAGGCTCAGGTCCAGCGTCGTCCATTATAACTAACGATTCTCTGATCAATTTTGGTTTCGTAACAGAACAATTTTATTAATGAAAATTGTTGTTTCAACCTTCCGTCTTTGAACATCATTTTTATTCAGAAACTTTCTCAAACAATCATACAAAGCTCTAAGGACTTGTTTTAGACTATATATAATCCTTTTTTTAGTTTGAATAAATAATTAGGAGAATAAAAGTTAAAAATCTGAGAGTTTGACCAACATACACTTTCTGTTGGATGTAACCGTTCAAAAAGACACTCTTTACATCCATTTAGAAGAGTTTGAAATTTAAAAATACATGAGAAAAATAAAAACATCCTTATGATTTGCATCCTTATGACTTCTAGTCCAACTCTTAGAGCATAAGTCTCGCTGAAATCTATGAATTTATATTAATTGTACCCTTTCGCAACAAATTTGACTTTACTGTTTGACAACAAAACAAATATTTCATCTAACAAGCCAGTGAAACTCTAAAAAAACACATCAACAAGTTTCCAAACAAAGAGGTCTCTCCTCCACCTAAATCCACCTAAAATGCCAATGCATTAAGAATATAAATTTTTTTTACACATGATTTCAATCAAATTACTGTGATACCCACTTTTTATAGATAACGTCAAAAATTTCATTGAATATCTATTCAACACGATTTGAATGAATATTTATAAATTATTTTTATACTATTACTACATAGTTATTAATTATTAATGTTTATACTATCCAAAAAAAAATAACTTAGTTTATTGCCTTTAATCACTAATATATGAGCGACAAATATCAACTATCAACCATTTATATTAAAAGATTAAACCCTAAGGCTAAGATGTAAAACATTTTTTCACATGAATCCAATCAAATTTATATCAACTATCAACCATATATATATATTTGACACGATACATGTGTAAAAAAAAAGTTTACACCTTATATTTGTGACGCTATATTATGTTAGATAAAATTTACCTTGTATTTGTGGCGCTATATTATGTTAGATAAAAATTTTAGATTGAATGGATTCGTACTAGAATCGTGAACAAATTATTTTTTTTATAGTATTTCAAAAACTTTCGAATGTCTTAGAGTGTCTATGCAGGAATATCTAAGATAATTTAACATATATTCGAGTTTGCACAAGACGGATGAAAACTCGAAAGTAGGGAAGAGAATTTGGAATTTTCCAAAGAGGATATGAATTTTTTTTAATGTGATTTATGAATTTGAAATGACTTATTTATAGATCATGTTTGTGTTGTTTCACAAGGTAGCCTGATTGATTCGATGCGGAGTGCTCAAATGCCACCTACAAGTGCCTCTACGCCCACGCTCTCGGACTCGGTCTCGGAGCCAGTGTCGTCGGTGGCGACATCCGCGAGGGGGTGTATGGAGGAGACAAATGGCATAATGCTTGGAACCACCACACTTGTCCATGTGACACTTTATCATTTTTTTCTCTTTTGCCATAGCAGTAAAACAATCTCCCTCGGAAAAGTAGAGCATTTATGTTCCATAGTTTGACATTCCCCTTTAATTGGTGAGATTTCTTGGAGCCAATATGTCTTCCCTACCAACACAAACAAGGGAGAATAGAGAATCCGTCTGGTATATATTATGAGTAATATCATAGACGGATTCCATCTTCTCCTCCTTAGTAGTGGCAGACTCCTAACGAGTGCGAGCAATCCGGGAAGATAAGATGTCTGACATCTGCATGAAGGGAGTTACCTCCCCTTAAGCGTCATCCCCAACAACACTAGTTCATTTTGAAGTAAAAAAAAATACTATCTACACACACACTAGAGAATAAAGGATTCTTACGAAAAATACTTTGATTAATTAAAAAATCGATTGTTAGAGTTTGATAATGTTCTTATTTTTATTTTTACAATATATAATAAACATAATTTTATCTTTGGTATAAATTTAAAATTGTAAATTTATATATGTATTGCCCCTTCTTGTAAAAAACTCTAACTTTTTCCCAAGGGTCGAAGTCGAAACGATTGTCGGAATGGAAGTAATGGTCGTCAGAAGAGACACCATAATCTGAATACCTTTAGCACTTGCTAGGTAATAAAACATTTATAGCTTATACATATTATCTATAAATTACAATCCTACATGTTAAAAAAACACAAGGATTCCAACCTCACCAAATATCTTTTTCTAGTCTTGATTGACAGCACTCACAATGGCGTAAGTGTTAATTCGCCTTTTTTCACCTCGGTAGGAGGCACCTTGCCAAGGACAAATTTTTTCTCATAACTAAGTCCATGGAACCAAGATCATATTTCCTCGTTCATCACCACCTCGTTCGAAGAAAGAGACTATAACTTGGGTTGTCTCAGTTAAAGTGAAAGGAAGATCGGTACTTCGAGGACAAACTTTTGAAGAAGCAAGGAGAATCAATAGGGAAGTAGTAAAATGAGAGATAGATCTCAGGTGTAAGGGGTCTCACCAATAAAAAGCTCCCCATAAAATCACCCTAGTCTGAGTGAAGGGGTCGAACCAAGGGTTGTCTGGATGGATGTTGTCGATTAATGTCGTCAAAAACAAACCAAAATATGAGAAAAATATTTGAATTTTTTGAACAAACACAAGAAACCCTATTAGGTTTTACAAAAGGGAGAGAAGAAGGAAGAAGAAGAATAGAGAATTAGTTGAATTTGTTTCTCTATTCACTTTGGACTCAAAGATTACAAGTGAAATACCAACAATTAACCTCTCTCAACAACCTGAGAGAATTAGTCTATTTATAGAATACTAAGTTAACTTGAGCAATAAGCGAACTTAAACAATTGGACTTACAAGCATGACCCAATTCGACATAATAACTTAAATTACATGTTAATATATTTCGACAGTATGTTCGAACAAACCTCGACTACAGCATACACAATGTCTGTTGAACCATAAAATTACTCTTGTCGACACTAGAGTTCGATCCGAAATACCACAGATGCTAAAGAACCCTTTGTCCCGAAAGTTGTTCGAGGAAGACCACTTCATGTTGGCGTTTTCAAAATAAATCTCTTATGTATTTTGACTGAAATAAGATAATAGATTCTTTTGATATATATTTGACCTCAATACCTATGAAATAGGCAACCTTGATACCTTGATGAGAATATATTAAAGGGGAGCGATCGTACGTACTTGTTTTTGTTTTTAGCAAATGAAAACTGAAAGAAGGCTTCGTGCAGCTTGTCATATCATTGAATATATGCTCGCATCAAATCATAGAGTGCTTTGTGCAATTTAGATATTAAGGCCTAGTCATTGTGAAGGAATCCAACCACCTAGCGACTTTATTAAAGACACATCTTTAGAAATGAAAATTCTACCTTCTTTACTGAAAAACTTATACCCCTTATTTTGCATTTATTAAAGGACAAAGAGATATCATCATAGGATTTACAGTTTGTCAAACTATAAGAGTAATCAGTAGGAATAACTATGAACATCTAAAACTAATTCATATGTGCTTGAGGATTACAGTTTATATGAGGAAAGTAATAGAGGCCATTAGCATCTAGGAATCCCTCAAGTAAAACCTGTTTAAAATCTTGATATTTGGAAAAGCATTTGTTAGAACAAAATTCAAAAATGACATTATTATCTTTGGCAAATTGTGAAATTGAAAACAAATTCCTAGTGATGGAAGGTACATGAAGAATCTTCTTGAACACTATCTTATAGGTATGTAACAATTTAGACACAAACTGAGAAGAGAAAACAGACTTAATAGAGAGACCTTGGCAATTATCTACATGCACCTTATCATTTCCCATGTATGGGATATAATTAAGCAACAAATAACCTATAGAGGTTAAGCGATAGGAGGCACCTGAGTCAGCAAACCAGACTTGAGAAATTAGCTTTTTTGGCAGGTGAAAAGTATTCAAGTATTGATTCTTTATAGCCACCATTATAGTAGGTTTTGTTGAACTGTCTCTGATTGAATCATCTTGAGCTTAAGCACTTGTTTGATCTTGTGTGGCAACATTGTTCGATGGTAGCACAAAATACTCCTCATACGGATGCCAAAAATCAAGAACTGCATGCCCATACTTCCCATAAAGCTGACAAGTAGGTCTAGAACCTGTGGAAGCTTCCTTAGGGAGACCTCAACCACAACCACAATGTCTGCATCCATGACCTCGAGATTGTGTGCCACTATGATTGAATCTTTGTTCTCGATGCACCACAGTTTTTGACAGAAGGGCAAGAGATAATTTTTGTCTGAATTGGTCTGATTGAGCTTTTTTTAACATATGAAAACACTAACATCATACATGGTGGGAGCTTCAACTTGGCCATAAACCTTCATAACGAACAAATTGAATTTCTCAGGAAGTCCATCAAGAGCTGTCAATTTGTTCTTGCTTAAAATGTCACCTCCAAACAACAAAGAATAAACAATGAAATTGTCTTTTCCTCCTTGAAATTATGTTTTGTTTCTTGTCATTTAGCTTTTGATTTTGTTTTTATCGTTATTGAGTCTCCTTACATGATTTCGTATCTTAGGATTGAGATCTTAATCTGTTTTTATGCATCCATAAATCAAACTATTTTGATTATAGTTCTAGCAATATGCTTCTATTAAATTTGTCAAATCTTTTAATCAACAGCCACATTTAAGAATTGTTCAAGCCACGTCAAGTATGAATTTTGAAAAACACTATTTTGCAAAAAATAAATATCTAGAAATAAAGCTAGGAATTGCTTCTTTAAAGTCATGATTTGAATCACAAATGTACTCAAATAAAACATATTTATAAAAAACATGATTTGCTTCTAATGGTGTGATTCGAATTATATATATATATATATATATATATATATATATATATATATATATATATATATATATATATATATATATATATTGTGTGCGCCCGCGAGAATAATATGTTGATTTAGCATATAACTAAAAGTAAATGTGGACAGAAGAATCGTCAACCAAAGTTTGGATATTCCAATCTAAAGTAGCAAATACATAAACAAAACAAAAAATCAAGAGCATTCTATCATTTTTCAGCAGAGCCCCCACTCCTCAGTCTTTCTAAAGCTTAATAAAATGATTATCATCCGGAAACATTTGAGACGAACACAATGAAATGCACTTAACTTTGTAATAAAAACAATCTATTGCAAACAGGTCAAAGAGTGTAAATGAAATATTGCTGGACATCATGAAGAAGAAGAATACAGTGACAGTCCTAACTCTAGAACACAACTGTGTCAAGCATCATTCCCAAAGTCTGAACAATGTTAGAAGACATTAAATTAGAAACATGCTCTTCAAGATGCTTCTTAGCATCCTGCCTTCCCACATTAGCAATTGCAAGCTTTTCTGGGGGAAGCTCATCTTCCTCCTGCACTGCCTTATTGTACTTGGTTGCTAAACTTAGCATCTCCTGAATTACCAAAAAAATTATAATAAATGAAGATTTTCTCGAGTACAGAGTATAGAGAGTATATATTATACATGTGATAAATTGAGAACAAGACAAATTCAACAAAAAAATTTTTGAATTATTGTGAAAGTTACGGCCAAGAATCTTAACTTACCTGAACAGTCTGTTCATTAGTTTTGGAATGTGAATCGAATCGCCTGAGTGTCAAACCATCTGTCCATTTTTTCTTATGAAGGTTAAGCAACATCTTCTCTTCAAGCTCGTTCTTTCTGTAATTGATTGCTATTGAGTAATAATGTCGGTTTAAGCCATGGATCAGAGCCTAAAAAGGAGAATAAGAAGTCAAGTTTGGTACAGACAATAAAACAATGCAGAAGCTATAACTTTGAATAGAATTTCAAGACACTCACTTGGATAGATGGCTTGTTCAGATGGCCAAGGTTAGAAGTTGTCTGTCGTGGTTCTTGACCAAGCATCATAGTTTGTGGATTAATCAGCCGGAAAGCATCAATCACCACCTTGCCTTTAACACTCTGAATAGGATCCACCACGACTGCCACTGCCCGTTGATTTAAAGCCTCAAAACTCTGTAACAGATAAAGTAGTATACATATCATGTGCAACTTCATAAAAATAACATAAAATAACAGCACTATCCGCATGAGGAGGCATTGACATGGCTCAAATAAATTTGACTTTTCATAAATTATTTATCCAAAAATTTATATCCCTCAACTATCTAGCTAGCTTGTAACTCAACAAGCACTGTGCCAATTCTAAGAATGGGGGAATGTGATGATGTTAAAGTTTTATAGGTTCAATCTAACACCAGGACATATATCCTCCCCTATTTTTTTGCTTGCACCAATTATTGTATACATGTATTCAAAAAAAGTTTCCATCGATTGATGCTGCTTCCATTTGAAATCGTTAAAACTTAAGCATAATCTAGGAGATAACTTTACTTGTCAATATGTCCATCATAAACAATAAAACAAATATAGTTTTCCGTCTTTATTTTTGCCCCCTTTTGTAGAAGTTTCATAAGTATAAGTATTTTTTATTTTGCATGTTTGGCTAATTAAGGAAACTACCACGATTAACTGAAAATTGAAGAAAAGTTGAAAACCTGTTGTGTATTAATGTCCACTCCAGAAAGCCAGCATCCAAATCCAGGATGTGAATGATACCAACCTACAACCATCTCTGGTCTGAAATAGAACGTATAAGTTTCAAACAACTAATGTAAAGTGCTCCATTCCAGATATTATTCATGGCACAAAAGCATAGATCATGGAATAACAAACCATAAGTAAAAGCATGGTAATAAAACAATTGCCAATGTCTTCAACTCCTCTCCCATCAAGTAGGCTACATGAACCAAATGACATAATAATATCGTATTGATCATGAATCATGTCTATTGACAAATCAATTGAATCATAATCCCTCTTAATAGCTTGGCCTATATAGTGTTTCTTGATCTCACTCTATCTCATTATTGTACTTTTTTCCTTCTTATCTCTAATCGCCTTATAACAGCTTTTACATATCTTCTCAACACATTCCAATTTAAAACATGTAAAATTGAAGAGAATATTCGTCATAAAATACCTTCCAGTTTGTTTCAACATATCAAGCATGTTAGTTTGAAAAACATGATCAACAGCTTCAACACTAACACCAGTACCACTCTGCGGCATAGCAAACACATCAACAACGCGAACAGTATACTCATCAACAAACTCCCCCAACATCAGACCCATAACTTCCATAGGAACACCAGCCCTTCCTATATTCAACCAAAACATTAGGGTTTCGAAAATTAGGGGTTATACGAAAATAATTGAATGAATCGAAAAGATTATAGAAGAATTGAAGAAGAATCATTACCGTGTTTGAGCATTTTGAGCAGAGCGAGAGAGGAAATGTAAACTTGCTCCGATGAATCTAGGGTGGGAGAATCCGGTGGTGGATGGCCGCCTAGTGCTCCACCTGCACCCGCGAACATTCTTTGAAGTCTCTCCATACCTGACATGATTGTTCAAGATTCACAACTGATAAATGAAGAAAAATAGATTTTTTTAGTTAGTTTTCTTTTATAACAAGTTAAGAATGATTTTTTTTTCTTACTCAACTTTTTTGGTTTTTGATGAACACTCAAAGAGAGAAGAAGAGAAACAGAGTGAAGGTTAAATACGACATTTCACGAGTTTACGTTTGGATCAAGAAATGTGAGTTAATAAAGGGCCCATTCTAGTAGTTAGTTACATATGATATTTAGAATCGTTATCTAGTTAAAGATTTAATGGGTAATGACATATTAGATGATTGGAAATTCAAAATTTAGTGAATGATTGTTTGTAAAAGAAATGAAAAAATACCGCACGAGTTGAGGTATATTGTGGTTGTTTTGAAAGATATAGATCTTGATAACCTAACGAGTACAATGTCGGTGTATAAGGCAAGATATTGATCTATTATTAGAGGTCTATTCACAAAAATGCAACATTTGTGAAAACTAATTTAGGATGAGAAATATATGTGTTAGATCAGAAATAAGGAGGAGTTAGATGTTATTATATACACGTTTTGATTATGCGAAGTTGTTGAATATGTTTCATTTAGTGTTGATATTTGACAATACATGCAAAACCAATAAGTTGCAGGTCACACTACTTGAGATCGTTGGTGTCACATCAACCAAGTTAACTTTTTCGGTTGGATTTTCCTGCTTGGAACATGAAAGGGAGACAAACTTCACATGGGCATTAGAGAAGGTGAAGGAGTTGCTCACATACAAGAAGTTGCTTCTGAAGGTCATGGTGACGAATTGGGAACTCACCCTGATGAATGTCGTGGAAGTTGTGTTCTCATCCTTAGCTCATTTGTTGTGTGTATTCCATATTTCATAAAATGTTAGTTCGAAATGCAAGAAGTACGCCAAGTCTAACAAGCAAGAGCATGTTATGGATCTATGGAACAAAGTCTTGTATTCGAATAGTGTATTTGAGTTTGAGCAACACTTGAAGCATTTTGAGGTAGTATATGTTAATATCTCTTCATTTGTTAGGTATGTGCACTAAACATATGGTTGACACCCAATAAAGAAAAGTTT
Organism: Lathyrus sativus; assembly: GCA_963859935.3. Taxonomy (NCBI): domain Eukaryota; kingdom Viridiplantae; phylum Streptophyta; class Magnoliopsida; order Fabales; family Fabaceae; genus Lathyrus; species Lathyrus sativus. The sequence goes on from OZ012740.1 coordinate 4,314,302, forward strand.
ATTGTTGCATGGCCTAATTAAGTCACTCATTTGAGAACACAACAACAAACAAGTACATCATTTATGAGTTTGATTTTGTTACGCAAATATTTATCAATTTATTTATTATGTATTTTTCTATTATGGTTTTATAAGGTTGAATCTCCTCATTGGAGACTCAAAAACATGTTGAGTACTATTCGAGGAGATTTTTGCAGGTGTTAAGATGTTGTGAACAGTGTGTTGAAGGTGCAACTAAGTACAAACAAGGTATCGTTTCAAAAAGTGTATATAAGATTGAGCATCGATATAACACTTTATTTTACTCTAGATTGCACGGCTTCGTATCTAGATAGTGTATACAACACATTGCAGAGGAGTTGGAAAGGGTAAAAAGAGTTAGTGCTCATAAAGTTACATGTGGTTGCTTCATTAGGGCAACACATGTGTTACCTTGTGTGTGTGAACGTACAAGTCTTCAAATACAAGGTTAACATGTTCTATTAAAACATAAACAATACTAGATGATTTAGGACGTTTCAATATCTTAATAATATCGTCGATAGATATTGCAATTTTCGCATCCATCTCGATCAGACCTTTTGTTTTGTAACAACAATATTTGCTCCCCATGACTTTTGATTCTTCATTTGTATTCACCTTAAACTTATTGAACCTAATCTTTCCTTCATTCTTGATTGATGGTGACACTACTTAATCATATCCACTTTTCTATTATCAGTATAGTGCAAAAGATTATCTATTTTAGATTTCAGAATATCAAGAGAGGTCTCCTATGTGAGCCTAAAATCAACATGAGGTTACACGTTATTGAAGTACACAAATGTGAGATGTCAATATTGAGACATTTTGAGATGTTTATTTATAACAAATATTACATATTTATAAAAGTTTGGAATCATCATGGACCATATAAAATTGTTGATGCAATCACATCCTATAAAAGTGTTAGCAAAATTTCAACAAGTGAAAAATTAACACTGTCGAATTTTTTAAGGTTATAGAAAAATTCTAATATTCTCAATATTTTGAAGAAGACCAGTAAAATTTTTCATGAAAAATGTATATCGGATTTATTGATCGACCTACCAAATTTTTTTACTGGCAATCAGATTTTTTATTGGCCTACAAAACTTTTTGTGGGAGAAAACTTTTCTGCATTTTGTAAATGAAAAAAAAAATGATAGGGATATCTTTTTTTTATTGAGAAAAATCAGGCGGTGCCAGGACAATTTTTTTTCTTATATTGATAAATATCTCAAAATCATTTTTATACTAATACATATTATATTTATACATCCCTCTTTCCAACGTTTTTTGTTTTTTTATACTAAAAAATTATTATTATGGTGTATTTGAATCTGATAATTAGAAATTTTAAAGATATTAAAATAAATTAGGTGATTTTAATTATTAAGTTGGATTCTTTTTATTTATTACTTCTTTTTTTATAGAAAATTACAATGATTTATTGTTAATTTTTTGTTGGTCATTTTTATAAAATTTAGGATTTTTTAGCCAAACTTAAAATTAAAATATAAGAATCGATTTGAAATTTTCAAAAATTAAAAGGAAATTTTTTATTAAGCGAATAGTACCACTAGTACTATTCTGATCCAATTGACAACCAGCGAAATCAGGAAGAGAGTACCAAACTAAAGTACACTCCATCTCTTTGGGATACCATAAACTCATAAATGGTGTGCTAGTGAGATACCTCATAATGCATTTAAGAACAGTGAAGTGTGATTCTTTAGGGTTTGGTTGAAAACATGCACACAAACATACAATAAACATGATATTAGGACAAAATGTAGTAAGACAAATAAGAGAGTCTATTATACTTATATTTTTTTTCTTCTACTGGTTTTCTTTCTTTGTCCTTATCTAAAATGCATGACGCATTCATTGGGGTTGAGATTAACTTCATTTTATCCATGTTAAATCTACTCATGAGCTCTGCAATATTCTCTTGATGAATGAAGGTTCATTCCTTTGATTTATAAACTTGCAATCCAAGAAATTATTTAATTCCTCCATCATATATATTAAGAGTTATATTATAATATTATATTACTAGTGTTTAGTATTAAGTATATGAGTTTGGCTCATTTGTCTTTTTTATGTACTACTCTTTTATCCTATTAATATAAATATGAGGGTCACTACACATTGTAGTGCGTCTGATTGATTATTCATATTCTTTCTCTCTTTTTGCATGGTATCTAAAGCCTACTAGGGTTCGTCGTCGAGAAAAAAATGAATCCCTCCAGCAGCAACAAAGAAGGTTGATTTTGTATGTTGGAGTGGTGAAAAAAATTATAGCAGACGAATCATGGAGAAATTTGTAGATTAGCAAAATCGGTGTTTTAAAACGCTTTTTCGTTCGCATCTTAAATGCACGTTTTCGGCAGCAAATGGGTTATGTCTTGGGGATAGACTAAGGTTCTTTTATTAGAGTTGATAAAAGTTTGGTTGATTCATCGACTATTTGTGGCATTTTGGTGGTGTTCTACATTGAAATAGTTTATTTTTGTGCAGTTTCGAGTTAATATCGTGTGTTTTGGTGGCTAAAAAATGTCGATGAAAATTGAAAATAGCGTCGAAGGCAGTTCTAAGAAGCCCGTTATTGAGTTTGTTACTACTTCCACAAAACTCGCTGACATCAAGCTTGATGGGGATGGTGAGAACTATGTGGAATGGAGGTATCTAGTTGAAATTAGTCTCGGGGGAATGAGAAAGGATAGACATTTAACAAAAGCATGTCCAAAATAAATAAAGGCGACAACAATTTGGAATATAGAGGATAAACGTATTTCGGCCTTACTTGTGGACTCTGTTGATAGGCAAGTTCAATCAGTTATTACCCACTACAAGACTGTGAATGAGTTGTGGGATTTTTTAAAAAATTATTTTTGGTAAATCTGATAATCTGAATCGCATTTATGCTCTTCTGCAAGAGATTTTCCACCCTAGATGGAATAAGTGTAAGTTGATGGATTATTTTTTGGAGTTAAAGAAATATACTGAGGAGTTAACTTCTTTTCTAGCGTGCAAATGCATCGAAGAAATGTTAACTCAACAAAAGAAATGTATAGCCTTTAGTTGGCTTTCTGGTCTTTATTCATAGTATGAGGTGGTTCGATCCCAAATTTTGTCAAGTAAGCAGGTTGATAACCTTACTGATGTTTTCTCTCAGGCTATGAAATTATCCTTTATGGAAGCATGCCCTACTACTATATACACTGATTCCTCTGGCTATTCAGCTTTAGCTGTGCAATCTAGAGGTCGTGCTGGATTTTTATAATGGGGGTGGATAAAGTCGGGGTGGCTGAAGTCGTGGTCATGTGGGTTGTGGTCGAGGTGCTCCAGTCTAGTGCATTGGTTGTGGAGAATTTGGTTACTACATAAATCGTTGTCCCCATGCACAAGTTAACCCTTGCTTCACTAATACAATGTATCACCCTAATCCTCAGCCTTCACAAAATGAAGGATGTATAATATTTATGAGTGATTAAGAATTTAATAGATATACACAGCTTCATATTTCCTAGCAACCATCTCCATCTTCCTCCACAGTCACATTTATCGAATCAGATAATCCTATTGTGTGTTTATCATCTTCTTCTCAATATTGGGTTATTGATTCCCACACCACTGATCCTGTCACGGTTTTACCCTGTATATTTTCTACGGATTCCTAAATTCCGTCTGATCCTGTCACGAGGGAGAGTTTCCAGAAGCTCGGATGTTATTCTTTGCTCAATGCTCCAGCATCTTGTTAATCGATCCTACAGTCGTGCAGATCCAATTTTATTTTTTACTCTAGAATATCAGCCGGTCACGCCTGAACCTGTTGAATAATTACTCCTATATTTTCCCCAGTGGAGGTCGTCTCATCGGTGTCATCTCCATTGAGGATCTCGCTCTTACCTTTCCTTTCTAAAGGTGAAAATTGGTCATGCTAGCACCAGTTGACCATCATCGTTAGAATTCCCCTAGGGTCGTGCTGTCTGTCGTACCTCGAAAAATACGATCCTCGCGATGGCCGCGGAAAATACTGTTCGAAACAGAGTCGCCACCGAACTTTATTCATTCCAAGGATGGAATAGGAAAATATCGATAAAACCTTTAAGGAGATAAGAACATGGTCATCGCAACCAATATTCTAGGTTCGGGAGTCGATTACGCAGAGGGAAGGTATTAGCACCCTCTACGTCCGTTGTACTCAACGGGAACCTCTTGATCGATTCGAGAGTAAAGTTAACTACGCTTATTTGTTTTCTTCTAAGGTTTCTCCTATGGGGGGAATGGATGGTTATAGGATAGGGTGCTCGCCAAGGATTGGGGCCCTTGTGCCTACGTATCTTCACTTATAAGAAGTGGAAAATCAGAGCATTCGTAGTTCGTGGACTACGGGAAAAGAGGGGGGATTGTGCTCGCCAAGATCATCGCAATCTTGTGCCTACGTATCTTACATTCAAGAGGGAATGAAGAATCAGAGCAGCCGTAGTTCGGCTAACTACGGTAAGGAGGTTTGGTATGGGAATGAACGAGTGTTTAGGTCGCATTCTAACTGCTAAACGTTGGCTTGTCTGCTCGCTAGGGGAGGCTGAAGCACGAGTTTGTTATGCGCGGAAGAAGGGACTAAACAATGTTCTTGACAAAAGGTGCTTTGGTTGGAAATCGCACGAGGGCGAGGAATTTGTGTTTGAAAAGTTTCAATCGCACAGGGGCGAGAAAGAGGAGTTTGGTTAGGTAATTTGATGGAGAATGACGACTATTCGATAAACGAGACGTCGGCCTCGCAACCAATTAGTCGGGATATCGTTGGAATGCTAGATCCCAACGACACCTTTTTCATTCAATTAATTAGGAAATTGTATTTGAATGGACAGTGAATACTTGTCCAAATAGTTAAGGCGCGTGTTTTAGACGAAAGGTCGAATGACACGCTACCTAAGGCGTACGCCTCAATAGCTGTCATTCAAGAATTCAAGGAGTGCGAGACCCCAAGAACTCAGTTCTTTCGTAATTTGATTAAGAAAAATGATTTGACGTATGGTTTAGAAACATACTAGTGTTTAGACTCGATCACACGTGAGTGAGGAACGAGGTTAGATGGGTTGAAAACTTTAGGAGGAATGACGACTAATCGATAAACGAGACGTTGGCCTCGCAACCAATTAATCGGGATATTACTGGAATGCTAGATCCCAACGACATCTTTTTCATTCCATTAATTATGAAATATGTTTGTTGGACAGTGAAAGTATTGGTCCAGATAATTAAGAAGTGTTTTAGGAACGAAAGTTCGAATGATATACTATTCAAAGTGTACACCTTGATAGTAACCATTCTCGAATTCAAGGAATGCACGACTCCAAGAACTCGATACTTTCGTAATTTAATTATGAAAATAATTTGAAAATATTAGTGTGTAGATTGAACTAGGGTAAGCGTATTGCTCGAATTAGGGTTTGTGACTTTTTGAAGGTTTAAACGAGGTTGGGTATTCTAAGGATGAAAGACGAAGTGACCACAACTCAAGGTGTGCACCTCGAGAGCGATCACTTAAGGATCCAAGGAGTGCTAGACTCCAAAGACCCACCACTTTCATATAAATTTCAAAACAAAGGAATTTTTACTACTCTAATTTTAACATAAATAACATGTTTTGAATTTAATAGGAAAAAAAATAAATAAATTTGATAAAATTCTAAATAGAATCTAAATCAAATTGTAAATTAATTATCATAATTTATAAATAAAGATTTAAAATAAATCTGATAATATTACTACTAATATAAATAATGTTATTAATAATATTTATAAACTAAGTTTAGTTAGTCTTTTTTTAAAATATTACCTTATTAAATTCACTAAATCTTATCAGACTAATAATCATTAATCAAGTAGGCCCCAAAGCCTTATCTGAAACTGACTCGCGGTTCTCGGAAAAGACAGCCCGCAGTTCTCCCTCGGAACACTCGCGCTCTTCATTCTTTCTCCCTCTTTCTTATTCACTATGAATCCATCTCTCTCCTCAAAATCAAACATTTCCAGACCCTTATTTCTCTCAAACAAACAAAACCCAAACTCAAATTTATGTAAAACAAAATCTAACGAAAAAACGGAATGAAACCCCATACGATCCACCCCTACTTTCAGTTCTCAACTCCACTCTCAAACATGGAGGATTTCAAACGAGCTGAAGAATATGGTCCTCGCAGGAACAAAATCCCCAATTTCCAGCTCAAAACGACACTACAATAGCGACAACATGAACTGAACAGATGCAAATCCTAATCTTACAGTTCTACGGCATACGCACAACGAATATCAGGGTAAAAAGAATTTCAGCAAAGACTTTAACATAATGAGAAATAGAATGGTTACCCTAATGGAGTGAAGATAATCTCCGCCGACCGCTTCCGACTTCAGCGATGTACTATTGCTTTAGGTGATGTGAACTGCTTATCTCTGTTTCTTCTACTCTTTTCTCTACTGCTGCCGGCTCCTTTCGTTTTTACTGATGAGGACCAAGCTTCTCTTCTTTAGAGTTTCAAGGCGAATCTCCAAGAAGAAATCTTGCTTGTAGCTTTTGTGAGGGTTTGGGTATTGATTTCAACAGAATAACATTAGGGGTTTTTTCCGTCTCCTTTATAAATGAACAGTGAGTGCTTATATAGGGAGTTTTTTTAGGGTTTTTGGTGCGTGTGAGAATTTGAATTCTTGCTGAAGGAAGGGCTCAATCCGTGTGAGGTAGGACAGTGAGGAGCATTTTGGTGGTACAATTCCGTTAGGTGCTAATACCACGATTTCTGATTCTCTGGGATATGAGTGATAGTGACTTCTACGTTTTGTCTGTAGTGAGCTCCAAAATATCTACTTTTACCCTTTATTTTTACTGTTGTGAAAATATTTCTTTTACTGCTTATCAATTTGCTGACATGGAGGTCTTCATTTGACTTAAAACATTTTGTTTCTTTTGCAATATTTGGATGACTCTTGATTCCTGTCTTGTTTTGATGTAACAGGTTTGTTTCTTGCTGAGAGGGTTAGTTCAACTTGAGCCAACGTCTACTCTCTTTTGCATAGATTAATTTCATCATACTTACCGGCTCAATCCAACACTTGCCCGAATTTGGTATCAATGGAACCCATAAACTGGAAACAACATCAGCTCAGACTCTTTAATAGCCTTTTTTACAATTGAGTTGGTGTTCTTAGTGTAAGAATAAATGATTTGAATGCTTATGCTATTCCTTGCTTCAACTTGCTTTCATGTGCGTTGGTTTGAGCCATTTTGAATTGGTGAAGATTTATATGATGAAAGACGCTACGGCTACTTGTAAGAACCGTGTAATTAATTCGTTTCTCTCCTCTTTTTACTTTGGGAATGTTTTGGTTGTATGTAACGCAACTTCGTAGACCATGTCATGTTATTCTTTGGTAGCAGCTCCATGACTTGTGTTTATGTTGTGTCATAAATGTATCCTATTGTTTTATAACTTATAGCTTCTGCACCGTATAGGACAGTGAATTGTCGTGGTTTTCATTGCAGCCTGTTGTCTTGTGAGCAGAGTGTAAACATGAAGCTGTTGTTGCTAATTAAAATGTGACTGAAGCTGCTGAAGAAGTAATTGGTTTGAATGCTGTTGTTGGTCTTGTTTGGCAACTTCGCGATACTTCTTTTTAGGTTCACTAAATGTTACCCTCAAGATTGCAAGTGATTTTGTGTCTGCATTCTTTTGGTATGTCATCAGTATTTTCTGAACACTAAGCCAGTGCTTTAAGAAGATCAACAAAAGCCGATTCGTCTAACATAAACTGCACTTTGTTTTTTTTTCAGTAGCAGGTTCTGTGGAGCTTTGGGATGCCTTGCTAATTTTGATTCTTGCTTCCTTTTTTATGCATAATCCTATATTTGATTACTCTAATCAATTTTTTGATTTTTATATACCGGCTTCAACTTGATGTGGAGTGGCTTATTCAACATCTAATTGTGGACCTAGAGAAACAGGTCTTGCAGGGGGAAACTGCCAGTGAGGCCATTGGTCCTCCACTCAGTCCAGGAAATACAACGTGAGGGGTTGATGGCTGATTACCATAAGTTGAGGTATTGAAGACATTGAGGTCTGAAGGTGTCCTGTTGGCATCGGTGATTCGGAGCAGAAGTTTGTCGAATTTGGTAACAACTGGGTACGAAGTGATGGCGTCCACGGTTTTTTGGCATACAAGGTAATGAATTCTCTTGGTCACTTGAATCTCTTACCATTTGGAGTATACTCATTAATTTCTCTTGGTTCATGAAAATTTGCAGGCTCCAGCTCGGTAATATGTTGAGCTGCAAGCTTAGCAAGGTCAAGACGTAGATGAGCCTTGCTTGCAGCAAGAAGAGCCCCCCAAACACCAGAATGAGGCTTTATCGGCATCAAACAGATTAAATCAAAAGTTTCATCAAGAAAACCAGCACGCCCTAGTAGATCAACCATGCAAGCGTAATGATCAGCTTCTGGCTCAATTCGGTAATGAGATTTCATGGTGTTAAATAAATTCCGTCCTTCTTCAATCAATCCTGCATGAGTACATGCTGAAAGAACCGCAAGGAAAGTAACATGGTTGGGTTCAAGGCCTTCACTCTGCATTTTTTATACATATTGAGAGCTTCTTTGCCAAAGCCATTTTGTGCAAAGCCATTGATGACTGAGTTATATGAGACAACATTTGGTTCATCGACATCTATGAAGATCTTGTAAGCATCGGTTATGTCTCCACACTTGGCATAGAATGATATAAGAGAATTTTGTATTGAAAGATCATGTTCCAGGTTCATCTTCAGAACATGGGAATGAATCTGAAGCCCTTCATTCAGTGCCACCAAAGCAGCTGAAGAAGCAAAAACACTACTAATAGTTACAGGATTTGGCCTGCACCCTTCCTGATTCATCCGAACATACCAACGCAAAGCCTCCTCGTACTCCTCATTACTCACAAAACCAGATATAATAACTGTCCATACAAAATCATCTTTCTCTTTCAACATATTAAACAGTTCAATGGCCTTTCTTTTGTAGTTTCTTCTGATTATCCTTCACAGGATTTGACCTACTAAAAGATTCCTTGTATCTGTCTTCATTATTGGATACAGCTGAAATAGAATTCTCAGTAATAGCAGTAGACGAAGGCAACAAGGAAGCTGATGTAAGATTCTCGGCAGAAGCAGATGGAGCAGTAAATTGCTGGGAGGAGATTTCAGAACAAATTTCAGGCCCTTTTGGTGTTCAATAGACTACTGTGAAGTCTTCTGGATTGTATCAGATAGTAATGTACTTCGGTTAATCGCCGGTGATAATCTTGTTTTAACTTCTCCATATCAGTAATTACCTCATCAATCTCCACACTTGAAGAACCATATAGCTTACGAGCAGCATCTATAACAACAGATGGTAGTCCCAGCCTCTCGGCTATATTGATTGCATTTGAGCGCCCAGGTATGCCCCAGAGAACTTTGTAAGTTGGCTTCAAATTTACTTCATCAAACTTTATACATGCATTTTCAAAGGCTTTATTACTGTATTTTAGGGTCTTAAGTTCACCGTGATGAGTCGTTGCTATTGTCAATAAACAACCGTCTTAGGCAAAAGATTCCAATTCTGACATTCCCAATACTGCTCCTTCAAGGGGTTTGTTCCTGCACCAATCTCATCTAGTAGCACCAGTGACGATCTTGTTGATTGTAATTTAATATTACTTATCTGTTTCAGGTGACCGGAGAAGAATTGTATACTGTATCAACCATTTCTGTTCTTATTCATGTGTGCGCCTAGGGGGACTTTGGCCTAACAACGGTTAGGTACGACAAGGAGAAGTGCCGACAACAATCCTGTGCCAGCTTTTACTTGTGCGTCTTAACCCGTCTGCAGGTTTCCATGGCTTTTCCTTTTGAATAATTGCTGAACTTGTTGAAGCACACAAAATCCATTTTGACGAATGGCAATATCAAGTCATGATTTCGCCACCACACCGAGGACAAACTCGCCATCTCGCACAGGGAATCATATTAAGCGACATTGTATGATATGATCTCCATTCACATATCCTGCCCTATGATTTATGTGACTTTAATCAGTGTGATGCTTTTAGTTCATCACTTGGCAAGTACCTTTAGGATAAATCATCATTGTAACCTTTGTACTAGCCAGACTTTGTATCCTAATTCATAAATGCAGAGAATTTACACATGCCATAGTTTTGACTTGAGGCCTCTCACTATTTATTATTTTTTTCTTGGCCAAGATTTAGTCCCAGGCAACAACAGCAATGCGCAAAGAAGGCAAAAACAACACGCCAAGCATATACCACTCATATGGGCTCTATTTGACTATGGCTTAAAGAAAATGAGGACAAATTAAAACAAACTTGATTTGAATCTTTTCATCCACTTAAGATAAATTCAACACGATTTGGTGTGTAGTATTAATTTTCAGAACTTGGTTTTGTGTTTGGAAGTAACTCACATACGTCTTGAATTACATAAACCAACTTGACTTCTAGCCCCGAAGACCAACATAGACTTAAATCAACTTCCCACCATTTAAGTATTAAAATACCTTAATCACATTTCATTGGATTATGAGTTACGGAAAGTGAGCATTGTCTTAACTAACTACTCATTAGGAGGAGAGTGTATGCTTTCCATTTCATCTGAAATCAGGCGTCTCTTTAATCATATCCATATTGATGAGATTGACCTTGAGACTGATGGATTTGCATAATAAGGGCATTCCATTCCTCAAACATAGCTTGTATGGTTAGGAACTAACTCATTATACTATAAATCTTTAAAATGAATCGAAATATCTTTTAGACGAATTGCATCTACATTCTAGTTCAATTATGACTCGAAACTTGCAAGCTAAATCTAAGTTTGTCACAAACTGATTTAGAATCCAAAGGTAGCTCGACGCTTGCAATCAATTCGAACAAAGCTTGAGGCAAAATCGGTCGTGTCTAGAAGCATCATGTGAAGTATCTTTGCACAACTCGAATTATGGGCAAGCAACTTGTAGTGAGACTTAAACAACCTTTAGAGAAGTTTGTAATTAATTTGAAATAGGGTGCCAATTTCTTGAAACTGTGTGGCAAGATAGATCCAATCATGTACTTGATCATATCATGTCTGTCTGATCGTGAGAACGAGGACACACACAAGTTTGGGTACAAGGGGCTGGAGGCGCGCTCCTCCCATAATAGTTCAGCATAAATCGCCATGGATTATCACCACAATGAGTATAACGAAAAGTCTTCATAACAAAACCTTAGAGAGTCATGGCCAGAAGTCATGTGGCAGTAGGACGTTTATTAAATACCAAAGTAGGACAAATTTGGGGTATGACACTGTCACCCAATGCATCGTATTCCCCAGTGTGGTTCGTCGCGTCTTTCCCCGGTGTCGTCGTGTTGTCTGCATATTTACATTTACCATTCCATCATACGCACCATACTAAATTCATGGCATTGTCAGCATTATAGTTTATTTCCGTTTTGTCCATAGCATTGCATATCACTGCATCTAAGGGCAAAATTTTCGGTTATCTATATTTAAATCCCTCCCCCATGATTTCTTGAGCCTTCGTCGCTCAAATCATCCGGTGAAGCTATTTAAATAGGGGCAACTGTAATACCCCAAATTTTTCCCTAAGATTAGTCGTTTCATCTTGCATCCCATTTCATTGTGCATTGCGTTTAAACTAACCACTAACGAGTGGTGCAGTTGTTTGATTGTTGCAAGAAAATATCATGTGGCGCACTCTTTTAGTTTACAGGGTTTCTAGTGCCATTTTATTTTGAATGAATAAAATAGCACAATTGGCAAGAGACCTTGTGTAAGGAGTTGTGAGTGTGAGAGGTTGAGAGTTCGAATCCCACCTTCTTCACTTTTTGTTTTATTTCTTTTATTTTTATTCTAACTTTTCTATTTTCATAAAACCCTAATAGCCTAGGTGTCCCGCCGTGGATGAAAATGCCCTTTACCCTAGCATTAGGTCAAAGAGTCGCCGTACTCTGTTTAGGGTTTCCCGCCGTGGAATCCCTAATTTCAACCCTAAATTTTCAATTAACAAATTCAACATATAAATAGGAGTTTCAAAGACTCCACGTAAGCGTGTCCTTAAGATACGTTTATTCCCCATTGAAACCTTGACCATAACCAAGACGTTTCTAACCTCCCTTTCAAGGGGAACTACAATTACTCTGATTCCATTCCCTATCCAGGATACGTAGGCACAAGATGCGACGTCTTGCCGAGTAAACTTAGGACTAACCCTTAGGTCTTTAGGTCACTTTATCCCTTAGCTCAATATATATTAAAGCAGATAATGAATAAAAATAAAAAAGCATACAATAAACAAAAGGTTCCTGTAGAGTACTACAGAAGTTTAGGGTGCTAGTACCTTCCCTAAGCTTAACCAACCCCTTACCTAGGTCTCTCCCTGCATTGTGTTTACGATACAAAAATAGGTTTTCCCTCTTTTGACCTTTTCCTTCGGATAAATCAAAGAGCGGTTGTGAATTAAGAATTGTGATTCAAACTAATTAATAGTTTGATATCCTATTTCCACTGCAACACACATGTTTTGTGTTTGTTGTTCATTTATAGGTAACTATGTTGGATCTGAAGTCATTGAAGTGTGTATTTTTAGGTTAATCTCGTACCTAAAAGGGGTATTGTTGCTTTTCCGCAAATCTTGGTCATTATCTGGTTTCAGCTTATGTCTCCTTCTTTGAAGATTTTCCTTTTTTATTGAGTCCCAATCGTCCATGTTAATGTGTGAGTCTAATGATTCTTTCTTAACTTATACCATTACCCTTTATATTTCTCCAACTCCTATTGAAACAAGTTTCAAGTTCTTTGAGCATACATATTATCATCGTCCCCAGGTTTTAAAAGAGGATATCCTAGAAGATACTCAACCTCTACCCCCTCTAGTGCCTACAAATTCTACAAATGACCTTTCAATTGTTTTACACAAAGGTAAACGTACTCGTACTTATCCTATTTCCTCTTGTGTGTCTTCTTGTCTTTTGTCATCTACTTTTAAATCCTTTGTTGCATGCATAAATTCTATTTTTGTTCCTAAATCTCTTTTAGATGTTATTAATCATGATGGTTGGAGACATGCTATGGAAGAGCAAATGAATTTTCTTAAGCATAATGACATTTGGGATTTAGTTTCTCTTCCTGCAGACAAGCAAGCTATTGGATGAAAATGGGTGTATATTGTCAAGATGAATTCAGATGGTTTTGTGGCCCGCTTAAAAGCACGACTATTTGCTAAAGGATATGCCTAAACATATGGAGTTGAATATACTGATACTTTTTCCTCTGTGGCTAAACTTTCATTTATTCCTACTATTATATCTATTGATGTTAAACACCACTGCCCATTGTTTCAATTAGATGTTAAGAATGTTTTCTTGCATGGTGATTTACAAGAAGAGGAGTATATGGAGCAACAACTTAGTTTTGTTGCTTAGGGGGAGAATGAACAGGTGTGTCATATAAATAAATCATTGTATGGCTTGAAACAATCACTTAGGTCTTGGTTTGGAAGATTCAGTGAAGTGATTTTGGCATTTGGAATGAAACAATGTCAGAGTGATCATATTGTATTTTTCTAATAAAGGTAACTGTGGAAATATCTTGTGGTGTATGTTGATGATATTATAATTCTAGGAAGTGATAGAAAAGCAATTGACAAAGTGAAAGCTTTTCCTCTAAACCAAATTTCAGACCAAGGATTTAGGAGTCTTAAAGTATTACTTGGGCATTGAAGGTGTGTATTCAAAGAAGGGGATTTTTCTTTCACAAAGGAAGTATTTCTAGATCTATAGAGTGAAAATTTTATGATGGGATCCAAAGCATGTGAGACTCCTATGGAGCATGGAGTTAAGTTGACAGTGGATGGAGCTCCTTTCTCAGATCCGCAGGAGTATAGAAGATTGGTGGGAAAATTGAATTACTTAACTGTTACGATACTTGATATTTCTTTTCCTATAAGTGTTATAAGTAAATTTATGTTTTCCCCCACGGATACTCATTGGGAAGCATTTATCTGCATTTTAAAATATCTGAAGAAAGCTCTAAGAAAGGGAATTACGTACCAAGATCATGGACATATGTAGGTGGAGTCTTTTTCTGATTCAGATTGGGCAGGATGTCCAATGGATCTGAAGTCTTCCACAAAATATTGTGTATTCTTCAGAAGTAATTTGATATCTTGGAAAATTAAGAAATAAAATGTAGTAGCAAAATTAAGTGCAGAAGTAGAATAAAGGGTTATGGCTCAAACGACTTGTGAAGTGATATGGGTAAAACAAATATTTGATGAAATGGGATTTGAGTATAATTATCCTATGATATTATGGTTTGATAACCAGGTAGCTATAGATATTACATCAAATTCAGTCTTTTATGAAAGAACAAAACACATTGAGGTAGTTGTCATTTTATCATAGAAAGGGTTCAAGGAAATCTCATACTACCTTCCTAAGTTAGGATAGGAGATCAACTAGCATATTTGTTTACAAATTCATTGAATGAGGTGCATAGTGATTTCATTTGTAACAAGTTGGGCTTGAGGGGGAGTATTAAGATTTATATTACAATATTATGTTACTAGGATTTAATATTAAGTATATGGGTTTGACCCATTTTTCTTTCTTATGTACTACTCTTTTAACCTATTAATATAAATACGAGGATCACTAGACATTGTAGTAAATCTGATTGATTATTCATTTTTTTCTCTCTTTCTAGAATAGACATTTCAAAGTCATTGTGCATCGCATCAAAAAAATTCTTTCACAAGGACTTGTTAGTAGCACTAAAAATGATATCATCGATATAAATTTACACAAATAAAACGTCATACTCATTTTTCTTAGTAAAGAGAGTTGTATCAACCTCCCCTCTTTGAAAAAAACTTCAAGTAGAAACTTGTTCAAACATTCGTACCAAGCTCGAAGGGCTTGTCTTAATCTGTAGACAATCTTTTTCAACTTTAAGACATGATTAGGAATATAAGAATTTATAAAACTAGGAGGGTGATCAATATACACTTCCTCTTGGATGTAACCATTCAAGAATGCTCTCTTTACATCCACTTAGAAAAGTTTAAAATTCAAAATGCATGAAAAGGCTAAAATCATCATTATGGCATCTAATCTACATATGCATATGTTTCATCAAAATTTATACATTTATGTTGATTGTATCATTTTGCAATGAGTATTGATTTATTAATAAAAACACTTACATCTTCGTCAAGCTTGTTGCAAAAGATCCATTTGGCTCCAATCATTATATTAGATGAAAGTTTGGGAACCCAAAGATAATTCTCTCAAATTTATTTAAGTCTTCTTGCATAAAAAAGACTAATGTTCATTAATGAGAGCTTCAATGACGTCCTTTGACTCAATTTGGGAATCATACGATATAAGGTTACATACTTGGTTAAGGAAGTGTCTAGTTTTTACTCCTTTAGAAATATCTCTAATGACATTCTAGATTAGATGATATTTTATGGTCATTCATTCTTTGTGAAGATCTTGATGGTCAATATTTGAATCTTCATTTTGATGATATTTTATTTGATTTTGATTTTGATCTTTATCTTTTAGAGATACCTATAAGCACATCGATCCATATTTTCTCCCTTTTTTATGATGGCAACACATCTCTCAAGAAAGGTGGTAAAATAAAACAAACAAATATATTTGGAGTGGTTAAACTCCCTCCTCAATTAAGTACATAATATACTCTGCTCCTCCTGAGAGTATGCTTCTCCTCTTTTGTCATGATTAAAAAGGCATAAAATAATCAAAGCATGTACATCTCATGTAAAAGGAACAAGTTATCTTATATATATGGACAGGAGTAGTCTAAAGTGAGGTATAAATAAAAGGAGCTAAGATCTTAGTCCTCTTAATTATTTCTCGAACAGAACTCAAAAGTCTTTAAAACTTTATAAACTGAGAGAAAATTCTAGAGTCTACTTCTTTCATACTTAGATTTCTCCAAGAGATAATTATTTCCCCTTTGAGTCTTTTGGACAACATATTTTTACCTCCTTGGGTCTTAGCCTGGTATTGGGCTCTAGATATTTGGTAGCACTTTTCTCTACAAACACTTTAAAACTTAATCCAAGGTTAGTAAGAAAAATAAATGGACTAAGTAGTTAATAAATCACTTACTAGATATTCAATTAGAGAGTTCCTAGTTTTCAATCTTTATTAAGTGTACTACCTCAAAATCTCAAGATAAATTGATAAAAATCACCCTTTCGATGGAACGACAAACCACCGTCAATTTTCCTTCTCCACGAATCATCTGATGTAAGAGTTGGTCCAAGATACACCACTGATAAATCCATTACAAATTTATCATATTAACTTTCTAAGAGGTTCCATAATCAACGTCAACACCTTGATCACATTCGTTGAAAAACACCATCAATGTCTTGATCAAATCCACCAGGATTAACAATAACCATCATGTAATCACTTCTTCTTGTAAACCCAAGATAGTACAAAAAGCTTTCTCATCTTTCGATTTTTATCTACATCATATCAGAAACCTCCCTGCACAAGGATTTGTTAGTAGCATCAAGTCGTCAAAAAGAATATGCACAATAGGAAAGTGCTTGGTTTTAAAAAATGTTATATTAGAGATCACGCAGAGGGCCTTGTCGAGATGGCGGAGGATGAAGGGAGTCGTGCAGTGTGTCACGCCGCAATAGTGGCGGCAGCGCCAGGCGTGAGTTGTGTCACGGGTCGGCGGAGGGGAAGAGCCGCACGACGGCTGGCAGCGGTTTGGGATTGGGTGGCAGGTCTAGGCGGTTCGAGACATTTTCAGTAGGTTTCAATTTCGGGGAATTCTTCGCTGATTTTTAAGCAATTTTTGACATCAGTTAATTTTTGGTAACCTTGGGGTCAATTTAGAGTAATTTGAGTTAAATTGTCAGTCCTTAGAGTTAGTAGAGTTATCACCTGTGAAGAGTTGGCATTAAAGCATTTTAGTGTACTTTTGGATACTCTAGAGTCATGTTGAGAGTTAAGAGATGTTGTTGAGTTGTTTTTGAGCTTTTTAATAACTCTTTTGAGTTATAAAAACTAATAAAATTTTGAGACTTTATGAGTATTTTGAGGATTTTATAGTTGTTGAGTAAACATAACTTTATTCTATTTGAGGTGTAAAATAATTATTTTAAATTATATTTTTGAGATTAGTAATCAGTGAGATTACAGTGAGGCATGTGATTGACAACCTTATGGTTTAATAGTGGAACCACATTTTGATGATGATTTTGAGATGATTGTTAATGATTGTTTGAGTTGCATGCATATTTATTGTACATGATCATGCCTATTTGTTGTACATGGGCAATCAGTAACACAACTTTTACCCCAAAAACCTGGTACCACATGCATATTGATGGAGGAGTTGGTGCATTAGCATTTGCATTACAATTTGAATTTGTGATTGTGTTGTGTGTGAATAATATACTTGTGATTGCCTCATTTACCATCCTGCTATTAGTTTTCCCCATTAGCATTTGTAAAGTGTATTCTCACCCTTTTCTTGTTTTTTTGTTGGCTTTATGTAATGTTGTACAAATACTTAGCACGAGTAGATACTTGTGAGTTGGAATGTAGCCTTGCAGCTTGTCTTTGTTTATTTTTATATTTATCTCTATTTAGTGGTATATATGCTCTGATCTGTAACATCATAAATGAGGCGTATTATTTGTTTTGAGTTGATGTTTGAAGTTTATTTTCCTTGAGTATTTTCTTTAAATAAGTATTTGATGTTAAAAGATAATTTGAATTACGCTACGAGATATGAAAAATATTCATGAAGTATGCATGTTGTGTTTTGAGTAGCATCCTAAGTTGTGAAATTCTCTGTTATTTAAGATTCAAGATTTATGGTGTTATAGAAAACACCTACAGAATACATTGAAATTAGGTGTGCAATGTGAAAACCAATTTGAATCCTAATAAACTAGTATTTGCATAATTGTTGAAGTTTTAAAACGCGAAACTTGTGAAACAAGTTAATAAGTGCCCTTATTCAATGTTTCCTTTTTCCATATTTTGGAACTTATCATTATGTCACTTCATTTCAACTGAATCTCAATAATTTATAGTGTCATCTTCTTACCCTTATCTCTTTATTTTTCGCAAATGTATTTTTTCACTGCTATTACTCAAACGTTTTATCAAAAATATTTTTAAACTCTTAAATTTAAAATAATAATGTTTTAAAATATCATTTTTCAAACCCCTGCAATTTAACCCCCTTTTGTGTGTGGAGTCATATGTTTAACATTAATCTCGTTGTGCGAAACAGAGCGGTCCAATATCACTTGGCTAAGTTACTTCATGGTGAAGTAAGGGTTTCCTCTCTGGGAGAAAGAATAGGCTCGCTAGGAGAAATAGGATTATTAGATCCCACTTGGATGAGTTGGACATGACTTGTTTATGAAGAAATACATGCTCACTAGGCGAGGTAATGTCCTTGTTGGGCAAAATTTCTTGATCAAACCCATATAAATAGAGGTCATGTCCTCACATATTAAGAGAATTTCATGTTTTAAAAAATATAGCATAGTGATAAATAAGAGATCAAAGAGGGAGTAATATCAAGAGAAGAAATTAAAGATCGGAGGTGGAGGATTTGTCCGGTCATAAAAATCGGCGTTTATCTTATTCCATCTCTTTCTTAATATCATTGTAAAGCTACTATGAGTAAGAGCAACTTAATTCTATTTTGTTGGGTCTATATTTAATTTTTCAAATAATTACGTATTCATTTTATCAAGATGTTATATATGTTATAGCTATTCATTAATATTGTTGATTATTCTCGTCGTATTTTTTGTTATAATCTAGCTAAATATAACTTGTTACATAACTTTAAATTGATATTGAGAAATACTTTTCATAACTAGATAGAGGGTTTTTATATGTTAAATACTAAACTTTGGAATGGATTTGGGTTTAACATTAACATACATTATCGATGTTTAATCATATCGTATTGGTAAACCGACTGAAAAAACGTCACTTAAGCAATATGGTTGATATCACGTTATTGTTTTAGACATAACCAACATATGTTGAGCATTAGATGATAATATTAAATGTTGACTAGAATATGTATAACTGATCACGAGAATACTTGAGGATATGATAATGAACTCTAACCCCAAAATCGTATCTCATCTGTTAATCTTATTCTCAATTACAGTCATTTTAACGTAGTTATATAAACAAACTTCTTTTCCAAACACTTTCCTTAAAATCATAAAGATTGTTAAACGAATTTAATTCCTAACTATTCCATATAGATACGAATCATAAGATACATAAAAATACTTATTTTACTTCACTCAATAGACTCCTAATATATCGTAGGATTTCTTTCAGGTCATTACAATAGTTCTCTTCTTCAGAAGTATTCACCACCGTATCATATATGTATACCTTCAAGTTTTTTCCTATCTACTTCCCAAACACCATTTCCATTAACCTCTTGTATGTTACTCTGACGTTCTTTAGACTGAAGGGCATCATCTTGTAATAGTAGTTAGAGGCATTTGTCATGAAAGTGGTCTTGGGTGCATCCTTGAGTATGCACAATTGAAATTGAGCATTTTGTAACACAGAGCCCTATCAATCAAATATTGGTATTGGGTATAAGATACATGTCTTTGGGACATGCCATGTTAAAACGAATAAAGTCTATGCACAACCTCTATTTCTCTAAGGATTTTATCACAATCATGATGTTGGCATCCAAGTGGGACATTTTATATCGCTTATAAAGTGCACCACCTTTAGTTTTTTCACTTCTTCATCGACAACTATTCTTATTTAAGATCTTTGGGAACTAGCATGCCATCCACATATTCTTCCCTCGTGTCAAAGTACACAAAATTAACTTATGACAAAACATCACACTTTTTTTAGTAGTTAATTTCACTATTTTAAATTATTTTTACTGTTAATGCATTTTTTTTATTTTAGGTTTTACTACCTCCGTCCAAAATAAGTGTCATAGTAGACATTTTCACAAAGATTAAGAAAATGATATAAATGAAAGAGAGAGAATATACATTTTACCAAACTATCCTTATTGTTTATTGATGTATTTTAGTTATCATTAATGCAAGGTGAGAGAAAATCATGAGTATTAATTAGAGATACAATTAAAAGATCAAATCTAAAAATGTACTAGAAACTATAAGCTACACTTAATTTAGGATAAACATTTTTTAGGCTTAATTGCAACTTTGATCCATCTATTTTACTTCTTTTTTTAGTTTTGATCCCCCTATTTTTAGTTTTGATCCCCCTATTTTAAAATCCATAATTTTGGTCCCTTTTATAAGTTTTCTTTTAGAATTTAGTCCCCCACCCCATATAAGTGTCATTTTGCTTGACATGTTAGTTGAATTGATGACATGTCATGACTTAAGTGGCAAAAAACAATTTCTACATCATTTATAGTTATCTTTTATTTAAATCATTTATAAAAATATAAAATTAAAAAAATTAAAATAAACAAAAATAAAATAAATTAAATTGTCATAAATGTTCTATTAAAATTAATTTATTTCGTAGATATTCTTCATTTTTTCTAGATTTTCCACTCTCATCTCCTTCCTTCCAAACCCATAAAAACCCTAAAAATCCAGATCTAGAAGCGTTTCCTTGAAACGGTTGAGTGTAATCCTTGAACTGTTTGAGCGCAAGTGCTTGTTTTTGAATGAAAGCAAATGATGTCTTAGAAATCTTAACTTTATGTGATGCTTTCTGTAAATTAACCATCAAACTCTTATTCTATTGTCTACTCAAAAGTTGTTCAACTTGCTACCCCATCATACCAGAAATAGCGTATTTGAAATTGTTATCATTTGAGTTCTTGTTGCAGCGTTTCAATAAGGTTCTATGAAATATCAAAGTAGGAAAAAGAGGAAGCCTAATAATGAAACTGGTAGTGACCTTTCAATTTCAATAAGGTTTTTGAAAATGATAAAGGAGGAAGAAGAAGAACCCAAATAATGGAACCGGTTATAATAAGATTCATTGTTAAAATCAAGCTCTTATTATCCTTTCAAAGAAGGTGAGCCACTACAAGAAAACATGGAATTTCCTACGGATTTAGTGACGTGATATTCATGTGAGAAATAATGGAGGTTGCGACGTGTATATCACATCACTAAATTATTTTATTAATAAACAAATGAGATTCAGGTTTTTTTTAATAAAAAAAATAGTTGTGACGTGAATCCCATATCGCAACACAAAAATTAAAACTTAAAAATCAAACTATTAGGTTTCACGTGGGGAAAGTTTGAATTTTTTTTTCTTCAGAATTTCATTTGTGGCGTGGTATCCATGTGGGAAGAAGAAATTAAAAAAAAGTAGGAAACATCTCTGCCTGTGAAATGATGGTTCTGACCAAGGACGTTTACTATTGCAGGTTTTTCGACGTGGAATACACGTGAGTATGTTCCGACGTGATTCCCACGTCAGTATCTTCTATTAATTAATTTTGGTTTGACACATTTTATTACGGTTGAGACATATTTATTTTGGTCTTACTTGAGACTTATTTATTGCAAGTGTTCCGACGTGGGAATCACGTGGCTTCTTTTCCACGTGTTAACCGCGTCACAAACTTCACTATATATTATCCCCAATCTCCAAAACTCACCATTTCATTTCATTGTTTTTCTTTTCTTCCAGTTTCGTTTTTCCTTTCTCTCTTCAAGAGGAGTTCATCATTTCCTCCACATGATACCATTTTAACACCAGCTTTTCATTTTCAATCAAAGGTATGATTCATGTCTTTCTCCTTATTTTCTATTATTTTTATTTTTATTTTCGTTTTACAGTTTATTTTAATATTTTCTAATTTTAAACTTTTAATGTTTATTGTTAAAAGAAAAATATTTGGAAGATTTAAGAGGATCTCATCAAAATTCAAGATACAAACTTTGTTGTTGCTTCATTGAGGTATTTTTGTAATTTAAATTATTTATTTTTCAAATTTATATGAATAAAATTGTATATGGAAGTTGTTTGAATGTTGTTGTATGAAAATAGAATATATTGATTATATGTGAAATTATTTAGGTTTTATAAGATTATTTATTTGATTGTTTGGTTGTTGTTGTTGTTGTGTAAAAATATATATTTTTTTCAAATATGTTATTTTTATTAAAAACAGAATATATATTATATTTTATAAGTTATAATATTTTATATTCTCTATATTTCATAATTTATTTTTTTATATATATTTTAAGAACAAAATTGAAGAAAAAAACAGAATTTATAGTTTATATTAATATTTTAAAGGTTATATTTATGAAGTTATAATTTATATATTTTAGAAACAGAAAGTATAATTGTATAGGTTATATTTTTGTTGTTTATAAACAGAAATTATAAAAAAAATTAGAAAAAATAGATTTTAAAAAAGTATTTTTATTAAACTGAATTGTAAAATTAATTTTTTTAAAAAAATATTTTTATTAAACTCAATTATTAAATAGAAGTATTTTTATTAAAAAGTATTTTTCAGAAAAAATTACTTGTAAGAAAAGTATATAACTAATATGAAAAAGTTATTTTACAAATTATGTTTGTTTTAAATTCTATTTTTTCTATTTGTTTTATAATTTCGGTTTTTAAAAATTTATTTTATAAATTATGTTTGTTTTAAATTATATTTTTTAAAATAATTTTGTTTTATAAGAGTCTGAGATATCAAGTTCGTAGTAAAGCCATTAACTGTAAACAAAAACGTGTAGCAGTGAAGTCCATGTTTTATTTGCCGATAATACCAAGGTTAAAAAGATTGTTTACTTCAATGAACAGTGCAAGTCAAATGACATGGCATCATACAAACAAAACAAGTTCAGGCATTATGCGACATCCATATGATGGTGAGGCATGGAAGCATTTTGATAGGGTACAATCTGATTTTGCTGCAAAACCTAGAAATATCAGGCTCGAATTATGTTCTGATGTTTTTACTCCATATGTCCAAGCGTCAGCAATTGCATATTCCTATTGGCCAGTTATCGTAACCCCTTACAACCTCTCTCAAGAGATGTGCATGACAAAACCATATATGTTTTTGACTTGCCTCATTCCAGGACCGTCAAGTCCTAAAGCCAAAATCGATGTGTATTTACAACCTTTAATAGAAGATTTGAAGAGGTTGTGGATTGGAGAATGAACTTATATATATCTCGCAAACTAAACTTTAGTTTGCGAGCTGTCTTGATGTGGACTATTAATGACTTTCCCGCGTATGGAATATTATCTGGTTGGGGTACGCGAGGTAAAGTGGGATGTCCGCATTGCATGGAATTTACAAAGGCTTTTACTTTGAAATTTGGGGGGGAAAAGTTTGTGGTTAGACTGTCACCGCAGA
Organism: Lathyrus sativus; assembly: GCA_963859935.3. NCBI lineage: Eukaryota > Viridiplantae > Streptophyta > Magnoliopsida > Fabales > Fabaceae > Lathyrus > Lathyrus sativus. The sequence goes on from OZ012740.1 coordinate 4,337,823, forward strand.
TTCCTATCATGAGACCATGTCTTTAGAAGAATCAAGGCTGATTTCAAAAAAGATGTACGAGTAAAAGATTTGCCTCCCCCTCGATTGTCACTAAAGGAAATATGGAATCGAGTTTCTGAACTGCCAAAATTCACAGATTATGGTGAAGCATGCAGAATTCAATGATATGAGGTCAAACACAATTGGACAATAAGAAGTATATTTTGGGACCTCCCATATTGGAAAGACAATTTGTTGCGGCATAATCTTGATATTATGCATATTGAGAAGAAATTTTTCGATAATGTATCTGAAATAGTGATGGATGTTCAAGGGAAAATAAAAGATAATGAGAAGGCTAGAAGGGACATGGAAATTTTGTGTGATAGAAAATACTTGAAGTTGAAGCCTTGGCCTAATGGAAAATTATTAAAAACCAAGGCTTGGTACAGTCTAACTTCCCAAAATGCTAAAGCGATTTATCGATGGTTAAATGAATTGAGAATACCCAATGGTTATGCTTCAAATTTAGAAAGGTGTGATGACGCCAAAACTGGGAAGTTACATGGAATGAAAAGTCATGATTGCCATGTTTTCATAGAACGATTGCTTCCAATTGCATTCACTTCACTGTCCAACCATGTGCTCAATTTTCTAACTGAAATAAGTCAATTTTCCAGAGATATTTGTGCATCAACTTTAAGAGTCGATAGCATCATTAAGTTGGAGCAAAATATTCCAGTTATTCTATGCAAGTTGGAACGAGTTTTTCCACCTGGTTTTTTCGACTCTATGGAACATCTACATGTGCATCTTGCATACGAAACCTATCTTGGTGGCCCCGTTCAATACAGGTAGATGTATCCCTTTGAAATATTCATGGGTGATTCAAAGCGATCAGTGAAAAATAAAGCTAAAGTTTAAGGATCAATATGTGCACATTACTTGCATCGGGAAACATCACATTTTTGCAATCATTTGATGTTAACTCCAAGAATAATAAGGAATGAATTTGATGTTAACAAAAGAAGCTAGTTTACCTTGTTAGTCTTTGGTCTTCCCGGTCGTCCCTCTAGAAAGGAGAATGTGCATTGGCTAACCCAAAAAGAATTGCAATATGCACATGTTCATGTCTTAGTTAACTGCATTGAATTTATGCCATATCTTGAGTAAGTATACCCTTAAATACCTATCTGGCTTTAAAGATTGAATTATTACATTCTAACTAATATTATGTTTCTTTATAGGGCATTTAACGCCTCCTATTTTCAAAGCACCGGTGAACAAGCAACTACCAGTCACATACATGCATCTTTTTCAGCATGGTTCAAGAAGAAATTGTCATGCATTGTTGCACCGACTCAAGAAATACTCCATTTAAGAAACTTGTCTAGAGGCCCTGTTCAAAGAGAAATTGAATGGCACACATACTTTGTGAACGATTATAAATTTCACACCCAGGCTTGGACAAAAGGGAAAAAACCATAAATAGTGGTGTATTTGTTAAAGGAGTTACAGATGGCGGTAAAGACGACTTCTATGGCGTTATTAGGCATATTTACGAGTTGGCATACAATTACTTGAACTCGAAAAATAGGGTTGTCTTGTTTTATTGTGATTGATATGATCCATCTGCCAGGGACATACAAATAGATAAGAAATATAACATTATTGATATTCGAATGGACAGAAGGTACACAAAGTATGACCCTTTCATAATCTCACATATTGTTAAGCAAGTTTATTATGTTCCTTACCCTTCAATTCACCCAACAAACATGGATGGTGTGTTGTAAATTTCTCAAATTAATAATGTGGATGAAGTTGAAGAAATTATAAATTTGTGTGATACATCGGTTGAGGGTCATCAATTTGATACATCTGTGTTGTTGGTAGATAATAATGTGGATGAAGAGCATGAAGAGTTTGGATATGAGGACATTATTGGATCAGATGATGAAAATAATATGGATGAAGAGCATGGAGAGTTTGAATAGATAGTTTTTATATGTGTTCGAACAGTTTGTATTAATATATTATTAGTTTTATATGAATGCAAATGATTTTTACGTAGTGTATGTATATATTGTGTTGATTTATTTATTGACAACGCTTTCAAAATAGATAGAATGTCACCCCGAATTGACAAGGGTAAGGCTAAGGAGACCCAACCCCATTCGAGAGCTAAGGTACGCGAGGTATCTCCCTCGTCCATGCATGCTTCTCACCCACAGGCTCAGGAAGATCAAATGTCTTTAGACACTCCACAACCTTTTACGACATTACTTTCCTCCCCTCGTACGGTTCCATCTGGGAATCCATCTTTTATTAGTCCATGCAGTAGCTTGGGGATCTAGTTTTCCTCAGGTATCGTCTTCCTTCACGCAGTAGCTTGGGGATCTAGTTTTCCTAAGGGATATAGTTTTCCTTAACAATATTCCTTCATACAAAAGCCTGGGGGATCTAGTTTTCCTCAGCGGACTTCCTTCGTGCAACCTGGGGAATCTGGTTTTCCTCAGCAATATTCCTTCACGCAGTAGCTTGGGGGATCTAGTTTTCCTCAGCAGACTTCCTTCGTGCACCAGTATGGGGGATCTGGTTCCCATATTCCACACCCACACATATACCTGCGCGCCAGGAGCAGGATGATCCTATTCAGGAGGATGATGAAGTTCATGAGGAGCAGGCAAATCCTGTTGCAGGGAAGATTTTGGTGGTTGAAGGACAACCTCTTATTAGGCCCAAGGGATCGGGGTAAGTTTTTAATTTATAATATTCATTTAACTATATATTGCCATTTTATATTTAATACTTAATAAAATTATTGTTGTTGTTTAGTTTTGATTTGTGTCGGCCTGCTGCAAAAGTTGTAAACTGGGTCATTCAACTGATGTATACAAAACTCATTAAGTCTTTTAGAGATCTCCTAGATATTGAGAAAGATATATGGTTTGTAAAAATTTAAGGTAAATTATATTTTTATTAAATTTATGTTATTTTATAATTATTTTTCGTTATATAAATATCTAACATTTTATTTGAATGTCATACAACTTGCAGGAAAGGTGTACGTGGCAAAAATTTGATGAGGTCAAGATTAACTTTTTTTTATAGAAGTAAGGTATCTAACCGACTATCTGACATGCTTAGGAATGCTAGACAACATTGGGAAATAGATCCAACTCATCCTAACTGGATAAGCGAGGAAATATTTGTGGAACTTATTTAGTGGTGGAAGACAGAAGATTTTCAGAGAAGATCTGAACATGCAAAAAAGATTAGGGCATCTGAAGCAGGTGGTTGCCTTAGTACAGTTGGAAGTATCAGTATCGGTGAACATCGTCGACGAATGGTAATTATAACTATTCTTTTAAGTTTTATTTTCTATTATTATATACATATTTAATTAAACTTAATTATTTTAATTAGAAAATGGATTTAGGGGAGGGATTCACAGATTAATGAGCTATTTGTGAAGACCCGAACCAAAAAATCAGGGGAGTTTAGTGACGGCCTTTCCAAATCAACCTTGGTAACTTGTTTATATTTCATTATTTTATTTCATTATTGTATATAACTAATAAATTGTTTAAACTATATTTAATTTAATTTTTTTTATGTGTGTGTGTAAGAGTTGTATCAGACCTTGCTTGTCCAATATCTAGCTGAAAATCCTCAGTATATTCCGATTGGGAATGCACTGCTTGATCCACGTGTGAATCTTTATATTTGGAGTTTAACAGTAGGCGGGAAGGGAGTCAATGGGTGATTTTTTGGTCTTGGATCTTTAGTTGGCGAGTACAAAAAAGGGGACTGAACTTTATTTCAAAGACTCGAAAATGGGGAAGGAGGATTTTGTCTGACTGAATTAACACTAGAAATATTGGTAACAGTGAGATAGTTAGTTCTATCTGAGGCAAGACGAGAGGTGGAGGCACGTGAGGCGACGCTAAAGGCCGAAATAGAGGAAATGAGGAATCAACAAAATGTTGAAATGGAAGAAATGAGGAAGAGGCAATCCGACATGGAGACACAAATGCGACAATTTTTTGTCTCACATTCAAATTATTATGTCCAAGATGATGAAGAAGATGAAGATGTTATATTTAGTAGTGACGATGAATAACTTTTTTTTTTAATTATTATTTATGTTTGTGACGTGAATATCACGTGACACTTTTTTTTGTTATTTTTTATGTTTGTGACGTGAACATCATGTGGCTAAATATTTTATATCTTTTATTAATTATATTTATTAAAATTTTTGAATTTTTTAATCGAAAATAATTTTAATTTTTACATTATAGTATTTATTAGTTTGTTTTATTCATTAATAGTTATTAATTTTTGTATTATTAAATACATCAGTGAAGTGAAATTCACGTCGCTAAATTTAAAACAGGTTTGAGTTTTGTGACGTAAAAACCATGTCATTAATCAGTGACGTGAAAATATGTGTTTGGTTCATTTTTTATAAGGGGAGGGAGGGGAGCAAATTCCCTCTGGACTCACTTTTTGCTCCCTTAAATTGGGGATTTGGAGGGGAGGGGAGATTCATTATTTAAAATTTTATTATATTCCCTAATTTATCCTTAATTATTTATTTTAATTTCAAAATTGTCCTAATTGAACTATTAAAAACTAAGTTTATGTTTTTCTCTGTATTGTTTCATGTTTCTTTTTTTCTTCTATTTTGCTGCTACTAGATGTGCATTGTTGCTCTCAGGTGAGTTTTTCCTTTTTATTTTGTTGAATTCTTCTATTTTGATTTTATGTTATTTAAACGTGTAACATATAACTATAATCAGTTATTGACTGGTTGCTGTTAACTAAAAATTATGATTGCTCGGTTGCCGTTAACTAAAAGTTGTGATTGTTTTGATTATAGTTATACCTTATCAGACAAATTTCTTATTCCATAAACATTGAATATGTCACGATGCTTTGAGAGTAATTATAAAATAAATTTCATATTCAACTTTCATATTCAAATAAAATTTATTTGATAAGTTCTAAAGTAAATTTACAAAACTTTAAATTCAATATGGCTGTTTTTTTTGTCTGCACATAATGATGAGTTTATATGAATCACATTACAAATTGGACCTCTAATTTACCTTGGTTCAATCATGTATTATAAAGCTTGATTTGATCATAATTGAACTTTTAATGTCGTAAGATAAATAACATTCTCTAGTACTTCTGGAAATGTTGTGAAATTGCAATGAACAGTGAGTTAAAACATTGAGAACTCACTATGAAGAAATTTTTATTTGGTGATATTTACTCAAAACTATTTTTTCTTTTGAATTGTTTTTACTAAATACGAATGATAATATTTGTAAGGATAAAAAAGTAATTTAGTTTTAAAATTTCTCCCCTCCCCTCGTAAACCAAACATATATGTAGTTAAAAATTCCTCTCCTCCCCTCCATTCCCCTTCTTTGAACCAAACATATATTTAGTTAAAATACCTCCCTTCCCCTCGCCCTCCCTCCCCTCCCCCTTTCTCCGTTGAACCAAACGGATCCTTAAGTCATATGATATTATTAATTCAACTGACATATCATTCAAAATGACACTTAAATGTGATGGAGGACTAAAACCAAAAAAAAAATACTTTAAAAAGAAATTAAAATTTCGGATTTTAAAATAGGAGGATCCAAACTAAAAAAAATTAAAATAGAGAAACCAAATTACAATTAAAACTTTTTTTTTTATAATTGTGACATTTACTTTGGGACGGAGGTAAAGATTATGAATATTTGTAATAAAAAAAATACTAAGCCAAGTCAAAATCATGATAACCAACCAAATTTTATAGTATTTTATAATAAAAGTTCCAATGAATAAGTAAAAAAAGGACTGACACAAGAAAAAAACACACAAAATTGCAAAAGGCAATCAAGAATAACGCGCACATACACAAAATCGCCACTATCTAGGGCTGGCAATGAACCAAACCAACTCGAAGATAGTTCGGAATTCGACTCGACAATTAAATCGTTGAACTAGGTTCATGAACCAAATGAGTTGAGTATGAGCGAAAAATTAAGTTCGTTAACTAAATGAGCTGAACTTGAACTATACATAGTTCGACTCGTTAGGTTCATGAGTTAACTCGATTACATATGAAAAGAATTATACTGTCTTTAAGATTAGGTTTAAATATTTACTTCAAATCTTAGACAAATTTAATCTTCAATTTAGTAGTTTTTGAATTAGACTCTCAAATGTATCTCTTGAAAGTTGTGTAGGTTTTGAATTAGTAGATTTCGAAGTTAAAGTTAAATTTCAATATGATAAATTTTATTTTATTTTAATATTTTATTTAAAATATATATATTTATTTAAAATGTCAAATATACTAAAAAATATATATATTTAAAAAAATAGTTTTTAAGTTCGTGAACCATGTGAGCTGAACCTAATGAGATGAACCTAACGAGTCGAACCGAACTGTTCGTGAACTTATAACGAGTCGAGTTTGAGCTTAAAAAAAAGTTCGTGTCTAACTCGAACTCGAACTCGAATTCGAACAATTCTTAACGAGTCGAACCGAGCTGAGGTGAGTTCGACTCGACTCGACTCATTTCCAGCCTTACCACTATCTAACTATGAATAACCAAAATGACACATTCAATATCATATCGAGACAATTAAAACATTATGTCAAACAATTTCAAAATTGCCAAAATAGAGAAACTCACTAATAATGGCGCGATGAAGCGTGAAACCATCTTTTCTTTTTAAAAAAAATCTTTAAATTGTAAAACGTGTTTAGTTATTAAATTTCCAATTTTTTAGAGAGACATTTTTTGGTACCAAAGAGCATGGAAAATGAAAGCTAAATATGGTTTTGTATTGATTCAATGGCAAATTCATAATGGAGCTTTATTCCTTAGACAAATAACAGATCAATTAAACGAAAGAATGCATTATTTTACATTGAATACCAAGCAAACAAACTTTTGATCTAATTCATGTTACATTCTATAATCTTACACTGAGTTTTTTTTTTCATATAATCACACACATATTTCTTCTTCTACGAGCAACATATCTGAAAAGTTTTGAAATAAAATCTAAGATTAATGAAAGGAACATTAAGCTAGATGACGATTTTTCCGGCCTCTACTTGTATGCGGAGATCTCATTTCGCGGAGTCTCCTCTCTTGTGAAAGTATTTTTGCAAGCCTGAAAAATTACAATCAAATGTGTTATGAACTTATGATTAGTATTATATTAATCCTAGCATAATTATAATTTGAGTAATAACTAAAATGCACTATTAGTACTACTAACTAATCTTAATTACCTTTTGAGAGCATCTTCATTAGTTTCTCCACTTTTCAATGGCTCAAAGTGGCCATTTTCTAAATTAACCCTAGAAACTGGTTTCTTCAATAAGCTCTCACCAATTTGGCAAAGTTTCTTCAAGTTTTCCTCCGTAGCAATGTCGACGGAAGAATCTATTCCAGTCAATGTATCATCCTGCATTTTGTGTAACAAATTCAACATCTATCCTTTAGAATGAATCAATATTGAAAACCCTAAATTCTAAATTACCGAATTCGCATGTATAATTTCTTTTACCTGAATTCGAAGATAATTATCTTCCGAATGAAGAGCTTGAGTAACAGCAGATAAATGAAAATCAACCATGTCACCACTTGATTGAGTAAAAACATCAATCAAAGGATTAGAACCACTGTGTGTTAACCAATCCAATAATCCCCATTTTGCAGCCATTTGTGCACTAAACTTTTCCTCATTTTTTGCTGTTCCAGTCCCTATTGAAATTATCAGAAACCTACCATATTCCAAAGGCTTGATTGGGAAAAAATCAGGACTTTGATTGATGATTTGCTTTGTTACTTCATTCATAGCAACTAAAGCCTAAATCATAAAAAAAAAAATAGCAAATTAGTTTTATCTTCAATAAAATGTTACCAACTAATTAGAACTTATCATCGAATTTGAACGTACCGGATTATTTGCGCATACACCGCCGTCAATAAGATTGAACTCTTCTTCTTTTCCAGCTTCTTCATCTTTATTTATGAAGTTATGAGCAGGAAGATAAGTAGGTGCAGCAGATGTACTAATGCATATATCCGAGAGTTTCGCATTCAAACAAGGAGTTTTCTTAATCTGCATAAATTTCAAACTAATAATTTAGTCTAAGTTTTACCATAAATGAAAAACATACGCAAAATGAATTTATAAATAACCTGATAAGATGAGAAAATAATTGGCTGCAAAGTCTTGATATCAAATGCAGGAATAACAACGTTGGTGATGGTTTCATTCAACTTAATGTCACCAAGTTTTTGTCTTACAACGTCATGAAGATATTTTCCATCATATTTAGGTCCTCCAAGAGATCTCATTACCTTTGCTAACATCATCCCACCCATGCCTCTGCAAAAAAATTAATCCAACCAACAAAAACATAAATTTCTCAATTTCTTTTCGTAATATTAAACACCACTTAAACTCGGACACATAGAACTCCGAAGAGTTCTCCGGTCTGAAGGTGTTCAGTCTAGTAATATCGACATTATCTGACGACTAACACTAACCTATGTTGTGGGAATATTTTTGGGCAGTGTTCAAGGTAGAAGGGTTTGATATCTTTGGCAGCAAAAAGTGGACGGTTGTTTTGATCCGGAGCGGCTAACATGGCAGTAACAAGGCCACCTGTGCTTGTTCCTGATATTACATCAAAGTAGTCTGCAAGTCTTGCATCTTCACCATCCAATTCCTTCATAAGTATCAACTTAGTTAATAAATTTAAATATTATAATATATATTGTTGAAGATTATATATGAGAGTAAAAAATTACCTGAAGGTGAGATTCAAGAAATTCAATAATTGCAGCAGGGATGAGACCCCTAATGCCACCACCATCAATGCTAAGAATGGTTATTAAGTTTCCATAAGTAGGAGGTTGAATCTGTTCAACAGATAACTTTGTGACACCCTCCATTGTTAAAATGTTATGTAATTTCTCTTAAGTTTTTTTTGGATTAAAATTAATGGTAATGAAAATCAAAATGCTGAAAACAAAGGTGGTTTAGTTTAGAGTATGGTTTGAAAATGAAGAGTTTAATGTAGAAATATAAGTTTGTGATTGTGATATGATATGATATGATAGTTGATTATGATATTTATAGTGGAGAGGGAACGTCTCCGTTTTGACAGAGTCCGTAATAGACTTATGGCGTCGTCAAGGGAGGCTGCGAAATGATTTGAAAATGTCTTAGTGGGTAGTTCAATCAATTCCAATATCATTATGATATTAAAACTAGGACATTATTAAGATATGCATAGTTAATTAATATTATCCCTTGTTTGGTGATGGCTTAGAGTATATCCATGTGTGCATCATTGTGTTTAGTATGGGGCTCACGGGATTGATATAATTGGTTTTGAGGTAAAATGTTTTCTGATTCGAAGGAAAAATATATGATTTGAGTCAAAGTTTGATTTATCTCGGTTCGATTCAATAAAAATTAGTTTATTTTGAAATTCAATTTGAATTTGTTGTAAAAAATTCGTAGTTAAAATTTATTCCGATTAAAATTATATGTTAAGAGTTTCAAATCGAATAATATATGACATGACCATGTGTTTATAAGTGAAAATAATCCTCACTTTACCAATCGATTTTATAAGATTGAATTAGATCTAACTATACTTTCTTGACATGATATCAAAATCTGGTTTAAGATCCAATTAATTACATACTATAGTTTTTCTTGTTGGACCACCCAACCAAAAAACTAGGTGTTGTGACTTGCAGGATATGTAGCTAATTTGAGATATGTCTCAATCCAAAGCATGTTTCAATGTCTATGATGAACTCACTCAATAGCCATGATTATGCCCATAAGCTCTACATACAAGACATTATTATGTTGACCAAGGAAAAAGGCAAAACATCATAGTCTATCACCGGTTCTAAATAGGTTTGTGCATGTAAAGGGACTAGGGCAACAAAGTGCAACATCATCAATATATATTATAGTTTCTTCTTCTAAAGTACTTCATCCCTTTAGGCTTCATATTTGACGAACTATGTACATTACGATCTCTTTATGAGCTGCATACGAACTTGAGCATAGAGTAATTAGGTCGAGTATGAACACGAATATAGATTAATCACAACATAAATAGGCCAAAGCGAACACGTCGCTCTAAGACAAGCATATCCAGTTAATAGTTAGTGCCCTTTAATAGGGCAACATAACTTTAAGAACATATTAAAGGTCATAAATGGTCATCCCATACAAAGAATCAGAGGATTTAATGCTCATTCAGTATCTCTAAATAGATATAGAGATGGACACCATAATGAGAAATCAAGATTTAGGAAACCATGTGTTACAAGGACATTATGATTTTTTTGAAATACTTTATTTGAACACTCGTGACGCTATTTACTCATTATAAATTTTGAACATATGAATGTTAAATTTTAAATTTTTTAATAAAAATATTAATAAAATAATATGATACATCTAGAGCTGTCAAAATGGACTAGCTTATATGGGTCGGTCAGTCCGGTCTGAAATATCAAAAGATTTAGGCTTTAAGATTAGAGTTCATATTTTTCAGAACTTTTTTAACCAATCCTAAAAAACCCGCTACCCATTACGGCTAGCACATATGGGCCGTAGGTAGTCCATTAGGCCTGCATAGCTATAATTTTTTTTAAAAAAATATATTAATATTCATATTGACTTACTCCAAAATAACACATTGATTTTTCTCACCTCACTAAATGTTATCTCTATTATATTCAATCATTCTCTTTCGAATCTTATACATTAATATAATCAACAATCTTTTCTCATATTCTATTAGTTTCTCTTATATTAAATATTCAAATATTATTTTATACAATTTAGATATGCATTGTACTTAAAAATACATTATAGTATTTATAAAAGATAATATAGTACTTAAGAATGTTTTATGTTTAAAATAATATAATTTTAAATTTTATTTATGATAAATATTATGAAGTTTTTAGTTTAATTTTTTATTTAAAAAAAAAACGTTTAGAGCTGGGTAGGCTGAAGCCCATCTAGAGCCAGACTCGAGTAATAATTTTCGAGCCCGCATTACAACATGGTTTTTTGGGCTAGGACCGGCCCGTTTAGGTTTGAATAGCCCATTTTAACAGTTCTTACATCCATGTGAAACTTTGTGTCAATAGACTTTACAACCAATTGTTTTCTCATCTTAGTATGAAAAACATACACAAAATGAATTTATAAATAACCTAATAAGATGAGAAAATAATTGTTTGCAAAGTCTTGATATCACATAGACTTAGCACAATTTAGTTATGAGTTAATAAGGTTACCTATTTAATTAGTGATACCACATAGTCTCGTAAATTATGATACTAATTGTCTCATTTTATTTTGAGATGAATATTATGAATTTAATTTTCTTATTTAGTTTTGAGATGAATACTCTAAAGTTAATTGTCTAGTCAGTTTTGAGATGAATATGAGGAAAAATTGTGGATATTACAAAGTTAATGGGAGTAAATTTATATTACAAATATAATATGTTTATTTTATTGTATTAAGTGAACAATGTTATAAAATTATTATTATAAAGTTATTGTATGAAACTAAGAAATCTCTAATGAAAAGTTAGCGATGAAATATATTGGAGACACCTCTTCTATATTAAGTTATTTTGATATTTAGAAGTTATTCTGTGAATATCACAAAAGAGTTATATTAATAAGTTTGAAAGTAAATTTGACATGAAATAACATAAGTTTTAGGATATTTTAATTACTAAAAGAGATTATTAGTTCTCAGTTATATCTGCTTTAACTTAAATATGAAAATTTTAAAATTTGTGTATTTTCCTACGCTTTGATTGTGAAAATCTAATATATAATCTTATTTATATGTATATTGAAAAGGCGTACATAAAATTATTAAGCTGATACTTAAACAATTTAAAATTAAATTTGATCTGACCTGACCAGAAAGGAATCAGTGACCTGTCACGTGTCGTTGATCTGCTGTCTGTTCACCAGAAGTATAAAAAAAGAGGGGGGTGTACCGGCAAGACACTCTGATGTCAAAGTGAGAAAGTGGACCAGAGTGGAGCAAATACAGAAGAAGGTTGAGAATAGAATACCTGACCCTCTAGTGAAAGAGGGTATTTATAGTGGGACCTCAGCGCAGGGCCAACAGTCATTTGAGTTGGACTGGATGACCAGACTCTACCCAAGTGACTGCTAGGTCTTACGTGGCGTAGTGAAGACCAACATGTGGTATTCGTCCTAGTTCAACCGTCCCATGATCTTCGGAAGGTGGGTTGACTAGCTCTTTCGGAGGTGGGTAGTTGCATGATGACGTGTCCCCGCGGAGGGGAGCACATGGAGAACGTGTGGGGGACACGTTCTGCCCGACGAAGGAAGTGTCACGTGGAGAACGTGTGAAGGACATGTTGTTCTGCCCGACGGAGGAAGTGTTCTGCCCGACGGGGGCAGAGTCTGGTCGACGGGATCCCTGTGCTCGACATAGGTGATCTGGGCCTGTTTGGGCCTTCCCCTAAGTATCATTGGGCTGGAACTGCCCGGTCAAGCCGGGGCTCAGACCAGAACAAAATTGTTGAAAAAAATGCAATCATGAATTTTGTTATATAAAAAAAGAAAAAAAAACATGTGCTCACAAATCAGAGATTTGACAGTAAAAAGATCATAAGTATGTTTGACTCCGATATTTTATATGTTGAATCGCCATCATAATACACAAAAATAATGGTAATCTAATATATAATATTGAAAGACCACTCAAACTATATTATGATATAAGACAATCATGTTGTGTTTCAACAAAAATATATATATATATATTATAAAGTCCATTGATTTATAGGTTATCATTGTTGAAGATAGAACATGTACATAGAGACTTTATGCTACCAAACTCGCTAATGAAAGACTTGACACAAAAGTTCTTTTATATGATTGTATTTAGTTCTTAAATTAAATAGAGTACATCTGTTCTTTTATATAATAGACAATTCATTTTTTGTGTTTATTGAATAATCAATGTATTCGATCAATTTATAGACTAGATACATTGATTATTCAATGAATCTAAAAATTGAGTTGTCTCTTATAAAAGACGGAGGTAGTATAATATTGGTTTGATATCGATTTAGAATTTAAAATTTAGAATTTATGTTATCATTATCTGTAAAAATAAAGTTCTTAGGGTTATTATTATTATAACTATTGGTGTATCGTTTGTGTAAATATTGAATTTGCAAATTAATTTGATTTCATAATGGTTTCTATAGGACAAATTGAAAATATACATGAAATTTTTATTCACTCATCCATATCAATTTATGTCATCAAGAACATTAATGTGGTGGTCGTGAGAGTTTCATCATGTTATATGTTAGTAATGATAAACATAGTGGTCTCATTATTGATGTAATCCGGTGGACCATTGTAAAGTAAAATCTACATATAAATAACATTCGGATCCGCGCTTAAATAACTGTGATATAATTATTAAGATATATTGTTCAAATAAAATATTGTTGGAATACTTTATGTTTAAATATATTTAATTATTATATTTTAATAATATTATGTAAGATATATATTTTAATAATATTATGTAATAATAAAATTTTTGTTTAGAAATTAATTAATTGAGAATGAACTTAAATATAAATAAATGTTAAGATAAACTTTCAGAATAATAAAAATTCTAATTAATTATCACCTTCTGGATTGGAAAAGAAAACTAAGTAGGAAGGTTGAGAATGTTTCAAGTACAGTGGGTATTTGGAGCATTGTTTAAAGTACACCTAATATCCTTATTAAATCTAATTTTTTGCTTATTTAAACAAAACATCCTATATATTAGACTATATTCTCCAATATACTAATACAAAAGAGAATAATTTCTTCTCTCCATTTAAAAAGAATTTAGAAAAACATTAAAAATCCTGGTTAATAAATATCCAAAAGCCAGCGTATTGCGCCAATAGTCAAAAACATGATACATTAGTATTTTATTTAATTTTAAGTATTAACACATTGTTAACCGAAATTTATCAATCACTTAGTAATAATATTTTATTTATTTTGAAATGTTGATATAATCTTATTGAAAATTCATTAACTACTTGATTGTGATATTTCTACTTGCATTATAGTTATGTAATATCAAAATATTTATCGGTTGCCAAATTAACTAAGCAAAAATTATTTAAGAGTATTATTCATAAATGCAAAGAAGGAGATAAGAGACTTGTCAATGTTACCCATTCCCCTTGGACAAGTAAATGAATGTTTATATTCAAAGGAGACTTTTTCTTTTTGACAGAAGATTCAAAAGAGACTTGTAAATGATATAATCACAATCTTACAATAATAATCTAATCAATAATCCGTGTACGGAATGATTTAGTTGGTTCCTAGGATTTTCTCTTTATGAAAATTGTAGTAAAAGAAAAAGAAAAACTCATGCAGTCCTGCCTAATTTCTTAGTCCTATGGTCGACCAAGCAACAACACATAAAGGAAACAGAATATGTTCATTGAATTATATGGTTTAGGAAAGAAACTATGACATGGACATGTTTATTTATATTCTTTTGTGTTCTTTGAAATTGAATTATTTAGGAAATAAACTATGAGTTGAACTATAATTTTGAAATGTGTTCGGAGATATATCTCTAAAAAATTATAAATATTTTTGAAATTTAGCGTGATATCTAAGTGACATCTAAGGTGAAATAAGAAATCCTAAAAAAAAAACACTGTGAAACCAAAATACTTCAAAGACAACCTACTCTCAAAAAAGAGATCTCCTTAGAAATAAATCATCTATAGTTCTAAAAAGTATATTTTATATTTGGTTAAATAATATATTTATCCAAGTCCCACATTAATTAGTAGAAAGAAAATAGAATTGAAGTACTAATATAAATAGAAGCGATTAGTTTGAATTTTCTATACAACAAAATGTAGTTTTTTCTAGTGTATTAAACACTACAAAAAAAATTGTTATTTGCCACATGATTTTCACGTCACAACACGTTTTTAGCGGCATGAGCATTCACGTGGCAGAAGCACGTGTGACAACTCTGTTGCCACGTGATTTTCACGTCCCGACATTCTTCACAGAAGTTGCAGACATAGTAGGCGTAGCAGAAGGGTGACCGTAATGTGTAAGAAGTTTGCCACGTGATTTTCACGTCCCAACATTCTTCACAGAAGTTGTAGACATAGTAGACGTAGCAGAAGGGTGGCAGTAATGTGTAAGAAGTTTGCCATGTGATTTTCGCGTCTCGCCTCAATTAGCGTCAGTTGTCTTACTGTTTCTAGTATTTCAAGTGTCAATTGTGGTGGATGTGACGTTCCTTCATCGTCTCTAACTCTTTGAAATAATGTTCTATCCCCTTTTCTCATACCGTCGACCAAAGTTTCAGCACCAAATAAACATCCATTAGGTCCCTTTCCGCCAATTACTAAACCCCAAATATAAAAATTCACTCGTGAATTAAGCGGCTCGGAACCTCTCGGAGTATATTGAGGATTTTCTACCAAAAATTGTGAGTAATATTTGATAATCCTCCTACACATACATAAAAAAATTAAGTTAAATATAACTTAAACAATTTAAATTAAATTAAATAATAAATATAGCCACGTGATTTTCACGCCACAATATCTCAGTTGCCACATGAAAATCACGTCACAAAGTTGTCATTAAATAAAAAAATATATAAACAATTTAAATAAAATAAAATGACTTACCAAAACTTGTTTAGTGCGTTCATAGACAAACTCCCCAGATTTTTTTGTTCTAGTATTTACAACCACCTCCCTCATAAGTGGAGGTTTTCCCAAACTCTTTTCCTAAATAATAAAATTAACTTTAATTAAAAATATATAATAAGTCAAAATATAACTTGAAATAGTAGTAATAATTACCATGTGTCTAGCATGTTCGACAACACTTATACTTCCAACCATTAAGGCTACCCCTTTTTCAGATGCTTTCATTTTCTTTACTTTTTTTAGATCTTTCCTTAAAATCAGTTGTATCCCAATAAATAAGAAGTTCATCAAATACTTCTTTGTCTATCTAGTTGAGACGAATATTTTGATGTTCCCAATGGAGTCTAACACGCCGTAGCATGTTAGAATGTCAAACTGAAGTTCTGCCAAAATAATTTTTTTAACCTCATTCTCATTCATTTTCTTCCACGTACATTTTTCCTATAATGTTGTTTGACATTCAAATAAAATAGTTAGAAAATTATAATAACAAAGTAATTTAATTAAACAAAAAATAATTTAACAAATAATTTACATAATTTAACAAAAATAAATTAATTATACCTTAAATAACTTAAATCAAGCTTCTTTTTCGTCCTCGTCAACCTCTCTAAATATCTTCCAACGTTTTTTATACTTTTGTTGAGTTACATAACTTATACACTTAGCAGTAGTCCGACTCGGCTCGAAACTAAACATCAATAATTTAAATTAGTACAAAATATAAGTTAATATAAAAAAAATAGAAACATGTATACTTAAATAAAAATTTAAAACTTACGAATTTTCGTTGGGCCAAATAAAATATCTTTCTTCAATGATATGAACCACCTCGTGATTGGCAGCTTCCTCTTCATTATCGTCTTCCTCATCATCCACCTCATGATTGGCAACCTCCTCTTCATTATCGTCTTCCTCATCATCCACCTCATGATCGTCCTCAGTTGGCTCATCATGATCATCCTCACACGTAGGTATATGCGTGAATGGTAAGGGTACCTGTGTGGAATGTGTTGTGTGGGATCCCCCAGACTGTGTGAAGGATGAGGGTACCTGTGGGGAGTTGGAAAGCTAGATCCTCCAGACTGCATGAAGGATGAGGGCACTTGCTAGTAGGGAGGTGAAAAACTAGATTCCCCAAATTGCATGAAAGGTGAGGGGTACCTGCTGGTATGGATAACTAGGTCCCCTAGTGCTGATATGGATAACTAGGGCCCACATATGGGCTAATAAAAGCTGGTCCCCTCAGATGGGCTGATAAAAGTTGGAGCCCTATATGGACTAATAAAAGATGGAGCCCAAGATGGGATGATAAAAGTTGGATACTCCTGAGGGGAGAGTAATGTCATGAAAGGCTGAAAACTAACCATGGACATAGGATCTACCTGACTCTACGGGGGAGGACACATGACCGACTGAGGTATCTAACATACTACTACTCTCGGACATTGGGTCTTCTTACCCTTACCCTTATCAGATCGGGGTGTCATTTTACCTATTTATAGAGAATACACATTTAACATATATTCATGAAGACAAATAATAAATCTTAAAAAACACAATCTCATCGATATATATTCATTAACACATTCAATACAAGGTTTCATCAAGTTAAATTACAAAAACAATTTATTCAAAATCTTCATGCTCTTCATCCATATCGTTATCATCATCTGATGTGATATTATCCTCGGATCCAAACTCTTCATGCTCGTCGTCCACATCATTTTCATCCAACAATATAGACGCATCAACTTGATGCCCCTCAACCATTGTATCAGACATACTTGTAATACGTTCAACTGCAATCATATCATTAATTTGTTCAACTTCATCAACTTGGTAAGTAACATCTTCCACTAGATCTCCGGTTTCAATAAGACTCAATGGTTTGTTTTGATTACAACAGACCACCCTCGTTTACGTGGTACAATTGAAGGATAAGGTGAAGGAAAATTGCGATCTAAACGCAGCGGAAAACAAAAATTTTCCTTTAGTGATCCTCACGAATGAGCATGGTCAGTGATAGAATCGTTACCTCTTTGTGGCGATTCAGATCTTTGATGCAGCGATCACAAGCGTTGATGAAGTGCAACGCCTCTACTCAGTCCACACGAACAGCTTCCGGTCACAGTGCTAGCTGCTTACGAACGGAATTATTTGAGTGAGAAAAGAGAATCAAAAACGAAATTGCATCAAGTGAAAGCTTCATCACAAGGGTTCCTTTTATAGACTCTCTTGTGGGCTGCGGGCTAAAACCCTAATTCACATGATCCATAATAATATTATATATTATTATAATAACTATTATTATAATAAATATATTTATTTTATTATTATTTTATAACCATTATAAAATAACAATAATTATTATTATATTATCCGAATTTCTATTTTTCACTTAAGTGCACCGTACCTTACGGTGTTCCTTTGATTTCTCTATCTCTCATCAAACTGTCCTTATGTGTGTGACCCTGTAGGATTTCGTAACGTTGGTAATTATATTAAATTATATATATTTAACATAATAAACAGTAAGCGGTATCTAGCAACACATCACTGCTACCCAAGTCACGAAAATGTCATGTGATCTGACAAAACCTTTTTCGTGATAATATATGTTTGTACAATTACCCTTTTGCCCCTATGTCTATATTGAACACAAGGCATACACTGTGTCATCCTTGTCCAGTTCAATATTGGGCCCTTAGACATTTCTCCTGTTATGCAGGATTGGCAAATTCCATCTAGGACACTCATGTCCCTCAGCATGCTTCGTGGAGTGCCCATCAACTGTCTTTATGATCATCCAGTTACGGGTAATGTTTGATCAACAATAAAGCACCCGACTCTACATCTAGGGTCCATAGTGGTTTCAGGTCGAAGGGTGGTAATACACCATTATCACCATGAGAATAACTTATGACACTTTGCATAACATACTATGTAGTATTCTCATAGCGGGTCAATCCGGTATAAATATTACTCCTAATATTTATACCTATGTCAAGACTTGATAACTCTTTATCCATGATCCATGAGATGTGATCATCAGTCTATCTTCATAATAGTCTCAATGCTTTTAATGTTATCCCACTTTGCAATAAAGCTTGACTACGGATATTTTAAGAATAATGTCTTTATGTTTAATGGGATCTCATGATTAAGTCACACTTAACATTTCATTAAACAGACTAACTATTCTAGGGACTTTATTATTCTGAAAGACAAACATAATAAAGAAATGCCTTTTATTATTAAACGAATAATCTGATACAAGTACCAAAAAGTATTGGCCTCTAGGGCTTACACCAACAATCTCCCACTAGCACTAGAGCCAATTAGGCATACCCCTAATACCCATAGATCTAGTATGACCATCATGCTTCTGTTGCGCAAGAGGCTTTGTTAATGGGTCAGCGATATTGTCAAGTGTAGGTACTCTGCATATCTTCACATCTCCCCGATCGATTATCTCTCGAATGAGGTGATAACGCCTAAGTATGTGTTTGGATCGTTGGTGAGATCTAGGCTCCTTAGCTTGTGCGATAGCACCATTGTTATCACAATATAAACCAATGGGATCCACAATGCTAGGGACTATGCCAAGTTCACTAATGAACTTCTTGATCCAAACAGCTTCCTTTGCTGCATTTGAGGCAGCAATATACTCGGCCTCAGTTGTAGAATCAGCAACTGTTTCTTGCTTTGAACTTTTCCAGCTCACAGCGCCACCATTGAGACAGAACACATAACCAGATTGTGATCTAAAATCATCCTTATCTGTCTGGAAGCTAGCATCAGTGTAACCAATTACATCAAGCTCTTCCTGACCTCCATATATCAAGAATGAATCCTTAGTCCTTCTCAAGTACTTAAGGATATTCTTGACAGCTACCCAGTGAGCATCACCGGGATCAGATTGGTACCTACTCGTTGCACTTAATGCATACGAGACATCTGGTCGAGTACATAACATGGCATACATGATAGATCCTATTGCAGATGCATATGGAATCTTATTCATGCGATCCCTTTCTTCCTTAGTTGAAGGGGATTGTGTTTTTGATAAACACAGACCATGTTGCATAGGTATGAATCCTTTCTTGGAATCATGCATATTAAAGCGTCTCAACACTTTATCTATGTATGTACTCTGACTTAGGCCAAGCAGTTTTTGTGATCTATCTCTATAGATCCTAATTCCTAATATATAGGCTGCTTCACCTAGGTCTTTCATAGAAAAACAATTCCCTAACCAAGTTTTCACTTGTTGCAAGGTAGGGACATCGTTTCCAATGAGTAATATGTCATCTACATATAATACCAGAAACACGATCATGCTCCCACTAACCTTCTTGTAGACACAAGGTTCATCTTCATTTTTGATGAATCCATATTGTTTTACGGTTTCATCAAAACGAAGATTCCAGCTTCTGGAAGCTTGCTTCAATCCATAGATTGATCGCTGTAACTTGCATATCTTTTGGGCATCTTGTGGTATGTCAAATCCTTCAGGTTGTGTCATGTACACATCCTCAAGAAGATTCCCATTAAGGAAAGCAGTTTTGACATCCATCTGCCATATTTCATAATCATGATATGCAGCGATGGCAAGTAAAATCCGAACAGATTTAAGCATTGCAACTGGTGAAAAGGTTTCATCATAGTCAACCCCATGAATTTGTTTATAGCCTTTTGCAACCAGTCTTGCTTTATAGGTATGTACCTTACCATCCATGTCAGTCTTCTTCTTGAAGACCCACTTGCATCCTATAGGGTTAACTCCTATAGGAGGTTCTACCAAGGTCCAAACCTGGTTTGTGTACATGGAATCCATTTCAGATTTCATGGCTTCTAGCCACTTCTCAGACTTAGGACCAGTTATGGCCTCTTTGTAGGTCACAGGCTCATCTTGATCCATGAGTAATACATCACCCTGATCACTTATGAGATATCCATATCTCTCAGGTTGGTGACGTATCCTGCTTGACCTACGCTGGTCTTGTTCTTCTTGAGCAGGTTGCTCTTCCACAACTACTTGTGTTTCCCGCTCTAGTTCCTCCATATGTGTTTCAATGTTTTGTGATTCTTGAATTTCTTCAAGCTCTATTTTCCTCCCACTGTTTCCTTTGGAAATAAAATCCCTTTCCAGAAAGACTCCAGTTCGAGCGACAAACACTTTGCCCTCAGAAGGATTGTAGAAGTAATATCCTCTTGTTTCTTTAGGATACCCCACAAATAAGCATTTGTCAGATTTGGGCTCAAGCTTGGTTGAAATTTGTCGTTTGACGTAAACCTCGCAACCCCAAATCTTCATGTAAGACATATGTGGTTTCTTACCACTCCATATCTCATATGGTGTCTTATCAACCTTTTTGGATGGAACACGGTTAAGTGTGTAAGCTGCTGTTAATAATGCATGTCCCCAAAAGGAGTTTGGAAGATCGACGTGACTCATCATGGATCGGACCATGTCTAACAAGGTTCGATTTCTTCTCTCAGATACACCATTCCATTGTGGTGTTCCAGGAGGAGTAAGTTGGGATAGAATCCCATACTCTTTTAGATGGTCATCAAATTCTAGGCTTAAATATTCACCGCCTCGATCTGATCGAAGAACTTTAATATTCTTACCTAGTTGGTTTTGTACTTCATTCTTGAATTCCTTGAACTTTTCAAAGGACTCAGATTTGTGTTTCATTAAATACACATATCCGTATCTACTGAAGTCATCAGTAAAAGTGATGAAGTACTGAAAACCTCCTCTGGCTGGTATGTTCAGTGGTCCACATACATCAGTATGTATGAGTGCCAAAAGATCATTAGCCCTTTCACCTTTTCCTGTGAATGGGGATTTTGTCATCTTTCCAATTAAACAAGATCTGCATGTCTCGTATGATTCATAATCAAAAGAGTCCAAGAGTCCATCTTTATGGAGTTTGGAAATGCGTTTCTCATTTATGTGGCCTAATCGACAGTGCCAAAGGTAAGTTGGATTCAACTCATTAGGTTTCAACCTTTTAGTATTAATGTTATAAATTGGCATTTCAAGATCAAGGACATATAGTCCATTATTCATTTTTGCAGTAGCATAGAATATATCATTCAAATAAATGGAGCAACAATTGTTCCTTATTATGAATGAAAAACCAAACTTGTCCAAACAAGAAACGGAAATAATATTCCTGCTAATTGCAGGTACATAATAACAGTTCTCTAACTGAATTATTAAACCACTAGGTAAAGTTAAAACATAAGTTCCTACAGCTAAAGCAGCAACCTTTGCTCCATTGCCAACTCGTAGGTCAACTTCACCTTTTGTCAAATTTCTACTCCTTTTTAGTCCCTGCACATTAGTACAAATGTGAGAACCGCATCCAGTATCTAATACCCATGATGCAGAAGTAGATAAATTAATTTCAATAACAAAAATACCTGAATTTGAAGTCTCTACTCCATTATTCTTATCTTCCAGGTACTTTGGGCAATTTCTCTTCCAATGTCCGGTCTTACCGCAATGGAAGCAAGTGCCCTCCTTTGCTATTCCTCCACTAGGCTTCAAAATAGGAGGAGTGGGTTTGGGTTTGGCAACTTCCTTGCCTTTCCCTCTACCACCCTGTTTGATGGGCCTCTTGTTCTGTTTCTTTCCATTACTGACCATCAGAATGGATTTCCCTTTTGTCTTCATATTCTGCTCAGCAGTTCTCAACATGCCTAGCAGTTCTGGAAGACTTTTGTCCAAGTCATTCATATTGAAATTCAGGACAAACTGACTGAAGCTCTCTGGCAACGATTGCAAGATCAGATCAATCGCAAGTTCCTTTCCAAGGGGAAACCCTAATCTGTCAAGGTTCTCCACATACCCAATCATCTTGAGTACATGGGGACTTACAGGGGCTCCCTCAGCTAACTTGCTGTTAAAAAGGGACTTTGAAACCTGAAACCTCTCATTTCTTGCTTGCTCTTGATAAAGCATTTTCAGATGTCCGATCATATCGAACGCAGACATGTTCTCGTGTTGCTTTTGCAACTCAGAGTTCATGGTAGCAAGCATGAGGCAAGCGGTTTCATTGGCATCATCGAAATGCTTCTTATAAGCATCTCTTTCTGCCTTTGGTGCAGAACTAGGAGGTTCCTCCTCAGGAACTGGTGTCTCCAAGACATACAGCTTCTTATCGTGCTTGAGGACAATCCTCAGATTACGGTGCCAATCCAGGAAATTTGTCCCAGACAATTTTTCCTTATCTAGGATGGATCGCAAAATATTGTTCGATGTGTTTGTTGTCATGGTAATCTACAAGAGAAATATGAAAATATAAGTATCATTAAAACAACATATTTAATTAGGCCTTTAATCAAATATGCTCCCACTATTTTATTCAAAACAAATGACCCTCATCATTTGATTCGGAAAATCCCGTTGGAAGACTTTCTAGTGGGTCGAGATCCATGTTTCACTTTGTTTTAAGTCAGCGTTAGGCTGATTACACAAAACTAAGTTATTTAGGTAGGAACTCCTTCCAATTGTATCTCATACAACTCTCGAATATTTTCAATTGGGTGAATAACTCCTTATTCTGATCCATCACATGAATCATTCCCAATTCTTGCTTCTAAACATATATAATCTTATTATAATTTGTTTAGTTAAGTTTGACCCATTGTTTTAGCAATTGGATATTACAATTATCCCATCACACCTTACTAATATAGAACATGCACCTCGCGTAGGCGAAACCTACAATGCTCGATACTAGTCTTGATGAGTGCTAAAAATTGGAAAGCATAAACTTAATATTTAATTTTGAGGGAATTTGTTATTAGTTTGATCTCACCGGCTTAACATGCAAAACGTCTCTCACATGCATCAACATACAAGTACATGCATCAACATACATATAAAAAGATACAATTATGGCCCCTAACACAATTGTTCTCTCAAGCCAATGAGAGAACCTAAGCTAACCTAATAACGATCTAAGCTTCTCCAAGCATGATCTCCAAGGTTATCCTCCTTTAATATTGAATACTTCCTTTTTTTTTCATAACATAATATTACATTACATATAAGAAAACTCGTTTTACATACGAGGGAGTGAGATGAGAAAAGAAGTTACATAAAGAGATTGAGAGAGAGGCACGACACGCAGGCCGTATTCAAAAATCCCAAAACAAAACTAAGGCCATAACTGATCACCACAAATAAATAATAATAAACACACTTTTATTATTAGTTTAAAATTCCGATAATTAAATAAACTAAATTAAATTTCGACTGATTGATCACACTTTGCAGACTTAGCCGGGGGTTCCGCTGCCCGTTCAGCGGACGGTGGTTCCGCTGACCGTTCAGCGGACGGGGGTTGTTAGGGGCAGCGCCCCAGCGAAAATTTTTATGAACACTTCATTGTATTTCACGTCGTTTCCTGCACAACTTTTGTGCATTTACAATCCCAACCGGAAAAGTCTGTGGCAATACAACACTTGTACTGCCATTAATCCTAATGCAACAATTTCATGCCGTCAAACACAACTCGATTGATAACTCAATATGATAGATCAACATATCATTGCTTCACCATACTAACGTCGGATTCCGAAGCGAATGAAAGTGATGATCTTTCAAAAGAATTACAATCCTTATGTGATTGAATGGATGAAATCAAAACAGTATATCCCATATACCATCTTTGCATCAGAATTTCTTATATCTTATATAAAAGTGATCGATCTAATTGTGTAACCTATGGATGATCAATGTATCGCACAACTTCACCATACTAATGTCGGATTCCGAAGCATAATCAACATCAATCATCCAAATCGTACACAACAGATGCCAAATTTAATTAACCGTTTATTGTTAAATTCATTCTGTGTTTTAATCGAATCAAATACAGAAAAGACGGAAATTTAACAGCTATCAGATCCATGGTTTCGTAAGTGGCTCTGATACCACTGAAGGAAAATTGCGATCTAAACGCAGCGGAAAACAAAAATTTTCCTTTAGTGATCCTCACGAATGAGCATGGTCAGTGATAGAGTCGTTACCTCTTTGTGGCGATTCAGATCTTTGATGCAGCGATCACAAGCGTTGATGAAGTGCAACGCCTCTACTCAGTCCACACGAACAGCTTCCGGTCACAGTGCTAGCTGCTTACGAACGGAATTATTTGAGTGAGAAAAGAGAATCAAAAACGAAATTGCATCAAGTGAAAGCTTCATCACAAGGGTTCCTTTTATAGACTCTCTTGTGGGCTGCGGGCTAAAACCCTAATTCACATGATCCATAATAATATTATATATTATTATAATAACTATTATTATAATAAATATATTTATTTTATTATTATTTTATAACCATTATAAAATAACAATAATTATTATTATATTATCCGAATTTCTATTTTTCACTTAAGTGCACCGTACCTTACGGTGTTCCTTTGATTTCTCTATCTCTCATCAAACTGTCCTTATGTGTGTGACCCTGTAGGATTTCGTAACGTTGGTAATTATATTAAATTATATATATTTAACATAATAAACAGTAAGCGGTATCTAGCAACACATCACTGCTACCCAAGTCACGAAAATGTCATGTGATCTGACAAAACCTTTTTCGTGATAATATATGTTTGTACAATTACCCTTTTGCCCCTATGTCTATATTGAACACAAGGCATACACTGTGTCATCCTTGTCCAGTTCAATATTGGGCCCTTAGACATTTCTCCTGTTATGCAGGATTGGCAAATTCCATCTAGGACACTCATGTCCCTCAGCATGCTTCGTGGAGTGCCCATCAACTGTCTTTATGATCATCCAGTTACGGGTAATGTTTGATCAACAATAAAGCACCCGACTCTACATCTAGGGTCCATAGTGGTTTCAGGTCGAAGGGTGGTAATACACCATTATCACCATGAGAATAACTTATGACACTTTGCATAACATACTATGTAGTATTCTCATAGCGGGTCAATCCGGTATAAATATTACTCCTAATATTTATACCTATGTCAAGACTTGATAACTCTTTATCCATGATCCATGAGATGTGATCATCAGTCTATCTTCATAATAGTCTCAATGCTTTTAATGTTATCCCACTTTGCAATAAAGCTTGACTACGGATATTTTAAGAATAATGTCTTTATGTTTAATGGGATCTCATGATTAAGTCACACTTAACATTTCATTAAACAGACTAACTATTCTAGGGACTTTATTATTCTGAAAGACAAACATAATAAAGAAATGTCTTTTATTATTAAACGAATAATCTGATACAAGTACCAAAAAGTATTGGCCTCTAGGGCTTACACCAACATAAGGAACATATTAAACTTGTCTAAAAATATGTGGAATTATGAAAGGGTCAAATACTCTTTGTACCTTCGTTTTATTCGAATCTCAACAGTATCATATATCTTATCTATTTTTGTACCTGTAGCATATGGATCCTACCTGTCACAATAAAACAAGACAACTTTATTTTCTGAGTTCAAGTAATTGTATACCAACTCGTAGATATGTTTAAAAAATCCATAGAAGTCGTCCTCACCACCATCTGTAACTCCTTTTACATATACACCATTATTTATGGGTTTTTTTCCCTTCAGTCCATGTCTCAATGTGAAATTTATATTCGTTCACGAAGTATGTGTGCCATTCATTTTCGCTTTGAATAGGGCCTTCAGACAAGTTTCTCAAATGGAGTATTTCTTGAGTCGGTGCAACAATGCATGACAATTTCCCTTGAACCATGCTGAAAAATGAGCATGTATGTGACCAGAGGATGCTTGTACACCAGTGTTATAAAAATAGGAGATGTTAAAGTCCCTATAGAGAAACACACTATAAGTTTCAAGATAATAAGTTTTGTATTCATACTGTAAATAATATTAAACACTTGGGATATACTTACTCAAGATATGGTTTAATCTAGACATGAACATGTGCAGATTGCATTTCTTTTTGGGTTAGTCAATGTGTAACACCCTTTTCTACCGCACAAATATAATGGCAAAATAACCGGATTTATCAGAGTAAAATATTGAACATAATAAATCATCTCAAAAGGGCACACATTTCTCAAAAATTCAAATATAATGAATGCTCTGTAAACAACGGGTTTTTTCCAAAATTGACTCAAAAGGCAGAGGAACTCAAAAGCAATAATCCAAAGTTTTCCTTGCACCGCAAGGCAATCAACATAACAAAAACATCAATAAAATAAGGTTTGACTCAAGACCCCAACCCGATGTTACACTATCAGGGTAAGACCCTTTAAGTCAACCACAATGGCCAACGACCCAAAAACTTCAAAAGTCCTCGACGGCATCCACGGCTAAACCTGGTCATCTGCACGTTACCCGCGTGAAGGCAACATTCAAACAGACAGGGTGAGTAAAACGATTCATAATAATCAATATAGGAATCAATATATAAAATGATGTCATTTTCATATTCAACATCATCAGAATCATCAAGGAACATCAAAGGCCACAACATTATAAATTACATCAAAATGTTACATAAATGCAAATGCAACAAGACTCATGCATGTGGTACCAATCAACAAAATTCGATGGACACTGGACCATCAACCCTCCATAGATCCACAACAGTAGGATCGATTATACTCGTGAACCGGAGCACAACAAAATATCTCACACCCGCACAATGGGACTGAAGCCACAAAAATCAAGGTCCTAAACCGAAGTACGGATGCATATGAATGCATGATACACACGTCAATATCATACTCATAATAATCTCATTAGGTGCATCATCATATAATCATCAAAACTCATGAAATCAACATCATAAGTCATCACAATTAATCATAGGAACCATCATATAATCATGTATTAATCACATAGAAATCATAGTCATACTCATGGTAATTCATCAGAGAAATTACAACGTCAAAACATCAAGACATCACTGCACAAGATCAGAATTCGTGAAACTTTGCTACGTTCGCTAGCAATTTCGTTGTGCAAATCTGGGACGAATGTTCTTCGTGCGAACTCACGATTACAATGAATCGCTGTTACGCACCAGCACCAAAACCAACCCAAAAACCTCTACGATTTCCTTCCCCAATACCCTAAAAATATCCCAAAATCATTCCTAAGATATTACGGCGATAAAGGCACAAAATCTACGACTTATTAGGCCAATCTCATATCTTATTTACGCCTCCAATTCCCATAAATCCTTACAACTACCCCACAGTCATTAGAGTTCTCACTATCTAATTACCCTACAGGGTTGAAACCTCAACAATAGATTTTAACCACGAAGGCCTAATTTCCCTTATCTCAAATCAGCCTCGAACCTATCAGACCATCAGTTCAAATCTCTCGAACTCATTGAACTCACCATCAGAAAGGCAACAACAATTCAATCAAAAATCCCTAAACCCTTAAATAAGCTTTTAAACACATTGAATCACATATTGAAAACAATGAAGACAATACTCCCCATACCTTAATTGTCGACTCTAAGCCTTTCTCCTTGATACTTGGAAACCTTGCGAAGCTTTTGCCTCAATCCTCTTCCTCAGAGCTCTGGCCTCTATTTCTTCCCTTTTCACGGTCTAACAAGAATGAATCCTAATTTCCTCAAAATTCCTTTTTGTTAAACCTAACTTTGGGCCTTAAAATTGGGCTTTCCAACTTCACCCTCACCAACTCCTCCTCAAATGTCCACTTTGCCTTTAATTCACTTATATTTATTTAAATTAATAATAATATCAATATATTCAATTATATACTATTATTTAAATAAATACTCAAAATCTATAATTCTCAATATTCGCACTAATCACCGAAAATGCAAATATTCATATTTAAATAAATTAAATAAATATTCTAAGAATTTGGGGTGTTACACAATGCACACCCTTCTTTCCAGAGGGGCGACCGGGAAGCCCGAAGACTAATAAGGTAAATTGATTTTTTTCAATAACATTTACAGGATTCCTTATGATTTTTGGAGTTAACATCAAGTGATTGAAATAATGACCGCAAAAATGAGATGTTTCCCAATGCAAGTAATATGCACATATTAATCCTTCAACTTTAACTTTATTTTCCAGCGATCGCTTTGAATCACCCATGAACCTTTCAAAGGGATACATCCACTTATATTTAACAAGGCCACCAAAAAAACTTCATATGTAAGATGCACAGGTAGATGTTTAATGGAGTAAAAAAAACAGGCGGAAATACTTGTTCCAACTTACAAAGAATGATTGGAATATTTCGGTTCAACTTAACGATGTCATCCACTCTTAAAGATGACGCACAAATATCTCTACAAAATTGACTAATTTCAGTTAGTGGATTAAGCATATGATTGAGTAGTGAACCGAACTCTATTGG
Organism: Lathyrus sativus; assembly: GCA_963859935.3. Lineage (NCBI taxonomy): Eukaryota > Viridiplantae > Streptophyta > Magnoliopsida > Fabales > Fabaceae > Lathyrus > Lathyrus sativus. Next base: position 4,367,049 of record OZ012740.1, read on the forward strand.
AAGCAATTGTTCCATAAAAACATGACAATCATGACTTTTCATACCATGCAACTTCCCAGTGTAACGTCGGCACCCTTTGCCAAATTTGAAGCATAATCACCGGGCATTCTCAATCATTTTAACCATCGACAAACCGCTTTAACTTCTTGGGAAGTTAAACTGTAATTAGCCTTGAGTTTTAATAATTTTCCATTCGGTTGACGCTTCAACTCCAACTCTTTTCGATTACACCAAATTTTCATGTCTCGTCTAGCCTTCTCATTGTCTTTAGTTTTATCTTTAACATCTATCATTGTGTTAAATACATTATTAAAAAAATTCTTTTCAATATGCATAACATTAAGATTATGACGCAACAAATTATCTTTTCAATATGGGAGGTCCTAAAATATACCTTTTTGTCCAATTGTGTGTGACCCCATATCCTTGAATTCTAAATGCTTTACCAATATCTGTGAATTTTAGTAGTTCGTAAACTTGGTTTCATACTTCACCTGGTGACAATCGAGACGGAGGCAAATCTATTACTCGTTCATCTTTTTTAGAATCAGTCTTGTTTCTTTAATAGGAATGATTTCTTTGTAGGAATCTACAGTAACACAAAAAAAGAAAGAATATTAAAAAACTTACCAAATCAAATGGACGATAAAGAGAATCTCGAATAGATTAGAAGCTTGAATGAATGAGAAATAACTCAAATGGTAGAAGTTTGAATGGATGAGAAAGATGTAAAACGTTATTTTTTAGTGTTTTTTTAGAAAATGAAAGATGGAGAAGGAAAGGTCTGACGCGAGTGTATGAAATAAAAGCGTCCTAAGATGCATTTTCAAACAATTTCTTAATTTTTAATTAAATTTTAAATTAAGAGTTTTTTACGAAGACACATCAGAATCAACGTTTTATATATACAAAGATGTATTTCTAAATTAATTTTTAGCAAAATAGGATATCTCATCATTTACCCTAAAAAATGTGTAAAAAATAGTATATCAATCTTCGTACATTAGAAGTAGTTGTGATTTTTCACATCGGCGAACACCTAAAAATATGTAAAAAATAGTATATCAATCTTCATACATTAGAAGTAGTTGTGATTTTTCACATCCGCGAACACCTAAAAATATGTAAAAAACAGTATATCAATCTTCATATGCTAGAAGTAGTTGTGATTTTTTTCACATCCGCGAACACCCTTAAAAAATGAAAAAAATAATTCCAAAAACATATCAAAGTGGTTCCTAATTTCTCATAGCATATTCGTGACAAAATTCCTAAATCCTTATTTAGAGAAACTCACAATCTTGTCAAGTTTCTTCCATTGCATGCAACAAAACCGAGATACACTCCCGCCATCTTCGCCTGCAACTTCTGAAAACATCTTCACAAAAGCAAAAGCACTCTAGTCAATTAATAAACGACCCTTCTTCTCTTCTCTTTCATATCCTCAATACCAATTCCAAAACCATGATATTATTATTATTATTCTCATAACGTTGCAACAATAATAATGATAATAATCATAAAAACTAAATAAAACTAAGTTATCAAACAATGCATCGATTCTGTTTCAGAACCCAACCCCTTCTCCGTTCCTATCATCCCCGCAAATACATTTCTTCATCATCTTCCAATAACCATCTCAATTCACATTCACCCGAAAAACCATTAGAAAATCCCCAAATTGCCCCTCAACAAACTCCTAAAACTCTTTCTCCTGTAACTACTTCTTCATCTCTCTCCAGAACCTCCGTTATTGCCCTCTCCGCCGCCGTTGTTGCCTCCGTCGCATTCATCTACGATTACGGCCGCGAACATCAATCTGATGCAACCGGAGAAACTAATCCTTTCTATACCACCGCCGTGCATCGCTCCGCCGACTCTGCTAACCGGATTTTCCATCATGTTAAACGAACCGGTGTTGCCGCCACTGTGCTATGGCAGTCGTTGCGTTCGGTGTTGTCGTCGGCGAACCATGAAGTACGCTCTGGCTTCGAGATTCGTGTTGCGGCGTTGCTGGCGGACATTGCTGCGGCGAATTCCAGTCGGAGAGCTGCGATTGTTGGTGCCGGTGGTGGTGCTGTCGTGGATTGGCTCCTTGATTCTGTTGCTGTTGTGAAAGACGCTGGTGGAGGTACTCAGGCGGAAGCTGCGAGAGCGCTGGCGTATTTGATTGCGGATCCTGATGTTTCTGCGGCTGTGTTTGCGCGACCTCAGGCGGTTCCAAATCTGCTGAGGTTTATCTTCTCTTGCAAGCCTCGACGTTCCAAGAATAAAACGGTAAATGATTCTATGTCTAGATTTTCGTTTTGAGTTGTAATTATTGATTTTACTAAGCTTGAAATAAGACCTAGTTTGAATTGTAGTTGTTGTCGTTTTTCTTTAATAATGCAGTTCATAATCTAGATATATTTATTTTCTTGAGCATTAGTGACATCATGCAATTTTTTATTTCAGAAAAATTCAAGACGTAGTGGATTTGATATTTCTGATTCTTTGAAAGGTAGGAGCATGCTTGTGGCTGCTATTATGGACGTTGTTACTTCCAGCTGTGACAATGCAGACAAGATATCTTTTAAGCCGTCTTTGCCTGGAAATGCTGAAACCAGAGATATTGCTGCAGCCCTACAAGTTATCGAGGAAGGGGGTTTACATTTAGACGAGCCGCCCGATGATGACGACGATGATGGTGGGATAGGAAGGAAAGGGATTGGAATCAAGATACTTGAAGGTACAACTGTTTTAGGACTTTCAAGGACCCGTGATGCAATGGAGTTGGATAATACTGATTTTGGTCATGAAGAACCGTTGAATCATGGTATATCGACAACAGATTTTGGTAAAGAAAAACCGTTGAAGCGTGGTACAACGACAGCCCTTATGTATCATAAGTTTGATGACTCGCTGGTAAAACAAAATATGTCCTCTGCTGTTGTACCTGGTCTCTGGGATGATTTGCACTGCGAACATGTTGCTGTTCCTTTTGCCACCTGGGCATTGGCAAATTGGGCAACGGCATCACAGTTGAATAGATCTCGTATTCATGAGCTAGATCAGGATGGAAACGCTGTCCTGTCTGCTCTAATGGCACCTGAGAGGTCAGTAAAATGGCATGCGAGTTTGGTGGTGCGGTTGCTTTTAGAAGACCGTGATATGCCTTTGAATGAATCTGTTTCTGATTGGAGTTCCAATCTTCTTTCTACTATATCTCATGCATGTAAGCATGAAGATGTTTCGTTGGCTCGGGTAGCTTTTTCTGCTTTTCTTTTATCTGTTGAAAGGAGTCCTGGGGTGCAGAAAACAGTGATGGAGAAGGGTCTTAATTCGATGAGAGACATTGGTAAGACAACAAAGCATAAGCAGGTGCAAGAAGCAGTAGCAAAGGCATTAGAGCTACTTTGTACTGGGGATCGTCATTTATCTTTTGAAGAGAGTCAAAAGTGGTCAGGCATTCTTATTCCCTGGGTTTTTGGAACATTTTCTTCTGATACTATACGAAGTTCGTCCATAAAAATTCTGTCTCAGATCCTTGATGACTATGGAGCAAAAACAGTACCACTTTCCCAAGGATGGTTGGTTATGCTGTTAAATGAGGTACAAAATTCCATCAAGAAATCAATTGATAAAGGAGCCAGTCAACCAAAAAGTGATAAAGTGAAGGTATAAAAATAATATCTATTTCTGTTAAAAAACATACAGGGCTATAGTTGTCTGATTGTGCTGCTTCAATTCCAAGTCAACTTTTGATTTATATTTTAGCTGTCTTAACTTTTGCAGACTTTAATCAATAATGCAAATATTGCTTCAGCGGCACAAGTTGCAAATCAGCTTTCTAGTGCTGTTGTTAATCTGGCAGCTAAACAACTGAGTTCTGTGTCTAATTCTGAGGATATATCCCCACTGGCAGACTTTCTTTCTCTGGAACCTTTAGCAGGACCATTTAAAAGTTTGAAAAAGGATAGTCAACCTAAATTTGGTGCTGCAGAATCTGCCTTGGCAACCCTTAAAGGTATTAAGGCACTCACTGAAGTTTGTGCAGAAGACTCTGAGTCTCAGGACAAGATTGTAGATTTCGGCATTTTATGTTTGCTGAGGCGCTTTTTGTTGAATGATGATTATGAGAGACTGGCTGCTATGGAAGCTTATGATGCATCATCAAGAGCGCATGAGGGGCAGGAGAGAAAGTCAAATGAAGGTGAGGAGCCACCTAGATCAGATATAAATGATCCAGCTAGTGTCCGAGTTCCCCCCACAGCTCATATCCGCAGGCATGCAGCTCGGTTGTTGACCATCCTCTCACTGCTTCCCAGAGTCAAGAAAGTAATTGTAGCTGATAAAACATGGTGCAGTTGGCTTGATGATTGTGCTAATGGCAAGATTCCAGGTTGCAGTGACCTTAAGTTGCAAAGTTATGCCAGGGCAGCACTTTTAAATATATTTTGCAATGATGAGCATAATAGGAGGTCTGACAGTGCTGGCCCTTCTGGTGGTGTTGTAAATAATTATAATATGTGTCCCCGATATGATGACATGATATTCTTGATAAATTCTCATCTCCCTCATTGGAAGTGTTCCAACGGAACATATCCACAAGGATCTTTCTCAAAAGACATATATGTGTCCACAGCTGCTGTTGTTGAGGATGGCACCTGCTCTAGTGGTTCAATTGATTCAACTAAAAGCAGTCTAGATGCAGATTGTCCTCCACTGGATGTGGTTTTTGTCCATGGTCTCCGTGGTGGCCCTTACAAAACTTGGCGTATATCTGAAGACAAATCCTCGACTATGTCTACCTTGGTAGAGAAGATTGACGAGGAAGCTGGAAAGCTAGGAACATTTTGGCCTGGTGAATGGCTTTCCAGTGATTTTCCCCATGCGCGCTTGTTTACCCTCAGATATAAGGTCTGACTTTGTAAGATTTTGATCTGTCTGCCTTAGAAAGACGATTCTTGCTTATAAATCTTTTATGTTTTTTTATTGTTAGTCCTACTTCTAACAGATTGTTTAGAGCTTGCCTCATGCGTGATTCCCTTCACCTGCATCTAACTGTTGACGCTTTATACAGACTAATCTCACACAGTGGTCTGGAGCTAGCCTGCCTCTTCAGGTTAAACTTTTTTTCCACCTCTTTATCTGTTATTACTAGATAAATAGTTTAAGAAACAGGATCACATTTTCTTTCTCCATCTTTAACTTTGTTTTTTTAAGTTATTTGGGAATTTGACAATCCTTCGCCATATGTGAGTTGATATGGTGGAGGTTTCATCCTCTATGAGCCTTGTTAAGCATTATCTTACGCTGACATCATAGTTGTAATTTCAGCATCTGTTCCTATAGCCCAATACTGGAAGTACTATTACATGTTGTGTAGTCAATATTAACACCATTACAAAACACATAGTTACTAAATAGTGTTCACATTGTGGTTCTAAAATATATTTATCTTACTGTTATCCCCATGCCTAAATAAATTCTTATTGAAGTGAGCCTGACTTTGGTGGATGAAGATTTAAATAGTGTTCAGTGTGATTTGAAAAGATGGGCTGTGAAAAAAATATTTTTTCTATATCATTTAGTTTCCACGTTTTAAATTTGCTCTTGTTCATGTTCTAGTTTGCAAACTACAGGCATAAGTGGCAGCACTGAAAATACTTCATAATTTTCTACTGCCCCAATTTTATCTTTTTACTCATGGAAGGGTATATGGATATCATTTTCTGTCTCATGTGGAACTCAATGTTAAGCTGTCTCATGTGGAACTCAATGTTAAGCTGTCTCATGTGGAACTAAATGTTAAGCCATTAGAACTTTGCGACCTCATAGAAACTGGTACCAAACAATGAAATTTAGTAGTAACTACAACGAGTTTCCAAGAAATTCTAGAGTCTTGTTCTCTCCCTCCCAAATAACCTCATCTAATTATCCAGGGTAACCCATCTAACCTACAGTTTCCTCATTTTATTCACACTCCCCAAATAAATACTTAATAACTGCTACTAAATGTTAATATTAAAAACAGTAACTGCTAATAAAAAGTAACTGTTACTAAGTGTTAATATTAAAAACAATAACTGCTAATAAAGAGTAACGGCTTGACAGAATAGAACCGCCACATTCAGTTTTGGTTCCTAGTAATTCTTAAGGTCTAATAATACTCCCCCATAAGATTCACCTTGTAGTAGAGTGATGTAGTAGAGTGACAGAGCAAGGTGTGTGTTAAGAGTCCCACATCGGACAATATATGGCATGAATATGTGTTTATAAGTGAGGGTAATCCTCACTCTACCAACCGATTTTGTAGGGTTGAGTTAGGCCCAACCACATTTCTTAACATCCGGTTTCCGCTATCGGGCCACCCACCATTTATTTCCACGCTTCAGTTGTCCAGTCCTGAGCGTGAAGTTCTGAACCGGTTTTGTAGGGTTGAGTTAGGCCCAACCACAATTTCTTAACATAGCATGACAGCATTAGGCATTAACAGGGCCTGTTCGATCAAACCAGTGGACAATCGACCCTTCACCAAGGACCTGAATGGATCTGGCTGGCGGTGGTGGCGGATCAATTTGATTGAAGCCCATCTCTCTCCGAACACAATACTCGCACCATGTCCATAAAAGTGTCTACCAAAATCCATAAATTTGCTTTCCTCTCTTTCACCGAATCCATAATCATGGCATTCACGAGGGGATTCTTAAGGTCTACCACGACATAATATTTCTAGAAGGGACTGTTGCACGAGGCTTCCACTAGGTGGAGTATGAAGAAGGTAGATGTATGGAGCCTACCTCTGCAAGCGGCAATGCTGTTTTTAGGATTTGAACCAGTGACATCTAGGTCACAAGGCAAGGCAGCAACCTTACCGTTGCGCCAAAGCTCACTCTTTTGCCTACCTCTCTAAACTGTAATATTTTAAAATTGTGATCTATCTATACTCACTTTTCTGTAATTGAATCCCTGAATTTCTCAAATTTCTATTCCCCACACTTGTTGCTTTGCTTTCCAGTTACATTCTGCTTCATATACATCTTTATTTAAAACTTGCAGGAAGTTAGTTCTATGCTAATGGAGAAGCTTGTTGCTGCAGGAATTGGGAATCGGCCTGTTGTTTTTGTTACTCACAGGTTAGTATGGCTGTTGGACAAAAACACAACTAAATGTTCTGATTTTTTCTTTTAATTGAAGTTTCTGATTATCTTGGATACCTAGTTATTTGTTTAATCAAATTGTGCCTGACTTTATTTTGTATTTTCCTCGTGGTTCTCTTTTTACTGCAGCATGGGGGGTTTGGTCGTGAAGCAGATTCTTCATACAGCAAAGGAGGAAAAACATGATAATCTTGTGAATAACACTAGAGGAATAGTAAGTATCAACTCCTGAATTAAATGCATGTTTAAAAATTCGTACGTCTTTTATGCTTTATTTTTTTTGTTGTAGGTATTTTATAGCTGTCCACACTTTGGCAGCAAACTTGCTGATATGCCTTGGCGAATGGGCTTTGTACTTCGTCCTGCTCCATCGGTGAGCATTTGAAGTAATTAATGTATTTCCTATTAATAAATTGCTTCATTTGGAAGAATTTTTAGCACTTGATTCTTCATGTTATATAGATAGGAGAGCTAAGAAGTGGGTCTTCAAGATTGGTCGAGCTTAATGATTATATTCGACTACTTTATAAGAAAAGCATTCTTGATGTCCTCAGTTTTTGTGAGGTAATCAGCAGTTTCGTTTTTTCCTTGTTAGTATCATACTGGTTTTTTGAGTTTGAGTTGTCACCTATTTTTGCAGACCAAGGTAACTCCAATAGTGGAAGGTTATGGTGGATGGGCCTTTCGAATGGAAATTGTACCAATTGAGTCAGCATATCCAGGATTTGGGGAACTAGTTGTAAGTATATTGTGAAACTATATCTAATGTGACAGGCAAAAGAAAAAAATAAATAAATAAAACCTTTTTTTTGAGCAAGCTTAGACTCAAGCGAGCTCCTTCCTTCTGAGTTCCCAGCTGCAAAGGCATTTTCCTAATTTATCTTGAAATTTTGAAACAGGTATTAGAGTCAACAGATCATATAAATTCTTGCAAGCCAGTGAACCGCCTAGACCCTTCTTATACGGAGACATTAAAGTTCTTACAGAAATTAAAAGCATGTTATACCTAAATAGGATATGTTTCATCGATAGATATTTAAGTACTTAAAAGAACTAGGTAGGCGTTTTGGGGTGACATTTATATGTCGAACGCACAGGAAGCTTCAAGGTGTACTAAGACATCGACATGCCTAACTTGCATATTTTTTCAAACTTCAATCATTCTGTCAGTGCTTCAAATTCCGTCGGTGTTACAGGTCAGCTGCCCCTGTGGTATTGCAATCAGTATCTCTTGTACATAAATAGGATACACAATTGTAACCCATGTAAATGTTGTATATTTATGTAAATCTCCATTTTTTGTTATTGTTAGGTGTTAAGCATTAGGGATTTTGGTTTCTATTTCTGTTTTGCGAGTAGTTCAACAATCAATTGCTCAGCATGGGCGTGATTGAATAGGTGGATTTTTTCATTTTCTCATAAAAGAATATATATATATATATATATATATATATATATATATATATATATATATATATATATATATATATATATATATATATATATATATATATATATATATATATATATATATATATATATATATATATATATATATATATATATATATATATATATATATATATATATATATATATATATATATATATATATATATATATATATATGTGTGTGTGTGTGTAGGTGATGCCACCTCCTATATATGGAGATGTTCTACTGGGTTTATTTTGCGGTGAGTTAAAGTTATTTGTGAAGTTGGTCGACCATCCTTGTTTTCTTCTAACCTCAGCCAAGAAAAGTGGAAGAGAGTGTCTCTTCTCTTACCTTGTAATATTCTATGCTGTTCTATTTTGTTCAAAACTGTAAATGAGTAGACAAAGACCTTAAAACATTAAATTGGAGGCAAATTTTCAAATCACCTCCATTTTCTTTTTTTTAGATTTTTAAATTGTCCATTTTGATTCTTTTTGAAAGAATCATTCGGCCATTTTCGGAAAGATCATTCTGACCTTTAAAAGAGAATTTTTTTATTGCACTTTATATGTTTCTTAGGTGTCACATAAAATTTTAAATGTTTTCAATTTTAAAAATGTATTTTCGGACACACCTCAATATACATATTTAATTCGTTTTTTAGTCAAACCTCAATTTTATCAATACATTTATTCTAAAAATATATTTTCAAAAAATTTTTGGAAATATATTTCAGGAACTAACAATTTTAACATTCTACCTAGGGGTGGAAATAGACTAGGCTTTAGAAGGTATGAGTCTGACCTATGATAAACTTAAAAGGCCTGAATATGCTTTATGACCTACTATAGGCTCTCTTTTTTGGTCTGACCTGATCTTTTTAAAAGTTCGGTCTGACTTGAAAACTTATTTAAAAGTATGTTTCTTATTAGTGTGTATGTGTGTGTGTTCGTGTTGTTGGCCGCCGATTGAATTTTTGATCCCAGTAAGATCAATTGCGTCGTATGTGGGAACTGGATAAGTCGAGGGGTCGACCAAAGAACTCGACGCGGTAGAAACCCTCCGCACGACCTCTCTCGGTCCATTATTTCGAGCAATTATGGAGACCCTCATCCTCGCCGGGATGGAAAAACCACCAAGTCTGACAACCTATGATGGCACGACGGACCCAGACGATCACATCGAAAACATCGATGCGATGCTCGAATACCGTAACGTTATAGGCGCCATCAAGTGCAAACTCTTTCCCACAAGGATCTGAAGACACATTTCACCAAGCTTTTCACCGCCTCTCGACGACATCCGAAATCTGAGGCGTCGCTCAAGACCATCATACAGGGGAAAGATGAATCTCTCCGAGTCTACATAGAGAGGTCCAATGAGAGGTCGTCTAAATCACCACAACTGAGCGGATGAAGAGGTACTTGCTCGAGCGAGAGTTGTGCCCCTGCAGCGACTTTGCAAAAGTAGTTGGTATTGAGACGCCCCGTTCGTTAGATGACCTTTTCCTCAAAGTCCAAGCCTACGTCCAGTACGAGGAGAGAAAGGCCGCCAACAATGCCTGTGACTCACGAAACCAAGAGAGCACTAAAGTCGTGAAGTATGATGACCATATGGCTCTTCGACGTGGTAGGGAAAAATGAAGAGATGATAAGCCCCGCGACCCCCGTGAGCACAGAGGACCAGCAGGACGCTTCTCTAAGTACACTCTTTTGACCGCTCCCTGCGAGCGCATACTGGCCAAGTGCATAAACTCGTAATTCCAATAGGGAAGGATTCATTTTCCCAGGCTAACACCCCTCAAGCCCAACGTCGACAAATCCAAGTATTGTCGGTTCCCCAGGAGCCACGGGCACGTCACCGAAGACTGCATCCACCTCAAGGATGTAATCGATATCCTCATCAAGGAAGGACGCCTGAAACAGTACACCAAGAGGAGCGAGGCTCCTCGACAGGACGTCCATGAGACAAAGAAGGTCGAGGAGGAAACACCACCCTCTGAAAACACCGACTTACAGGTCGACCTCTATGTCTCTCGACCTGACGAATTCTATGTCCCCGACAAGACCGACATGCACTTGTATGCCCACAACACATGGGAGAACTTTCCCTCCACTATGGTCATATCCGGAGGAGGATTCAACAAGCTCACTGTGGGGTCGGTGAAAAGGAAATTAGATGAGCTGATTAACGCAAGTTCGACCAAAACACCACCCTCGACAGGTTCCAGGAAAAATCAAACCTCATCACCTTCTACCTTGAGGAGCTGCCAGGCGGTTCTCCAAACTCCAACATTCATTTGCTCATAAGAGCACAAATGAGGAACTTCGACATCCTTCACATCTTGGTCGACCAAGGGAGCTCCGTCGATATTATGTACGCTCATATGTTCACCACTCACGAGCTCGACGAGAGGCATTTGACACCGTATGTAGGCTCCAACCTGCAAGACTTCAACAACACAACCATTAAGTCATGGGGTTATGTTGAGCTGCTTGTCACCTTTGGGACAGAGAAAACCGTCAGACAAGTAAAAGTCTGTTTCCTGGTTATAGAGTACCTATCTCTTTACTAGTGCATTCTAGGAAGACCGACTTTGGCTGAGCTGACCGCCATGCCATCCACGGTCCACTTAAAGATGAAGTACTATACAACCAGGGGTCGCGCCGTCACTCTTCACGGGGACATTGAGGTCGTGAGAAGATGCTTTGAAGCAGCCACAAAGGGGATGAACTCGATCAATATGATGCCCAAGATTGCCAGCAAGCCAACCCGATCCGAGGAGCATAAGCTGTTGCCTCGCGTCAATTTAGTCGACCTCGACAACTACTTCACCAACAAGCGGGAGCACAATTGAGCAACATTAGACACGTCTCCAACATCTGGGAACGACGGGGAACTTCTCCATCCTACGTGCCCCATTCCCAATGGCGACTTCGAGCTCATTCTCCTCGACAATGACCCGAACAAAGTCGTGAAGATCGATACGAGACTCCCCGACTTGGAAAGAAAGCAACTGAAGTCATGCCTAAGGGAGAATATTGACTTGTTCGCATAGAGCGCTGCAGAGATGCTCGGGCTGGACCTCGACGTTGTTGTCATAAGCTGACCATAGATCCTACTGCTAGGGTCGTAGTTCAACGTAGGCGTAGGCAGTCTCCCGAAAAAGCGGAGGCTGCTGAGTTAGATGTAAAAGACCTCCTAGAGGATAATTTTATTTTTGAAGCCCAGTACACAATCTGGCTGTCTAACGTTGTATTAGTTAAAAAATCTAATGGAAAATGAAGAATGTGTGTTGACTATACCAATCTTAATAGGGTCTGCTCCAAAGATGCATATGCTTTGCCTAACATCGACAACTTTGTAGGTTTCAAACTATTGTCATTCATGGACGCATAATCGGGGTACATCCAAATCCCCATGGCAAAAACGGACAAGCAATACACGACTTTCATGACTGAGTCGGACAACTATTACTATAATGTAATGCCCTTCGGCCTAACAAACGTTGGCGTTACTTACCATCGAATGATGAATAAAAAAAATCTGATAATGCAATTGAAAATTCGTGTATGCATTTTTACCGATTAATAAAAAAGAATTTAATATATTTGAATTTTTTTATAAATCTAGTATGTTTTATAATTTTTTTTAAAAAATCTTGTAGTTCATTTCTTATAAGAAAAAAAAATGAAATTAACATTATCAGACTTTTTGAAAAATCTAGTATGATACTGAATTTTTTAAAAATACAATAAAAACTTATAAAATTTTGAAAAATCCAATAGTATATTTATAAAATCCGATAAAAAACTCATAGATTATTTGAAAAATTCGATAAAAATTAAGAGTTTTAAAAAATCTAATAGCGTATTTGAAAAATAGATAGTTCAAATCTAGTATAATTTGAAAAATCTAATAAAAGCTCACGAGATCTCCAAAAATATGATAAAAACTCATAGCTCTCCAAAAGACCGAGAAATATTAATAAAGTTCTTCAAAAATCCACTAAAAACTTAGAATTTTTTTCAAAAGAAAAACAATTGGCTCAAAGAGACGCCACACCTGTCCTTTCAAGCCCTGTCACACGGCTCGAGGGAATGAGGTGTCCGCTCCTTTCACTCCCATATTACATCGCGAGCACGTCCTCTGAGAAAGGTTTGAAACAAGTTACATCATCGAACACAGATAACGACTTTGCCCCATCATGATCACATGTCCTCAAGATAAACACGAAGTTTAACCTTGTCGTCGAGCATAGATAAACCTCGAGAGCACTGACTCAACGAAAATCCTTTTTACATGATCGAGCTGTCGGGCACAAGGAGTGACTCCGCGCTTCCACGCGAGCGTTGTTGCGCGAACTCACAACCACGAATCCGAACAAACGCCCTTCTCTCGCAGATTTTCTTCATCCCTTTTTGACATGTGAATTGAATCTAAGTCATTACTCTCTTAACTGAGAGCAACGACTTGGGGGGCTCCTGTTCTGGACTGCGCCTGGGGCTGACCTATCGTCGGGCACAACCGAGTCCAGCTCCATGTAAAGGAGGGCCCAACACGGGTATAATCCTCCATAGTCGTTGGAGGCCACGTTCTCCCCACGTTCTCAACACGTGCTCCAAGTGCTCTTCTCATGGGAACACGTCACTAACAAAACCCACACCCTTGAGAACAAGTCATCCATTTCTTGGAGTTCGTGTGGTAGCTGACCTAGGACGAAGACCACATGCTGGTCTTCCCTACTTCCACGTAGGATCCTGATAGTCATCCGCTATGGGCCTTATGATCCAACCCACAGTAGATGACTGTTGGCCCGGCGTTGGGGGTACATTAAAAAAATCCTCCTCCACAGAAGGCTCAGACATTTCAAATTCCTTCACTATGTACTTGCTTTTCTCTCTTTTACTCTAAACCTCACTTTGTCATCCGAGTGTCTTGCAGGTACACCCCTCATCCTCTTCTCTGTCACCTGAGAATTCAGAGCTCACGACGTGTTGCTGGCCGCTAATTGAATTTCTGATCCCGGTAAAGTCGATTATTATTATTATTACTTTTATTATTATTATTATTATTATTATTATTATTATTATTATTATTATTATTATTATTATTATTATTATTATTATTATTGTCTACCATAGTATTACATAAGGTAGTGAGAGCAGGTAGAATGTTAAAATTGTTGTTTTCGAACATATATTTTCGAAATAAATATATTTATAAAATTGGGTGGAATTTAAATAAAAACGAATGAAATATATATATATATATATATATATATATATATATATATATATATATATATATATATATATATATATATATATATATATATATATATATATATATATATATATATATATATATATTTGAATGCGTCCGGTGATATATGTTTTTGATCCAAAAGTATCATTTCATAGCATATAAATATAGACATGAGTAGCTTTTCCCTTCTCCATTATGTCAGTTTCATATTCGAAAAACTTTCAAAAACACCAAAATTACAAATCTCTCATTTTCCTCCAAATCAAATGCTAAGACTTGTAGGTGTCTTCTAAACATCAAAATGTTTACTAGGTAATGCTTGAATTTATAGCATTTATGTTATTTAGGTAGTATTATAGGATATAGGGAATCTTAGACCAACTACAATGAGAGTTCTTAAAGTGGGTTTGCCAACATGACACTCATATTTGTTGTTTCCAAGATTGCCATTGCCAACATGACACTCATATTTGTTGTTTCCAAGATTGCCATGCTGTTCAACTTAAGCAACGGTTCTTCAACAGTTCTTATATTAAAATATTAATTTTATAATATAAAAACTATAATTTAATATAAAATTTTATTTATCATTTTAATTATCATATGAAAACTATAATTACAATATTAAAATATTGATTTTATAATATGAAAACTATATTTTAATTATAAGTTTAAATTATAAGTTTAATTTGAATTTTATTTATTTTATTTTTATTTATTTTAAATTATAATTTTAATTTCATTTTTTTTTTATTTTATATCAAATTTAATTTAAAACACTAAAATTAACTAAGGAGAGATTGAAATATTTTTTTTTTAAGTTTAATCTAATTTTTTTTAAGTTTATATAGTAGAATGAAATATTTTTCCTTAAAACAACACTATATACCGGTTGGACTATATAGTAGACTGGAATAATTTTCTGTAAAAAAATTAAAGTTATTATTTTAAGTGATATAAAATTTAATATGAATAAAATATTAACATATAAAGTAAACTTGTAGGACCCAATATGAGTTCTTCAGAATTGCACCATTGGAGTGAAAAATTAGTTGAGTTGCTTCAAGCTGACGTGACTTAATAGGTTCCACAACAAACCCAAAAATGAGTTCACGGTTGGAGATGCTCTTAGTTTCCATGCTTGTTTTCACGCGGTCAGAAGAAACCTTAGGAACCATGTTATGTACCTTCCTGATGGATTTTTTAAGGACCGTGATTTATACCCTCATGATGGATTGTTCTTAGGAGGTTTTATCATCCCACCTCTACAATTTGATCTGAAACCCTCATAATTTATGTGTTTTTATCATAATATCTTTTGTAATTTTTTTATTAATACTTATCGATCTTTTGGGAATCTATGAGTTTCTATCGGATTTTTGGAGATCTCGTGAGCTTTTATTGGATTTTTCAAATTTTACTGGATTTGAACCACCTATTTTTTAAATACGCTATTCGATTTTTTAAAACTCTGAATTTTTATCAAAATTTTCAAATAATCTATGAGTTTTTTTAATCAAATTTTATGATTTTTCAAAATTTTATAAGTTTTTATTGTATTTTTAAAAAATTCAATATCTTACTAGATTTTTCAAAAAGCCTGATAGTGTAAATTTCATTTTTTTTATAAGAAATGAACTACAAGATTTAAAAAAAAACAAAAAAAAATATAAAACATACTAGATTTATCAAAAATTGAAAAGTATTAAATTCTTTTTTTTAATCGATAAAAATGCATACATGACTTTTCAATTGCATTATCATAATTTTTTATTCATGGACGCATACACCGCTTTCATGACCGAGTCGGACAACTATTACTACAATGTAATGCCCTTCGGTCTGAAAAACGTCGGCGCTACTTACCATCGGATGATGAACAAAGTCTTCCGAGGTGAGATCGGGGACATGCTCGAGGTCTACATGGACAACATGATAATGAAATCCCAAGAAGAAATCGACCACACCCTCCATCTCAAAAGGGTCTTCGACACGGTGAAGAGGTGTGGATGAGGTTCAACCCTGGGAAATGCACCTTCGG
This sequence comes from Lathyrus sativus, assembly GCA_963859935.3. Classification (NCBI taxonomy): domain Eukaryota; kingdom Viridiplantae; phylum Streptophyta; class Magnoliopsida; order Fabales; family Fabaceae; genus Lathyrus; species Lathyrus sativus. The sequence continues at coordinate 4,382,934 of OZ012740.1, forward strand.
CGTCCGAGCAGAAAAATTCCTCGATTTTTATCTGACAAAACGAGGAATCGAAGCAGAACCCGACAAATGCAGGGCTTTCTTCGAGCTTCCAACATCAAGCTCAAAGAAATCGATCCAATCCCTAAACGAGATGCTCACTTCGCTGTCTTGCTTCGTGGCTAAATCTGTCCAACATGCACTTCCATTTTTCAAACTTCTACACAAGAAAGCCATGTTCGAATGGACAGAGGAGTGCGAGCAAGCCCTCCTCCATCTCAAACAAGTTCTTTCGCGACCTCCAGTCCTCTTGCAACCAAAAAGTGGAGAGAATTTGTACCTGTACCTCGCCGTCGCAACCGTGGTTGTCAGTGTAACTCTAATTCTTGAAACTCCCGAGGGAAAAACCTATTTACTTCATCAGTAAAGTCGTGTAAGGCCCAGAGCTTAGATATCGGCAGATTGAAAAAGTGGCTATGACCCTCATCAATGCAGCCAGAGGCTGCGACATTACTTCTTGGCTCACACAATCGTAATGTAGATCGACCAACCCGTAAAGAAACTACTCGACCGTCCCAACATGGCTGGTAGGATACTCAAATGGTCGCTGTAAGTCTCTGAGTTTGACGTCCAGTACGGGAGAGGGAAAACCTTCAAATCTCAAGTGTTGGCCGACTTCGTGGCAGAAATGATAACCTCAATCTCCTTGGGAGACGGAGCCCACAGGTGGACCATCTACGTGGACGGGGCATCCAGCTCAACAGGAAGCGGTGCATGCATCATTCTTGAGAACAAATAAGGTGTCATAATCAGAGTTTCCCTTGCTTTATCCTTCCCGACCTCGAACAACCAAGTCGAGCATGAAGCCTTCCTCGTAGGGCTATGTTTAGCTGAGGACCTAGGCGCGAAAGAGGTAAAGATTTTTACTGATTCTTAACTCGTTGCCTCTCAAGTACGAGGAGAGTACCAAGTGAAAAATGACAACCTCGTTGAGTACTTAACCCTGGTCAAACAAAAGATGAAAACGTTTGACTCCACGGAAGTAAAACATGTTCCTCGCGAACACAACACTCGGGAAGACATCTTGTTGAAGATCGTGAGCACAAAGAAGAACGGTGGAAACAAGTCTGTCATCGAGGAGGTACTTTCTCGACCAAGCATCGAGAAGTCCAACGCGACCATCGACGTGAACGCCATCAGCAACAGCGACTGCTGGATGACCTCGGTGTACACATACCTCACCACAGGGGGATTTCCCCCGACCTGAAAAGGCTAACGTGATCAGGAGCAGAGCTTGCTCTTACATCTAGATTAAAGAAAAGTTATACAGACGGGGTTTCTCCATCCTTTTTCTCAACTACGTCACGGAGTCCAAGGTCGCCCACATACTTCAAGAGATCCATAAAAGAATCAATGCTCAACACCTTGGAGGATAATCCCTCGCCAGGAAAGCCTTGCGAGCAGAATACTATTGGCCCACTATGCAGCATGATGTCAAGGAACATGTTAAAAAGTTTGACATGTGCCAACGTCACGGGGATATGCACTTAGCACCGCCCAACGAGCTCAAAACGCTCTCGTCCTCGTGGCCTTTCACCTGGTGGAGGATGGATATCCTCGACCCCTTCACCATGGGGTCGTGTTAGAATAAATACTTGATAGTCGGCATCGACTATTTCACAAAGTAGATAGAGGCTGAGGCCCTTTCCAAAATCACAACACATAACATACTCCATTTCTACAAGAGAAACATACTCGCTCGATTCGGCGTACGACAAGCACTCATCACCGAAAACGAGACGCATTTCACTAATAAAAGCTTCCAAGAGTTCATCACTAAACTGGGCACCGTGCAACATTTCACGTCTGTCGATCACCTGCAAACAAACAGGCAAGCTGAAACTGCGAATAGAGTGATCATGCGAGGCCTAAAACAAAGATTAGGCGAAGCTAAAATGAGGTGGGTCAAAAAGCTACATAGCGTACTCTGCGCCTACAGAACGACATCGCACTCGACCACCGGGGAGACTTCATTCTGAATGACCTACGGAACCGAGACATTTATCCCAGTGGAAATCAGAGAGCCATCTAGGAGGACTGAATCTCCCCTCGACAAGGAGATGACGACGAGACACTAAGAGAGGAACTCGATCTGGTTGAAGAAATTCAATCGAGGGCAAGCCTCTGCGAAGCCTCATTGAAAAAAAAATAACCATGCGGCATGACGCCAAAGTTATAAAACGCGATTTCTAAATCGAAAGCTTAGTCCTGCGAAGAAATCAAAAAGATTCGCGTGAGGGCAAACTTGCCGCGAACTGGGAAGGCCCTTATCGTGACCGGGCGAAAATGCACAACGGGGCCTATTACCTAAAAACCTTCACGGGGAGAAACTTGCTCGACCATAGAACGCTGAAAAGCTTAAACAATATTACAGTTAGACATCTCAGTAGGCGCGCTAGGTTGGATGATAATGAAGTACGTCCCGACCACAGAGGCATGTTAAGGTACAAGCATGACTTCTAAACTTTAAACAAAAAGGCAAGATTCCGCTCTTGTGTGTTTGAGCAGATTCTTGACCTGACGGGAATACCTAAGTCGAGCTCCGCCGTTGTCGTGCCAATGATGCAGAACACCCAGCTCGCAATGGGAAGTTCATGCCGCGAAGCAAAGACCTCGACCGAGATCTTAGCTTCGTTGTCAATCGTAAGCCAACTCCAATCAATCAACCAGTTTCCTACACAGTCGAGGACCAACTATGTCGAGCAAATACCCCAAACACTTGGTAAAAAGAAGTAAACAATTTAACAAACATACATATCAACACGAAAAATAAGTACTCGACAAGCAAAATATAAAATGGCATGCACACATGGAAAAAAGGCAATTATATTTGGATTACAAATAAAATATTAAAGTACAACAGACGGGAAAAGCTCACTATTCAACCATTATAAACCATGGCACGCAGGCCAGGAACATACAAAATATGGCGCACAGGCCAAACAACTAAGTAAAAAATAAACATCTCCTTCCTCTTCGAGATGGGACTCCCTGTCGGCTTGATCATCATTGCCGCCGAGATTTGCTGGAGCGACTATCTGGCCGTCGAACACCTAGTGAAAAAGCCCGATCCCCTTGGTGACGAGATGAATCCCAGGGTTGGCGACTTGGAGATACTCCACCGCGCTATTGAAATCCAACTCGAGGGTACCCAAACAGTCCTGCTCGAGCTCCTAGATCCGGGAAATCTGTCCATCTCAAGTTGACAAGGCTTTCTCCCCGTCAGTCACGTTCTCGCTGGGAGTCACAGCAGTCTCCAACTCAGTGACCCTCGCTTGGAGGAGTTTGTTCTCCTCGGAGGCATTGGTCAGCTTCTCCCGCATCTCATCCATCTCGCGGTAAAGCCTGACCTGGATCTCATACTTCGTCCAAAAGCCGAGGAAGTCATTCTTTAGCTTGATCTTCTTTGCCTCAAGAGTTGCCTTCACAGCCTGCACCCTCCTCAGTTCAGCAAAGGGCAGGTCTCCTCATCGTTGAGGGACATGGTTGTCTCTAGAACCCTCATAACAGCAGCGATGTCCTTGGACAACATTTTCCTCCTGGTCTCTTTATCGGCAGTCGGGATTGCCTTGGAGTCCAATTTGGGCACAACCATAGAGTTTTCCCCGCTGAAGAGCCCCCTATGAAGATAAAAGAGGGGTAGCTCAAACTTCTCCCCGACAACGCCCTTCGTGAGATCGACGGTCTCAGAGTCTTCACCATGCTGCCTCTTAGCTTGATTATCCTAAGAAGAAGAAGACTGGCTGCCTTGAGGTGAGGAGGAAGAACCCTCGGGTGCTGATCAATCTTCGACAACTGTTGGACTTGGGAAACCCGATCTTTGGGGGCTTTCTTGGTACCCCTGGCCGCCGCAATCTTGAGCATGCATTCTTGAAGGCTTGAAATTTGACTTGCAACAAAGGAAAGAACACATGTTAATATAACAAGGAAGAATGAGAGAACACACAAGTCAGGAACATGCTCACTACCTAAGAGCCTTAAGGATTTCCCGTCAGAACTGCACTCAAGGAGCGCCTTGATGTTGATCATCTGAGCCTCAAAGGCAACCTCATCATTCTCGTTAAAGATGAAGCTCCCTTCCTGGTTCACGCACTTGGTAGGGACAAAGCTATCAACGAACTCCACGATCTTCTCGTAGGCAAGCTGATCCTCGATGTCCAGCTCATTGGGCTTCATGATGTAGTGGTTCGCCCCTTTGTCGAAGTGGACCCTCATCCACTCGAGGGGAAATTTTCCTCTAGCCTCTCCACCTCTTGCCCATCCACAAGCTCAACCATGCGTTCATACAAGGAGTCGATGATGACATGCGATACAAGCTTCACGAGGAAGTATCTATCTTTAAAGGCACAGACGAAGTCCAGGTACATTCTAAACAACTTCCTCGATTGTTTGAAGGACACCCAGCTGTGTTGCCCATGTAAATACTGCCGTTGAACATGGAAAAGATGGAAGAACAATGGAGTGTGGCGCCGATACGAAGGTGCTAGAACACGAGCTCAAACGCCCGCATAAACGCGACCATGTTCGGGTGAAGCTGAGAGGGTGCCAACTCCAACCACTGGAATATCCCCATTTGAAAGTCACTAAAGGGCAGACGAAGCCCTACCTCCCGGAAGGCGAACTCATACATAGGGAAGCGCATCCCCTTGTATGTCGAGTAGATCCGATCCATTTCCTTGGGCTTGTAGATTCCCCAGTTCTCAGGGGCCCCTTCCTCTAGGTCCTCGACAGTTATAAAGGCATCTGAGTCGTCAAAAACAAAACATGAAGCAATTTGTAGGGGTTCTTGCCCGACCCAATCCAACTGGGGTTTAGTATTTATGTCAGCCAAGTTGGCTTCGACATTTACGTCGACCATATTGATATCCCTGGACTTTCGAGCCATTTAACCTGAAAAGCAGAGAAAAACAATGAATTCGACGTCAAGATCAAATCCACCCTTCCACTGCAAATCAAGTGAAAGGGCGAGAAAAAGCTCGAGGACACGTCCTCGACCAAAGCCCTTATCGACAAACACATAGTCATGAGGAACTTCTGCTCGACACAAGACATGAAGCCTACTGTGAGGGGAAGAGACTCCCCGACATAAATATTTCTTATCAAAACCTTCAAATGGAAGAAGCCTCCTTGACACGATACTTTTTCAGAGTTTCTACACCCCCGCGAGGAGGAAGTTTCCCCGACACTAAGCCCAACAAAAGTTCAAGAACTTCGAGCTTCATCAGAAACTTCATGAGTTCCCTAGAATCTTCATCGGAAACTTCATGAGTTCCTCAGAACTTCATCAAAAACTTCACGAGTTCCTTAGAATATTCATCGGAAACTTCATGAGTTCCTTGAAAGCTTCATCAGAACTCCATGAAATTCATAGGAAGTTCAAGAACACCACAGAAAAACTCATAGAAATCATCGAAAAACGCATAACTTCATCGCGAAGTTCATGAGAATTTCCAGGAAACACACATTTCATTTTCTTCCTACTCGAGAACCGATGGCAGACGACGATTGATGATGGCAGAACCACCGTCAAAGTCCAACACTCGCGGGAACTAGATCCTAAAGCTACAATCTAAGGCTAACCGTTATCTTACAAATTGAGAAAGGAAATAAGTGCTTACTTGGATAAAGAAGATGCTGGAAATCTACGGTGACGGAAATACGACTAACGCGAAGACGAAGACGGCTAGCGAATGTGGGAGAGAACAGAAAAACTTGAGGGATTCTTGAAGAACTTGAATAATGCGAGCATATCAAATGAATCTCATCTCCTCCTACTTATACGCTATAGCACGGGAAAGGAATCGTCGCCTAGACCTTCTAGTGCCCCTACTCAAAGGCCGTCAGAGGAATTTATTACTTCTTACACATGGCTCAGAGAGACGCCACACCTGTCCTTTCAAGCCCCATCATACATCCCGAGGGAATGAAGTGTCCATTTCTTTCACTCCCATATTACATCACGAGTACGTCCTCCGAGAAAGGTTTGCAACATGTTACGTAGTCGAACACAGATAACAACTTTGCCCCGTCACGAGCACATGTCCTCGAGTTAAACGCGAAGTTGGACCTTGTCTTCGAGCACACATGAACTTCGCAAGCACTGACTCGACAAAAATCCTTTTTACATGATCGAGATGTCGGGCACAGGGAGCGACTCCCGCGTTTCCACGCGAACGTTGTTCCGGAAACTCACAACCACAAATCCAAACAAACACCCTTCTCTCATAGATTTCCTTCATCCCTCTTCGAGATGTGAACTGACTATAAGACATTACTCTCTTGACTAGGAGCAACAACTTGGGGGCTTCTATTCTGGATTGGGGCTGGCCCACTGTCGGGCACAACCCAATCCAGCTCCGCGTCAAGGAGGGCCCACCAATGACCCAACCCTCCATAGCCGTTGGAGGCCACGTTCTCAACACGTGTTCCACATGCTCCTCTCATGGGAATAAGTCTCCAACTAAAGCCATGCCCTTGAGAACAAGTCATCCACTTCCCGGAGTTCGTGGGGAAGCTGACCTAAGACGAAGACCACATGCTGGTCTTCCCTTCTTCCACATAGGATCCTGATAGTCATCAATTATGGGCCATATGATCCACCCACAGCATATGAACGTTAGGCCGGCACTAGGGGCACATTATAAATACCCTCCTCCACAGAAGGGTCAGGCTTTCCAAATTCCTTCACTCTGTACTTGCTTTTCTCTCTTTCACTATGAACCTCACTTTTTAGGTTTTTTTTATCACTAAGCAAAAAACATAATAGACTATAGTAGATGTAAAAAATTTATTATATTTTATTTTTCTACTCCATCACAAAATTTTAGGTTTTTCCCCACTAAAATACAAAGTTAAAACACTATAATCCATGACATATATTTTATATATTATAGGTAAAAATTAAAGTTAAATAATCAAGCTCAAATTTATTTATATTTACCATTTTCACATTGAGTTATGGTAAATTAGATGTAAATATATTCAATATGTTTTTTCTCCATCATCAAACTTCTAGTTTCTTTACAGTAAGTCACATAGTTAATAGACTATAAATGAATAACAAATAAATTATATCACTTAAATTAAATATTCAATCTCAATGTTATTTGTCTTCATCATAATCATATTTTATTATGGTATAATAGATGTAAAAAATTTCTATGTTTTTCTTCTTCTCCATCACAAATATTTTGGTTTCTTCACCTCTAAGAAACTAATTTAAGTGACTAAAAATGAATGACGCATAATTTATACATATGCATAAAAATTAAAATAAAATAACCAGGCTCAAAAGTGTTTATATTTATTGTATTCACTTTGACTTATGGTATATTACATCTAAAAATATTCAATATTTTTCTTCACCGTCCCAAAGTTTTAGGTTTTTTTTATCACTAAGCAAAAAACATAATAGACTATAGTAGATGTAAGAAATTAATTATATTTTGTTTTTCTACTCCATCACAAAATTTTATGTTTTCACCACAAAAAATCGAAGTTAAAAGACTATAATCCATGACATATATTTTATATAATATAGTTAAAAATAAAAATTAAATAATCAAGCTCAAATTTATTTATATTTACCATTTTCACATTGAGTTAGGTAAATTAGATGTAAATATGTTCAATATGTTTCTTCTCCATCATCAAATTTCTTGTTTCTTTACAGTAAGTCACAGAGTTAATAGACTATAAATGAATAACAAATAAATTATATCACTTAAATTAAATAATCAATCTAAATATTATTTGTGTTCACCATAATCACATTTTACTATGGTATAATAGATGTAAAAACTTTCTATGTTTTTCTTCTTCTCCATCACCAAAATTTTTGTTTCTTCACCTCTAAAAAACTAATTTAAGTGACTACAAATGAATGACCCATAATTTATACATATGCATAGCAATTAAAATAAAATAACCAAGATTAATAGTGTTTATATTCATTGTATTCACTTTGACTTACGATATATTACATCTAAAAATATTCAATATTTTTCTTCACCGTCCCAAAATTTTAGATTTTTTTCATCACTAAGCAAAAAACATAATAGACTATAGTAAATGTAAAAAATTAATTATATTTTATTTTTCAACTCCATCACAAAATTTTAGGGTTTTCACCACAAAAAACGAAGTTAAAAGACTATAATCCATGACATATATTTTATATAATATAGGTAAAAAATAAAATTAAATAATCACGCTCAAATGCATTTATATTTACCATTTTCACATTGAATTATGGTAAATTAGATGTAAATATATTCAATATGTTTCTTCTCCATCACCAAATTTCATGTTTCTTTGTCAGTAAGACACAGAGTTAAAAGACTATAAATGAGTGACAAATAAATTCTATCACTTAAATTAAATACTCAATCTCAATATTATTTGTGTTCACCATAATCACAGTTTATTATGGTATAATAGATGTAAAAAATTTCTATGTTTTTCTTCGTCTCCATCACCAAAATTTTGGTTTCTTCACCTCTAAGAAACTAAGTTAAGAGACTACAAATGAATGACCCATAATTTATACATATGCATAACAATTCAAATAAAATAATCAAGCTCAATAGTGTTTATATTCATCGTATTCATTTTGACTTATGGAATATTACATCTAAAAATATTCAATATTTTTCTTCACCACCCCAAAGTTTTAGGTTTTTTTTATCACTAAGCAAAAAATATAATAGACTATAGTAGATGTAAAAAATTAATTATATTTTATTTTTCTACTCCATCACAAAATTTTAGGTTTTTCACTATAAATAAACTAAGTTAAAAGACTATAATGCATGACATATATTTTATATAATATAGGTAAAAATTAAAATTAAATAATCAAGCTCAAATTTATTTATATTTAACATTTTCACATTGAGTTATGATAAACTAGATGTAAATATATTCAATATGTTTCTTCTCCATCACCAAATTTCATGTTTCTTAACAGTAAGTCACAGAGTTAAAAGACTATAAATGAATGACAAATAAATTATATCACATAAATTAAATATTCAATCTCAATATTATTTGTGTTCACCATAATCACATTTTATTATGATATAATAGATGTAAAAAATTTCTATGTTTTTCTTCTTCTCCATAACCAAAATTTTGGTTTCTTCACCTCTAAGAAACTAAGTTAAGAGACTACAAATGAATGACCCATAATTTATACGTATGCATAACAATTAAAATAAAATAACCAAGCTCAATAGTGTATATATTCATTGTATTCACTTTGACTTTTGGTATATTACATCTAAAAATATTCAATATTTTTCTTCACCGTCCCAAAGTTTTAGGTTTTTTTTTATCACTAAGCATAATAGACTATAGTAGATGTAAAAAATTAATTATATTTTATTTTTCTACTCCATCACAAAATTTTAGGTTTTTCACCGTAAATAAACGAAGTTAAAAGACTATAATCCATGACATATATTTTATATAATATAGGTAAAAACTAAAATTAAATAATCAAGCTCAAGTTTTTTTATACTTACCATTTTCACATTGATTTATGGTAAATTAGATGTAAATATATTCAATATATTTCTTCTCCATCCCCAAATTTTATTTTTCTTAAAAGTAAGTCACAGAGTTAAAAGACTATAAATGAATGACAAATAAATTATATCACTTAAATTAAATATTCAATATCAATATTATTTGTGTTCACCATAATCACATTTTATTATGGTATAATATATGTAAAAATTTCTATGTTTTTCTTTTTCTCCATCACCAAAATTTTGGTTTCTTCACCTATAAGAAACTAAGTTAAGAGACTACAAATGATGACCCATAATTTATACATATGCATAACAATTAAAATAAAATAATCAAGCTCAATAGTGTTTATATTCATCGTATTTACTTTGAGTTATGTTATATTACATCTAAAAGTATTCATCATTTTTCTTCACCATCCCAAAGTTTTAGGTTTTTTTTATCACTAAGCAAAAAACATAATAGACTATAGTAGATGTAAAAAAATAATTATATTTTATTGTTCAACTCCATCACAAAATTTTAGGTTTTTCATCGTAAATAAACAAAATTAAAAGACTATAATCCATGACATATATTTTATATAATATGGGAAAAATTAAAATTAAATAATCACGTTCAAATTCATTTATATTTACCATTTTCACATTGAATTATGGTAAATTAGATGTAAATATATTCAATATGTTTCTTCTCCATCACCAAATTTCATGTTTCTTTGTCAGTAAGACACAGAGTTCAAAGACTATAAATGAGTGAAAAATAAATTATATCATTTAAATTAAATATTCAATCTCAATATTATTTGTGTTCACCATAATCACATTTTATTATGGTATAATAGATGTAACAAATTTCTATGTTTTTTTTCTTCTCCATCACCAAAATTTTGGTTTCTTCACTTCTAAGAAACTAAGTTAAGTGACTGCAAATAAATGACAAAGAATTTATGCATATGCATTACAAATAAAATAAAATAATCAATCTCAATAGTGTTTATATTCATCGTATTCACTTTGACTTATGATATATTACAATTAAAAATATTCTATATTTTTCTTCACCACCCCAAAGTTTTAGGTTTTTTTATCACTAAGCAAAAAACATAATAGACTATAGTAGATGTAAAAAATTAATTATATTTTATTTTTCTACTCCATCACAAAATTTAAGGTTTTTCACCGTAAATAAACGAAGTTAAAAGACTATAATCCATGACATATATTTTATATAATATAGGTAAAAAATAAAATTAAATAATCACGCTCAAATACATTTATATTTACCATTTTCACATTGAATTATGGTAAATTAGATGTAAATATATTCAATATGTTTCTTCTCCATCACCAAATTTCATGTTTCTTTGTCAGTAAGACACAGAGTTAAAAGACTATAAATGAGTGACAAATAAATTCTATCACTTAAATTAAATACTCAATCTCAATATTATTTGTGTTCACCATAATCACAGTTTATTATGGTATAATAGATGTAAAAAATTTCTATGTTTTTCTTCGTCTCCATCACCAAAATTTTGGTTTCTTCACCTCTAAGAAACTAAGTTAAGAGACTACAAATGAATGACCCATAATTTATACATATGCATAACAATTCAAATAAAATAATCAAGCTCAATAGTGTTTATATTCATCGTATTCACTTTGACTTATGGAATATTACATCTAAAAATATTCAATATTTTTCTTTACCACCCCAAAGTTTTAGGTTTTTTTTATCACTGAGCAAAAAATATAATAGACTATAGTAGATGTAAAAAATTAATTATATTTTATTTTTCTACTCCATCACAAAATTTTAGGTTTTTCACCATAAATAAACTAAGTTAAAAGACTATAATGCATGACATATATTTTATATAATATAGGTAAAAATTAAAATTAAATAATCAAGCTCAAATTTATTTATATTTACCATTTTGACATTGAGTTATAATAAACTAGATGTAAATATATTCAACTTGTTTCTTCTCCATCACCAAATTTCATGTTTCTTAACAGTAAGTCACAGAGTTAAAAGACTATAAATGAATGACAAATAAATTATATCACTTAAATTAAATATTCAATCTCATTATTATTTGTGTTCACCATAATCACATTTTTTTATGGTATAATAGATGTAAAAAATTTCTATGTTTTTCTTTTTCTCCATCACCAAAATTTTGGTTTCTTCACCTCTAACAAACTAAGTTAAGAGACTACAAATGAATGACCCATACTTTATACATATGCATAAAATTTAAAATCAAATAACCAAACTCAATAGTGTTTATATTCATTGTATTCACTTTAACTTATGTTATATTACATATAAAAATATTCAATATTTTTCTTCACCGTCCCAAAGTTTTAGGTTTTTTTATAACTAAGCAAAAAACATAATAGACTATAGTAGATCTAAAAAATTAATTATATTTTATTTTTCTACTCCATCACAAAACTTTAGGTTTTTCACCGCAAATAAACGAAGTTAAAAGACTATAATCCATGATATATATTTTATATCATATAGGTAAAAACTAAAATTAAATAATCACGCTCAAATGCATTTATATTTACCATTTTCACATTGAATTATGGTAAATTAGATGTAAATATATTCAATATGTTTCTTCTCCATCACCAAATTTCATGTTTCTTTGTCAGTAAGACAAAGAGTTAAAAGACTATAAATGAGTGACAAATAAATTATATCACTTAAATTAACTACTCAATCTCAATATTATTTGTGTTCACCATAATCACAATTTATTATGGTATAATAGATGTAAAAAATTTCTATGTTTTTCTTCTTCTCCATCACCAAAATTTTGGTTTCTTCACCTCTAAGAAACTAAGTTAAGAGACTACAAATGAATGACCCATAATTTATACATATGCATAACAATTCAAATAAAATAATCAAGCTCAATAGTGTTTATATTCATCGTATTCACTTTGACTTATGGAATATTACATCTAAAAATATTCAATATTTTTCTTCACCATCCCAAAGTTTTAATTTTTTTTATCACTAAGCAACAAACATAATATACTATAGTAGATGTAAAAAATTAATTATATTTTATTTTTCTACTCTATCACAAAATTTTAGGTTTTTCCCCACTAAAATGCAAAGTTAAAAGACTATAATCCATTACATATATTTTACATAATATATGTAAAAATTAAAATTAAATAATCAATCTCAAATTTATTTATATTTACCATTTTCACATTGAGTTATGGTAAATTAGATGTAAATATATTCAATATGTTTCTTCTACATCACCAAATTTCTTGTTTCTTTACAGTAACTCACAGAGTTAATAGACTATAAATGAATAATAAATAAATTTAATCACTTAAATTAAATACTCAATCTCCATATTATTTGTGTTCACCATAATCATATTTTAATATGGTATAATAGATGTAAAAACTTTCAATGTTTTTCTTCTTCTCCATCAACAAAGATTTGGTTTCTTCACCTCTAAGAAACTAATTTAAGTGACTACAAATGAATGACCCATAATTTAAACATATGCATAACAATTAAAATTAAATAACCAAGCTCAATAGTGTTTATATTCATTGTATTCACTTTGACTTATGGAATATTACATCTAAAAATATTCAATATTTTTCTTCACCGTCCCAAAGTTTTAGGTTTTTTTATCACTAAGCATAATAAACTATAGTAGATGTAAAAAATTAATTATATTTTATTTTTCTACTCCATCACAAAATTTTAGGTTTTTCACCGTAAACAAACGAAGTTAAAAGACTATAATCCATGACATATATTTTATATAATATAGGTAAAAACTAAAATTAAATAATCAAGCACAAATTTATTTATATTTATCATTTTCACATTGAGTTATGGTAAATTAGATGTAAATATATTCAATATGCTTCTTCTCCATCAACAAAATTTTGGTTTCTTCACTTCTAAGAAACTAATTTAAGTGACTACAAATGAATGACCCATAATTTATACGTATGCATAATAAATAAAATCAAATAACCAAGCTCAATAGTATTTATATTCATTGTATTCACTTTGACTTATGGTATGTTACATCTAAAAATATTCAATATTTTTCTTCACCGTCCCAAAGTTTTAGGTTTTTTTATCACTAAGCAAAAAATATAATAGACTATAGTAGATGTAAAAAATTAATTATATTTTATTTTTCTACTCCATCACAAAATTTTAGGTTTTTCACCATAAATAAACTAAGTTAAAAGACTATAATGCATGACATATATTTTATATAATATAGGTAAAAATTCAAATTAAATAATCAAGCTCAAATTTATTTATATTTACCATTTTCACATTGAGTTATAATAAACTAGATGTAAATATATTCAATATGTTTCTTCTCCATCACCAAATTTCATGTTTCTTAATAGTAAGTCACAGAGTTAAAAGACTATAAATGAATGACAAATAAATTATATCACTTAAATTAAATATTCAATCTCAATATTATTTGTGTTCACCATAATCACATTTTATTATGGTATAATAGATGTAAAAAATTTCTATGTTTTTCTTCTTCTCCATCACCAAAATTTTGGTTTCTTCACCTCTAAGAAACTAAGTTAAGAGACTACAAATGAATGACCCATAATTTATACGTATGCATAACAATTAAAATAAAATAACCAAGCTGAATAGTGTATATATTCATTGTATTCACTTTGACTTATGGTATATTACATCTAAAAATATTCAATATTTTTCTTCACCGTCCCAAAGTTTTAGGTTTTTTTTTCACACTAAGCATAATAGACTATAGTAGATGTAAAAAATTAATTATATTTTATTTTTCTACTCCATCACAAAATTTTAAGTTTTTCACCGTAAATAAACGAAGTTAAAAGACTATAATCCATGACATATATTTTATATAATATAGGTAAAAACTAAAATTAAATAATCAAGCTCAAATTTTTTTATACTTACCATTTTCACATTGATTTATGGTAAATTAGATGTAAATATATTCAATATATTTCTTCTCCATCCCCAAATTTTATTTTTCTTAAAAGTACGTCACAAAGTTAAAAGACTATAAATGAATGACAAATAAATTATATCACTTAAATTAAATATTCAATATCAATATTATTTGGGTTCACCATTATCACATTTTATTATGGTATAATATATGTAAAAATTTCTATGTTTTTCTTCTTCTCCATCACCAAAATTTTGGTTTCTTCACCTATAAGAAACTAAGTTAAGAGACTACAAATGATGACCCATAATTTATACATATGTATAACAATTAAAATAAAATAACCAAGCTTAATAGTGTTTATATTCATTGTATTCACTTTGACTTACGATATATTACATATCAAAGTATTCATCATTTTTCTTCACCATCCCAAAGTTTTAGGTTTTTTTTATCACTAAGCAAAAAACATAATAGACTATAGTAGATGTAAAAAATAATTATATTTTATTGTTCTACTCCATCACAAAATTTTAGGTTTTTCACCGTAAATAAACGAAGTTAAAAGACTATAATCCATGACATATATTTATATAATATGGGAAAAATTAAAATTAAATAATCACGTTCAAATTCATTTATATTTACCATTTTCACATTGAATTATGGTAAATTAGATGTAAATATATTCAATATGTTTCTTCTCCATCACCAAATTTCATGTTTCTTTGTCAGTAAGACATAGAGTTCAAAGACTATAAATGAGTGAAAAATAAATTATATCACTTAAATTAAATATTCAATCTCAATATTATTTGTGTTCACCATAATCACATTTTATTATGGTATAATAGATGTAACAAATTTCTATGTTTTTCTTCTTCTCCATCACCAAAATTTTGGTTTCTTCACTTCTAAGAAACTAAGTTAAGAGACTGCAAATAAATGACCAATAATTTATGCATATGCATAACAATTAAAATAAAATAATCAATCTCAATAGTGTTTATATTCATCGTATTCACTTTGACTTATGATATATTACAATTAAAAATATTCAATATTTTTCTTCACCACCCCAAAGTTTTAGATTTTTTTATCACTAAGCAAAAAACATAATAGACTATAGTAGATGTAAAAAATTAATTATATTTTATTTTTCTACTCCATCACAAAATTTTAGGTTTTTCACCGTAAATAAACGAAGTTAAAAGACTATAATCCATTACATATATTTTATATAATATATGTAAAAATTAAAATTAAATAATCAATCTCAAATTTATTTATATTTACCATTTTCACATTGAGTTATGGTAAATTAGATGTAAATATATTCAATATGTTTCTTCTACATCACCAAATTTCTTGTTTCTTTACAGTAAGTCACAGAGTTAATAGACTATAAATGAATAACAAATAAATTTAATCACTTAAATTAAATACTCAATCTCAATATTATTTGTGTTCACCATAATCATATTTTACTATGGTATAATAGATGTAAAAACTTTCTATGTTTTTCTTCTTCTCCATCAACAAAATTTTGATTTCTTCACCTCTAAGAAACTAATTTAAGTGACTAAAAATGAATGACCCATAATTTAAACATATGCATAACAATTAAAATTAAATAACCAAGCTCAATAGTGTTTATATTCATTGTATTCACTTTGACTTATGGAACATTACATCTAAAAATATTCAATATTTTTCTTCACCGTCCCAAAGTTTTAGGGTTTTTTTATCACTAAGCATAATAGACTAT
This sequence comes from Lathyrus sativus, assembly GCA_963859935.3. Taxonomy (NCBI): domain Eukaryota; kingdom Viridiplantae; phylum Streptophyta; class Magnoliopsida; order Fabales; family Fabaceae; genus Lathyrus; species Lathyrus sativus. Next base: position 4,399,244 of record OZ012740.1, read on the forward strand.
AGTAGATGTAAAAAATTAATTATATTTTATTTTTCTATTCCATCACAAAATTTTAGGGTTTTCACCGTAAATAAACGAAGTTAAAAAGATTATAATCCATGACATATATTGTATATAATATAGATAAAAAATAAAATTAAATAACCAAGCTCAAATTTATTTATATTTACCATTTTCACATTGATTTATGGTAAATAAGATGTAAATATATTCAATATGTTTTTTCTCCATCCCCAAATTTCATTTTTCTTAAAAGTAAGTCACAGAGTTAAAAGACTATAAATGAATGACAAATAAATTATATCACTTAAATTAAATATTCAATCTCAATATTATTTGTGTTCACCATAATCACATTTTATTATGGTATAATAGATAAAAAAAATTTCTATGTTTTACTTCTTCTCCATCACAAATTTTTTGGTTTCTTACCCTCTAAGAAACTAAGTTAAGAGACTACAAATAAATGACCCATAATTTATACATATGCATAACAATTAAAATAAAATAACCAAGCTCAATAGTGTTTATATTCATCGTATTCACTTTGACTTATGATATATTACATATAAAAATATTTAATATTTTTCTTCACCGTCCCAAAGTTTTAGGTTTTTTTTATCACTAAGCAAAAAACATAATAGACTATAGTAGATGTAAAAAATTAATTATATTTTATTTTTCAACTCCATCACAAAATTTTAGGTTTTTCACCGTAAATAAACGAAGTTAAAAGACTATAATTCATGACATATATTTTATATAATATAGGTAAAAGTTAAAATTAAATAATCAAGCTCAAATTTATTTTTATTTACCATTTTCACATTGAGTTATGGTAAACTAGATGTAAATATATTCAATTTGTTTCTTCTCCATCACCAAATTTCATCTTTCTTAACAGTAAGTCACCGAGTTAAAAGACTATAAATGAATGACAAATAAATTATATCACTTAAACTTAATATTCAATCTCATTATTATTTGTGTTCACCATAACCACATTTTATTATGGTATAATAGATGTAAAAAACTTCTATGTTTTTCTTCTTCTCCATCACCAAAATTTTGGTTTCTTCACCTCTAAGAAACTAAGTTAATAGACTACAAATGAATGACCCATACTTTATACATATGCATAACATTTAAAATCAAATAACCAAGCTCAATAGTGTTTATATTTATTGTATTCACTTTGACTTATGTTATATTACATATAAAAATATTCAATATTTTTCTTCACCGTCCCAAAGTTTTAGGTTTTTTTATCACTAAGCAAAAAACATAATAGACTATAGTAGATGTAAAAAATTAATTATATTTTATTTTTCTACTCCATCACAAAATTTTAGGTTTTTCACCGTAAATAAATGAAGTTAAAAGACTATAATCCATAACATATATTTTATATAATATAGGTAAAAACTAAAATTAAATAATCACGCTCAAATGCCTTTATGTTTACCATTTTCACATTGAATTATGGTAAATTAGATGTAATTATATTCAATATGTTTCTTCTCCATCACCAAATTTCATGTTTCTTTGTCAGTAAGACAAAGAGTTAAAAGACTATAAATGAGTGACAAATAAATTATATCACTTAAATTAAATACTCAATCTCAATATTATTTGTGTTCACAATAATCACAGTTTATTATGGTATAATAGATGTAAAAAATTTCTATGTTTTTCTTCTTCTCCATCACCAAAATTTTGGTTTCTTCACCTCTAAGAAACTAAGTTAAGAGACTACAAATGAATGACCCATAATTTATCAATATGCATAACAATTCAAATAAAATAATCAAGCTCAATAGTATTTATATTCATCATATTCACTTTGACTTATGGAATATTACATCTAAAAATATTCAATATTTTTCTTCACCATCCCAAAGTTTTAGTTTTTTTATCACTAAGCAACAAACATAATCTACTATAGTAGATGTAAAAAATTAATTATATTTTATTTTTCTACTCCATCACAAAATTTTAGGTTTTTCCCCACTAAAATGCAAAGTTAAAAGACTATAATCCATTACATATATTTTATGTAATATATGTAAAAATTAAAATTAAATAATCAATCTCAAATTTATTTATATTTACCATTTTCTCATTGAGTTATGGTAAATTAGATGTAAATATATTCAATATGTTTCTTGTACATCACCAAATTTCTTGTTTCTTTACAGTAAGTCACAGAGTTAATAGACTATAAATGAATAATAAATAAATTTAATCACTTAAATTAAATACTCAATCTCCGTATTATTTGTGTTCACCATAATCATATTTTACTATGGTATAATAGATGTAAAAACTTTCTATGTTTTTCTTCTTCTCCATCAACAAAGATTTGGTTTCTTCACCTCTAAGAAACTAATTTAAGTGACTACAAATGAATGACCCATAATTTAAACATATGCATAACAATTAAAATAAAATAACCAAGCTCAATAGTGTTTATATTCATTGTATTCACTTTGACTTATGGAATATTACATCTAAAAATATTCAATATTTTTCTTCACCGTCCCAAAGTTTTAGGTTTTTTTATCACTAAGCATAATAGACTATAGTAGATGTAAAAAATTAATTATATTTTATTTTTCTACTCCATCACAAAATTTTAGGTTTTTCACCGTAAATAAACGAAGTTAAAAGACTATAATCCATGACATATATTTTATGTAATATAGGTAAAAACTAAAATTAAATAATCAAGCACAAATTTATTTATATTTATCACTTTCATATTGAGTTATGGTAAATTAGATGTAAATATATTCAATATGTTTCTTCTCCATCCCCAAATTTCATGTTTCTGAAAAGTAAGTCACAGAGTTAAAAGACTATAAATGAATGACAAATAAATTATATCACTTAAATTAAATATTTAATCTCAATATTATTTGTGTTCACCATAATCACATTTTATTATGGTATAATAGATGTAAAAAATTTCTATGTTTTTCTTCTTCTCCATCACCAAAATTTTGGTTTCTTGACCTCTAAGAAACTAAGTTAAGAGACTACAAATGAATGACCCATAATTTATACATAGGCATAACAATTAAAATAAAATAACCAAGCTCAATAGTGTTTATATTCATTGTATTCACTTTGGCTTATGATATATTACATCTAAAAATATTCAATATTTTTCTTCACTGTCCCAAAGTTTTAGGTTTTTTTATCACTAAGCATAATAGACTACAGTAGATGTAAAAAATTAATTATATTTTATTTTTCTACTCCATCAAAAAATTTTAGGTTTTCCCCCGCTAAAATACAAAGTTAAAAGACTATAATTAATGACATATATTTTATATAATATATGTAAAAATAAAAATTAAATAATCAATCTCAAATTTATTTATATGTACCATTTTCACATTGAGTTATGGTAAATTAGATGTAAATATATTCAATATGTTTCTTCTACATCACCAAATTTCTTGTTTCTTTACAGTAAGTCACAGAGTTAATAGACTATAAATGAATAACAAATAAATTTAATCACTTAAATTAAATATTCAATCTCAATATTATTTGTGTTCACCATAATCACATTTTATTATGGTATAATAGATGTAAAAAATTTCTACGTTTTTCTTCTTCTCCATCACCAAAATTTTGGTTTCTTCACCTCTAAGAAACTAAGTTAAGAGACTACAAATGAATGACCCATAATTTATACATATGCATAACAATTAAAATAACCAAGCTCAATAGTGTTTATATTCATTGTATTCACTTTGACTTATGATATATTACATCTAAAAATATTCAATGTTTTTCTTCACCGTCCCAAAGTTTTAGATTTTTTTTATCACTAATCAAAAAACATAATAGACTATAGTAGATGTTAAAAATTAATTATATTTTATTTTTCTACTCCATCACAAGATTTTAGTTTTTTCACCGTAAATAAACGAAGTTAAAAGGCTATAATCCATGACATATATTTTATATAATATAGGTAAAAACTAAAATTAACTAATCAAGCACAAATTTATTTATATTTATCATTTTCATATTGAGTTATGGTAAATTAGATGTAAATATATTCAATATGTTTCTTCTCCATCCCCAAATTTCATGTTTCTTAAAAGTAAGTCACAGAGTTAAAAGACTATAAATGAATGACAAATAAATTATATCACTTAAATTAAATATTTAATCTCAATATTATTTGTGTTCACCATAATCACATTTTATTATGGTATAATAGATGTAAAAAATTTCTACGTTTTTCTTCTTCTCCATCACCAAAATTTTGGTTTCTTCACCTCTAAGAAACTAAGTTAAGAGACTACAAATGAATGACCCATACTTTATACATATGCATAACATTTAAAATCAAATAACCAAGCTCAATAGTGTTTATATTCATTGTATTCACTTTGACTTATGATATATTACATCTAAAAATATTCAATGTTTTTCTTCACCGTCCCAAAGTTTTAGGTTTTTTTATCACTAAGCAAAAAACATAATAGACTATAGTAGATGTTAAAAATTAATTATATTTTATTTTTCTACTCCATCACAAAATTTTAGATTTTTCACCGTAAATAAACGAAGTTAAAAGGCTATAATCCATGACATATATTTTATATAATATAGGGAAAAACTAAAATTAAATAATCAAGCACAAATTTATTTATATTAATCACTTTCATATTGAGTTATGGTAAATTAGATGTAAATATATTCAATATGTTTCTTCTCCATCCCCAAATTTCATGTTTCTTAAAAGTAAGTCACAGAGTTAAAAGACGATAAATGAATGACAAATAAATTATATCACTTAAAATAAATATTCAATCACAATATTATTTGTGTTCACCATAATCACATTTTATTATGGTATAATAGATGTAAAAAATTTCTATGTTTTTCTTCTTCTCCATCACCAAAATTTTGGTTTCTTCACCTCCAAGAAACTAAGTTAAGAGACTACAAATGAATGACCAATAATTTATACATATGCATAACAATTAAAATAAAATAATCAAGCTCAATAGTGTTTATATTCATCGTATTCACTTTGACTTATGTTATATTAAATCTAAAAATATTCAATATTTTTCTTCACCATCCCAGAGTTTTAGGTGTTTTTTATTACTAAGCAAAAAACGTAATAGACTATAGTAGATGTAAAAAATTAATTATATTTTATTTTTCTACTCAATCACAAAATTTTAGGTTTTTCACCACAAAAAAACAAAGTTAAAAGACTATAATCCATGACATATATATTATATAATATGGGAAAAATTAAAATTAACTAATCACGCTCAAATTCATTTATATTTACCATTTTCACATTGAGTTATGGATAACTAGATGTAAATATATTCAATATGTTTCTTCTCCATCACCAAATTTCATGTTTCTTTGTCAGTAAGACACAGAGTTAAAAGACTATAAATGAGTGACAAATAAATCATATCACTTAAACTAAATACTCAATCTCAATATTATTTGTGTTCACCATAATCACATTTTACTATGGTATAATAGATGTAAAAACTTTCTATGTTTTTCTTCTTCTCCATCAACAAAATTTTGGTTTCTTCACTTCTAAGAAACTAATTTAAGTGACTACAAATGAATGACCCATAATTTATACATATGCATAACAATTAAAATCAAATAACCAAGCTCAATACTGTTTATATTCATTGTATTCACTTTCACTTATGGTATATTACATCTAAAAATATTCAATATTTTCTTCACCGTCCCAAAGTTTTAGGTTTTTTTATCACTAAGCAAAAAATAAAATAGACTATAGTTGATGTAAAAAATTAAATATATTTTATTTTTCAACTCTATCACAAAATTTTAGGTTTTTCACCATAAAAAAACGATGTTAAAAGACTATAATCCATGACATATATTTTATATAATATGGGAAAAATTAAAATTAAATAATAAGCTCAAATTCATTTATATTTACCATTTTCACATTGAATTATGGTAAATATAAATGAATGACAAATAAATTATATCACTTAAATTAAATATTCAATCTCAATATTATTTGTGTTCACCATAATCACATTTTATTATAGTATAATAGATGTAAACAATTTCTATGTTTTTCTTCTTCTCCATCACCAAAATTTTGGTTTCTTCACCTCTAACAAACTAAGTTAAGAGACTACAAATGAATGACCCATAATTTATACATATGCATAACAATTAAAATAAAATAATCAAGCTCAATAGTGTTTACTTACATCGTATTCACTTTGATTTATGTTATATCACATCTAAAAATATTCAATATTTTTCTTCACCATCCCAAAGTTTTAGGTTTTTTTTATCACTAAGCAAAAAACATAATAGACTATTTTAGATGTAAAAAATTAATTATATTTTATTTTTCAACTCCATCACAAAATTTTAGGTTTTTCACCACAAAAAAACGAAGTTAAAAGACTATAATCCATGACATATATTTTATATAATATGGGAAAAATTAAAATTAAATTATCAAGCTCAAATTCATTTATATTTACCATTTTAGAATTGAGTTATGGTAAACTAGATGTAAATATATTCAATATGTTTCTTCTCCATCACCAAATTTCATGTTTCTTTGTCAGTAAGACACAGAGTTAAAAGACTATAAATGAGTGACAAATAAATCATATCACTTAAACTAAATACTCAATCTCAATATTATTTGTGTTCACCATAATCACATTTTACTATGGTATAATATATGTAAAAACTTTCAATGTTTTTCTTCTTCTCCATCAATAAAATTTTGGTTTCTTCACCTCTAAGAAACTAATTTAAGTGACTACAAATGAATGACCCATAATTTATACATATGCATAACAATTAAAATCAAATAACCAAGCTCAATAGTGTTTATATTCATTGTATTCACTTTGACTTATGGTATATTACATCTGAAAATATTCAATATTTTCTTCACCGTCCCAAAGTTTTAGGTTTTTTTTTATCACTAAGCAAAAAACAAAATAGACTATAGTAGATGTAAAAAATTAATTATATTTTATTTTTCTACTCCATCACAAAATTTTAGGTTTTTCACAGTAAATAAACAAAGTTAAAAGACTATAATCCATGACATATATTTTATATAATATAGGTAAAAACTAAAATTAAATAATCAAGCTCAAATTTATTTATATTTACCATTTTCACATTGATTTATGGTAAATTAGATGTAAATATATTCAATTTATTTTTTCTCCATCCCCAAATTTCATTTTTCTTAAAAGTAAGTCACAGAGTTAAAAGACTATAAATGAATGACAAATAAATTATATCACTTAAAATAAATATTCAATCCCAATATTATTTGTGTTCACCATAATCACATTTTATTATGGTATAATAGATGTAAAAAATTTCTATGTTTTTCTTCTTCTCCATCACCAAAATTTTGGTTTCTTCACCTCCAAGAAACTAAGTTAAGAGACTACAAATGAATGACCCATAATTTATACATATGCATAACAATTAAAATAAAATAATCAAGCTCAATAGTGTTTATATTCATCGTATTCACTTTGACTTATGTTATATTACATTTAAAAATATTCAATATTTTTCTTCACCATCCCAGAGTTTTAGGTTTTTTTTATTACAAAGCAAAAAACGTAATAGACTATAGTAGATGTAAAAAATTAATTATATTTTATTTTTCTACTCAATCACAAAATTTTAGGTTTTTCACCAAAAAAAAACAAAGTTAAAAGACTATAATCCATGACATATATTTTATATAATATGGGAAAAATTAAAATTAAATAATCACGCTCAAATTTATTTATATTTACCATTTTCACATTGAGTTATGGATAACTAGATGTAAATATATTCAATATGTTTCTTCTCCATCACCAAAATTTTGGTTTTTCTTAACAGTAAGTCACAGAGTTAAAAGACTATAAATGAATGACAAATAAATTATATCAGTTAAATTAAATATTCAATCTCAATATTATTTGTGTTCACCATAATCACATTTTATTATAGTATAATAGATGTAAACAATTTCTATGTTTTTCTTCTTCTCCATCACCAAAATTTTGGTTTCTTCACCTCTAACAAACTAAGTTAAGAGACTACAAATGAATGACCCATAATTTATACATATGCATAACAATTAAAATAAAATAATCAAGCTCAATAGTGTTTACTTACATCGTATTCACTTTGACTTATGTTATATCACATCTAAAAATATTCAATATTTTTCTTCACCGTCCCAGAGTTTTAGGGTTTTTTTTATCACTAAGCAAAAAACATAATAGACTATAGTAGATGTAAAAAATTAATTATATTTTATTTTTCAACTCCATCACAAAATTTTAGGTTTTTCACCACAAAAAAACAAAGTTAAAAGACTATAATCCATGACATATATATTATATAATATGGGAAAAATTAAAATTAACTAATCACGCTCAAATTCATTTATATTTACCATTTTCACATTGAGTTATGGATAACTAGATGTAAATATATTCAATATGTTTCTTCTCCATCACCAAAATTTTGGTTTTTCTTAACAGTAAGTCACAGAGTTAAAAGACTATAAATGAATGACAAATAAATTATATCACTTAAATTAAATATTCAATCTCAATATTATTTGTGTTCACCATAATCACATTTTATTATAGTATAATAGATGTAAACAATTTCTATGTTTTTCTTCTTCTCCATCACCAAAATTTTGGTTTCTTCACCTCTAACAAACTAAGTTAAGAGACTACAAATGAATGACCCATAATTTATACATATGCATAACAATTAAAATAAAATAATCAAGCTCAATAGTGTTTACTTACATCGTATTCACTTTGATTTATGTTATATCACATCTAAAAATATTCAATATTTTTCTTCACCATCCCAAAGTTTTAGGTTTTTTTTATCACTAAGCAAAAAACATAATAGACTATTTTAGATGTAAAAAATTAATTATATTTTATTTTTCAACTCCATCACAAAATTTTAGGTTTTTCACCACAAAAAAACGAAGTTAAAAGACTATAATCCATGACATATATTTTATATAATATGGGAAAAATTAAAATTAAATTATCAAGCTCAAATTCATTTATATTTACCATTTTCACATTGACTTATGGTAAACTAGATGTAAATATATTCAATATGTTTCTTCTCCATCACCAAATTTCATGTTTCTTTGTCAGTAAGACACAGAGTTAAAAGACTATAAATGAGTGACAAATAAATCATATCACTTAAACTAAATACTCAATCTCAATATTATTTGTGTTCACCATAATCACATTTTACTATGGTATAATAGATGTAAAAACTTTCTATGTTTTTCTTCTTCTCCATCAACAAAATTTTGGTTTCTTCACTTCTAAGAAACTAATTTAAGTGACTACAAATGAATGACCCATAATTTATACATATGCATAACAATTAAAATCAAATAACCAAGCTCAATACTGTTTATATTCATTGTATTCACTTTCACTTATGGTATATTACATCTAAAAATATTCAATATTTTCTTCACCGTCCCAAAGTTTTAGGTTTTTTTATCACTAAGCAAAAAATAAAATAGACTATAGTTGATGTAAAAAATTAAATATATTTTATTTTTCAACTCTATCACAAAATTTTAGGTTTTTCACCATAAAAAAACGATGTTAAAAGACTATAATCCATGACATATATTTTATATAATATGGGAAAAATTAAAATTAAATAATAAGCTCAAATTCATTTATATTTACCATTTTCACATTGAATTATGGTAAATTTGATGAAAATATATTCAATATGTTTCTTTTCCATCACCAAATTTCCTGGTTATTTTTCAGTAAGACACAAAGTTAAAAGACTATAAATGAATGACAAATAAATTATATCACTTAAATTAAATATTCAATCTCAATATTATTTGTGTTCACCATAATCACATTTTATTATAGTATAATAGATGTAAACAATTTCTATGTTTTTCTTCTTCTCCATCACCAAAATTTTGGTTTCTTCACCTCTAACAAACTAAGTTAAGAGACTACAAATGAATGACCCATAATTTATACATATGCATAACAATTAAAATAAAATAATCAAGCTCAATAGTGTTTACTTACATCGTATTCACTTTGATTTATGTTATATCACATCTAAAAATATTCAATATTTTTCTTCACCATCCCAAAGTTTTAGGTTTTTTTTATCACTAAGCAAAAAACATAATAGACTATTTTAGATGTAAAAAATTAATTATATTTTATTTTTCAACTCCATCACAAAATTTTAGGTTTTTCACCACAAAAAAACGAAGTTAAAAGACTATAATCCATGACATATATTTTATATAATATGGGAAAAATTAAAATTAAATTATCAAGCTCAAATTCATTTATATTTACCATTTTAGAATTGAGTTATGGTAAACTAGATGTAAATATATTCAATATGTTTCTTCTCCATCACCAAATTTCATGTTTCTTTGTCAGTAAGACACAGAGTTAAAAGACTATAAATGAGTGACAAATAAATCATATCACTTAAACTAAATACTCAATCTCAATATTATTTGTGTTCACCATAATCACATTTTACTATGGTATAATATATGTAAAAACTTTCAATGTTTTTCTTCTTCTCCATCAATAAAATTTTGGTTTCTTCACCTCTAAGAAACTAATTTAAGTGACTACAAATGAATGACCCATAATTTATACATATGCATAACAATTAAAATCAAATAACCAAGCTCAATAGTATTTATATTCATTGTATTCACTTTGACTTATGGTATATTACATCTGAAAATATTCAATATTTTCTTCACCGTCCCAAAGTTTTAGGTTTTTTTATCACTAAGCAAAAAACAAAATAGACTATAGTAGATGTAAAAAATTAATTATATTTTATTTTTCTACTCCATCACAAAATTTTAGGTTTTTCACAGTAAATAAACAAAGTTAAAAGACTATAATCCATGACATATATTTTATATAATATAGGTAAAAACTAAAATTAAATAATCAAGCTCAAATTTATTTATATTTACCATTTTCACATTGATTTATGGTAAATTAGATGTAAATATATTCAATTTATTTTTTCTCCATCCCCAAATTTCATTTTTCTTAAAAGTAAGTCACAGAGTTAAAAGACTATAAATGAATGACAAATAAATTATATCACTTAAAATAAATATTCAATCCCAATATTATTTGTGTTCACCATAATCACATTTTATTATGGTATAATAGATGTAAAAAATTTCTATGTTTTTCTTCTTCTCCATCACCAAAATTTTGGTTTCTTCACCTCCAAGAAACTAAGTTAAGAGACTACAAATGAATGACCCATAATTTATACATATGCATAACAATTAAAATAAAATAATCAAGCTCAATAGTGTTTATATTCATCGTATTCACTTTGACTTATGTTATATTACATCTAAAAATATTCAATATTTTTCTTCACCATCCCAGAGTTTTAGGTTTTTTTTATTACTAAGCAAAAAACGTAATAGACTATAGTAGATGTAAAAAATTAATTATATTTTATTTTTCTACTCAATCACAAAATTTTAGGTTTTTCACCAAAAAAAAACAAAGTTAAAAGACTATAATCCATGACATATATTTTATATAATATGGGAAAAATTAAAATTAAATAATCACGCTCAAATTTATTTATATTTACCATTTTCACATTGAGTTATGGATAACTAGATGTAAATATATTCAATATGTTTCTTCTCCATCACCAAAATTTTGGTTTTTCTTAACAGTAAGTCACAGAGTTAAAAGACTATAAATGAATGAGAAATAAATTATATCAGTTAAATTAAATATTCAATCTCAATATTATTTGTGTTCACCATAATCACATTTTATTATAGTATAATAGATGTAAACAATATCTATGTTTTTCTTCTTCTCCATCACCAAAATTTTGGTTTCTTCACCTCTAACAAACTAAGTTAAGAGACTACAAATGAATGACCCATAATTTATACATATGCATAACAATTAAAATAAAATAATCAAGCTCAATAGTGTTTACTTACATCGTATTCACTTTGACTTATGTTATATCACATCTAAAAATATTCAATATTTTTCTTCACCGTCCCAAAGTTTTAGGTTTTTTTATCACTAAGCAAAAAACATAATAGACTATAGTAGATGTAAAAAATTAATTATATTTTATTTTTCAACTCCATCACTAAATTTTTGGTTTTTCACCATAAAAAAACGAAGTTAAAAGACAATAATCCATGACATATATTTTATATAATATGGGAAAAATTATAATTAAATAATAAAGCTCAAATTCATTTATATTTACCATTTTCACATTGAATTATGGTAAATTAGATGAAAATATATTCAATATGTTTCTTCTCCAATACCAAATTTCATGTTTCTTTGTCAGTAAGACACAGAGTTAAAAGACTATAAATGAGTGACAAATAAATTATATAACTTAAACTAAATACTCAATCTCAATATTATTTGTGTTCACCATAATCACATTTTACTATGGTATAATAGATGTAAAAACTTTCTATGTTTTTCTTCTTCTCCATCAACAAAATTTTGTTTTCTTAACCTCTAAGAAACTAATTTAAGTGACGACAAAGGAATAACCCATAATTTATACATATGCATAACAATTAAAATCAAATAACCAAGCTCAATAGTGTTAATATTCATTGTATTCACTTTGACTTATGGTATATTACATCTAAAAATATTCAATATTTGTCTTCACCGTCCCAAAGTTTTAGGTTTTTTTTATCACTAAGCAAAAAACATAATAGACTATAATAGATGTAAAAAATTAATTATATTTTATTTTTCTTCTCCATCACAAAAGTTTAGGTTTTTAACCATAAATAAACTAAGTTAAAATACTATAATTCATGACATATATTTTATATAATATAGGTAAAAATTAAAATTAAATAATCAAGCTCACATTTATTTATATTTACCATTTTCACATTGAGTTATGGTAAACTAGATGTAAATATATTCAATATGTTTCTTCTCCATCACCAAATTTCATGTTTCTTTACAGTAAGTCACAGAGTTAAAAGACTATAAATGAATGACAAATAAATTATATCACTTAAATTAAATATTCAATCTCAATATTATTTGTGTTCACCATTATCACATTTTATCATGGTATAATAGATGTAAAAAATATCTATGTTTTTCTTCTTCTCCATCTACAAAATTTTAGTTTCTTCACCTCTAAGAAACTAAGTTAAGAGACTACAAAGGAATGACCCATAATTTATACATATGCATAACAACTAAAATCAAATAACCAAGCTCAATAGTGTTTATATTCACTGTATTCACTTTGACTTATGTTATATTACGTCTAAAAATATTCAATATTTTTCTTCACCGTCCCAAAGTTTTAGGTTTTCTTTATCACTAAGCAAAAAACATAATAGACTATAGTAGATATAAAAAATTAATTATATTTTATTTTTCTACTCCATCATAAAATTTTAGGTTTTTCACCATAAATAAACTAAGTTAAAAGACTATACTTCATGATATATATTTTATATAATATAGGTAAAAATTAAAATTAAATAATCAAGCTCAAATTTAATTATATTTACCATTTTCACATTGAGTTATGGTAAACTAGATGTAAATATATTCATTATGTTTCTTCTCCATCAGCAAATTTCATTTTTCTTAACAGTAAGTCACAGAGTTAAAAGACTATAAATGAATGACAAATAAATTATATCGCTTAAATTAAATATTCAATCTCAATATTATTTGTGTTCACCATAATCACATTTTATTATGGTATAATAGATGTAAAAAATTTCTATGTTTTTCTTCTTCTCCATCAACAAAATTTTGGTTTCTTCAACTCTAAGAAACTAAGTTAAGAGACTACAAAGGAATGACCCATAATTAATACATAGGCATAACAACTAAAATCAAATAACCAAGCTCAATAGTGTTTATATTCATCGTATTCACTTTGACTTATGTTATCTTACATCTAAAAATATTCAATATTTTTCTTCACCGTCCCAAAGTTTTAGGTTATTTATCACTAAGCAAAAAACCTAATAGACTATAGTAGATGTAAAAAATTAATTATATTTTATTTTTCAACTCCATCACAAAATTTTAGATTTTTCACCATAAAAAACGAAGTTAAAAGACAATAATCCATGACATATATTTTATATAATATGGGAAAAATTAAAATTAAATAATAAAGCTCAAATTCATTTATATTTACCATTTTCACATTGAATTATGGTAAATTAGATGAAAATATATTCAATATGTTTCTTCTCCATCACCAAATTTCATGTTTCTTTGTCAGTAAGACACAGAGTTAAAAGACTATAAATGAGTGACAAATAAATTATATAACTTAAACTAAATACTCAATCTCAATATTATTTGTGTTCACCATAATCACATTTTACTATGATATAATATATATAAAAACTTTCTATGTTTTTCTTCTTCTCCATCAACAAAATTTTGGTTTCTTAACCTCTAAGAAACTAATTTAAGTGACTACAAAGGAATAACCCATAATTTATACATATGCATAACAATTAAAATCAAATAACCAAGCTCAATAGTGTTTATATTCATTGTATTCACTTTGACTTATGGTATATTACATCTAAAAATATTCAATATTTTTCTTCACCGTCCCAAAGTTTTAGGGTTTTTTTTATCACTAAGCAAAAAACATAATAGACTATAGTAGATGTAAAAAATTAATTATATTTTATTTTTCAACTCCATCACAAAATTTTAGGTTTTTCATCATAAATAAACTAAGTTAAAAGACTATAATTCGTGACATATATTTTATATAATATAGGTAAAAATTAAAATTAAATAATCAAGCTCACATTTAAATATATTTACCATTTTCACATTGAGTTATGGTAAACTAGATGTAAATATATTCATTATGTTTCTTCTCCATCAGCAAATATCATGTTTCTTAACAGTAAGTCACAGAGTTAAAAGACTATAAATGAATGACAAATGAATTATATCACTTAAATTAAATATTCAATCTCAATATTATTTGTGTTCACCATTATCACATTTTATTATGGTATAATAGATGTAAAAAATTTCTATGTTTTTCTTCTTCTCCATCAACAAAATTTTGGTTTCTTCACCTCTAAGAAACTAAGTTAAGAGACTACAAAGGAATGACCCATAATTTATACATATGCATAACAACTAAAATCAAATAACCAATCTCAATAGTGTTTATATTCATTGTATTCACTTTGACTTATGTTATATTACATCTAAAAATATTCAATATTTTTCTTCACCGTCCCAAAGTTTTAGGTTTTCTTTATCCCTAAGCAAAAAACATAATAGACTATAGTAGATATAAAAAATTAATTATATTTTTTTTTTCTACTCCATCATAAAATTTTAGGTTTTTCACCATAAATAAACTAAGTTAAAAGACTATAATGCATGACATATATTTTATATAATATAGGTAAAAATTAAAATTAAATAATCAACATCAAATTTATTTATATTTACTATTTTCACATTGAATGATGGTAAATTAGATGAAAATATATTCAATATGTTTCTTCTCTATCACCAAATTTCATGTTTCTTTGTCAGTAAGATACAGAGTTAAAAGACTATAAATGAGTGACAAATAAATTATATAACTTAAACTAAATACTCAATCTCAATATTATTTGTGTTCACCATAATCACATTTTACTATGATATAATAGATATAAAAACTTTCTATGTTTTTCTTCTTCTCCATCAACAAAATTTTGGTTTCTTAACCTCTAAGAAACTAATTTAAGTGACTACAAAGGAATAACCCATAATTTCTACATATGCATAACAATTAAAATCAAATAACCAAGCTCAATAGTGTTAATATTCATTGTATTCACTTTGACTTATGTTATATTACATCTAAAAATATTCAATATTTTTCTTCACCGTCCCAAAGTTTTAGGTTTTTTTTATCACTAAGCAAAAAACATAATAGACTATAGTAGATATAAAAAATTAATTATATTTTATTTTTCTACTCCATCATAAAATTTTAGGTTTTTCACCATAAATAAACTAAGTTAAAAGACTATACTTCATGATATATATTTTATATAATATAGGTAAAAATTAAAATTAAATAATCAAGTTCAACTTTATTTATATTTACCATTTTCACATTGAGTTATGGTAAACTAGATGTAAATATATTCATTATGTTTCTTCTCCATCAGCAAATTTCATTTTTCTTAACAGTAAGTCACAGAGTTAAAAGACTATAAATGAATGACAAATAAATTATATCACTTAAATTAAATATTCAATCTCAATATTATTTGTGTTCACCATAATCACATTTTATTATGGTATAATAGATGTAAAAAATTTCTATGTTTTTCTTCTTCTCCATCAACAAAATTTTGGTTTCTTCAACTCTAAGAAACTAAGTTAAGAGACTACAAAGGAATGACCCATAATTAATACATAGGCATAACAACTAAAATCAAATAACCAAGCTCAATAGTGTTTATATTCATCGTATTCACTTTGACTTATGTTATCTTACATCTAAAAATATTCAATATTTTTCTTCACCGTCCCAAAGTTTTAGGTTATTTATCACTAAGCAAAAAACCTAATAGACTATAGTAGATGTAAAAAATTAATTATATTTTATTTTTCAACTCCATCACAAAATTTTAGATTTTTCACCATAAAAAACGAAGTTAAAAGACAATAATCCATGACATATATTTTATATAATATGGGAAAAATTAAAATTAAATAATAAAGCTCAAATTCATTTATATTTACCATTTTCACATTGAATTATGGTAAATTAGATGAAAATATATTCAATATGTTTCTTCTCCATCACCAAATTTCATGTTTCTTTGTCAGTAAGACACAGAGTTAAAAGACTATAAATGAGTGACAAATAAATTATATAACTTAAACTAAATACTCAATCTCAATATTATTTGTGTTCACCATAATCACATTTTACTATGATATAATATATATAAAAACTTTCTATGTTTTTCTTCTTCTCCATCAACAAAATTTTGGTTTCTTAACCTCTAAGAAACTAATTTAAGTGACTACAAAGGAATAACCCATAATTTATACATATGCATAACAATTAAAATCAAATAACCAAGCTCAATAGTGTTTATATTCATTGTATTCACTTTGACTTATGGTATATTACATCTAAAAATATTCAATATTTTTCTTCACCGTCCCAAAGTTTTAGGGTTTTTTTTATCACTAAGCAAAAAACATAATAGACTATAGTAGATGTAAAAAATTAATTATATTTTATTTTTCAACTCCATCACAAAATTTTAGGTTTTTCATCATAAATAAACTAAGTTAAAAGACTATAATTCGTGACATATATTTTATATAATATAGGTAAAAATTAAAATTAAATAATCAAGCTCACATTTAAATATATTTACCATTTTCACATTGAGTTATGGTAAACTAGATGTAAATATATTCATTATGTTTCTTCTCCATCAGCAAATATCATGTTTCTTAACAGTAAGTCACAGAGTTAAAAGACTATAAATGAATGACAAATGAATTATATCACTTAAATTAAATATTCAATCTCAATATTATTTGTGTTCACCATTATCACATTTTATTATGGTATAATAGATGTAAAAAATTTCTATGTTTTTCTTCTTCTCCATCAACAAAATTTTGGTTTCTTCACCTCTAAGAAACTAAGTTAAGAGACTACAAAGGAATGACCCATAATTTATACATATGCATAACAACTAAAATCAAATAACCAAGCTCAATAGTGTTTATATTCATTGTATTCACTTTGACTTATGTTATATTACATCTAAAAATATTCAATATTTTTCTTCACCGTCCCAAAGTTTTAGGTTTTCTTTATCCCTAAGCAAAAAACATAATAGACTATAGTAGATATAAAAAATTAATTATATTTTTTTTTTCTACTCCATCATAAAATTTTAGGTTTTTCACCATAAATAAACTAAGTTAAAAGACTATAATGCATGACATATATTTTATATAATATAGGTAAAAATTAAAATTAAATAATCAACATCAAATTTATTTATATTTACTATTTTCACATTGAATGATGGTAAATTAGATGAAAATATATTCAATATGTTTCTTCTCTATCACCAAATTTCATGTTTCTTTGTCAGTAAGATACAGAGTTAAAAGACTATAAATGAGTGACAAATAAATTATATAACTTAAACTAAATACTCAATCTCAATATTATTTGTGTTCACCATAATCACATTTTACTATGATATAATAGATATAAAAACTTTCTATGTTTTTCTTCTTCTCCATCAACAAAATTTTGGTTTCTTAACCTCTAAGAAACTAATTTAAGTGACTACAAAGGAATAACCCATAATTTCTACATATGCATAACAATTAAAATCAAATAACCAAGCTCAATAGTGTTAATATTCATTGTATTCACTTTGACTTATGTTATATTACATCTAAAAATATTCAATATTTTTCTTCACCGTCCCAAAGTTTTAGGTTTTTTTTATCACTAAGCAAAAAACATAATAGACTATAGTAGATATAAAAAATTAATTATATTTTATTTTTCTACTCCATCATAAAATTTTAGGTTTTTCACCATAAATAAACTAAGTTAAAAGACTATACTTCATGATATATATTTTATATAATATAGGTAAAAATTAAAATTAAATAATCAAGTTCAACTTTATTTATATTTACCATTTTCACATTGAGTTATGGTAAACTAGATGTAAATATATTCATTATGTTTCTTCTCCATCAGCAAATTTCATTTTTCTTAACAGTAAGTCACAGAGTTAAAAGACTATAAATGAATGACAAATAAATTATATCACTTAAATTAAATATTCAATCTCAATATTATTTGTGTTCACCATAATCACATTTTATTATGGTATAATAGATGTAAAAAATTTCTATGTTTTTCTTCTTCTCCATCAACAAAATTTTGGTTTCTTCAACTCTAAGAAACTAAGTTAAGAGACTACAAAGGAATGACCCATAATTAATACATAGGCATAACAACTAAAATCAAATAACCAAGCTCAATAGTGTTTATATTCATCGTATTCACTTTGACTTATGTTATCTTACATCTAAAAATATTCAATATTTTTCTTCACCGTCCCAAAGTTTTAGGTTATTTATCACTAAGCAAAAAACCTAATAGACTATAGTAGATGTAAAAAATTAATTATATTTTATTTTTCAACTCCATCACAAAATTTTAGATTTTTCACCATAAAAAACGAAGTTAAAAGACAATAATCCATGACATATATTTTATATAATATGGGAAAAATTAAAATTAAATAATAAAGCTCAAATTCATTTATATTTACCATTTTCACATTGAATTATGGTAAATTAGATGAAAATATATTCAATATGTTTCTTCTCCATCACCAAATTTCATGTTTCTTTGTCAGTAAGACACAGAGTTAAAAGACTATAAATGAGTGACAAATAAATTATATAACTTAAACTAAATACTCAATCTCAATATTATTTGTGTTCACCATAATCACATTTTACTATGATATAATATATATAAAAACTTTCTATGTTTTTCTTCTTCTCCATCAACAAAATTTTGGTTTCTTAACCTCTAAGAAACTAATTTAAGTGACTACAAAGGAATAACCCATAATTTATACATATGCATAACAATTAAAATCAAATAACCAAGCTCAATAGTGTTTATATTCATTGTATTCACTTTGACTTATGGTATATTACATCTAAAAATATTCAATATTTTTCTTCACCGTCCCAAAGTTTTAGGGTTTTTTTTATCACTAAGCAAAAAACATAATAGACTATAGTAGATGTAAAAAATTAATTATATTTTATTTTTCAACTCCATCACAAAATTTTAGGTTTTTCATCATAAATAAACTAAGTTAAAAGACTATAATTCGTGACATATATTTTATAAAATATAGGTAAAAATTAAAATTAAATAATCAAGCTCACATTTAAATATATTTACCATTTTCACATTGAGTTATGGTAAACTAGATGTAAATATATTCATTATGTTTCTTCTCCATCAGCAAATATCATGTTTCTTAACAGTAAGTCACAGAGTTAAAAGACTATAAATGAATGACAAATGAATTATATCACATAAATTAAATATTCAATCTCAATATTATTTGTGTTCACCATTATCACATTTTATTATGGTATAATAGATGTAAAAAATTTCTATGTTTTTCTTCTTCTCCATCAACAAAATTTTGGTTTCTTCACCTCTAAGAAACTAAGTTAAGAGACTACAAAGGAATGACCCATAATTTATACATATGCATAACAACTAAAATCAAATAACCAAGCTCAATAGTGTTTATATTCATTGTATTCACTTTGACTTATGTTATATTACATCTAAAAATATTCAATATTTTTCTTCACCGTCCCAAAGTTTTAGGTTTTCTTTATCCCTAAGCAAAAAACATAATAGACTATAGTAGATATAAAAAATTAATTATATTTTTTTTTTCTACTCCATCATAAAATTTTAGGTTTTTCACCATAAATAAACTAAGTTAAAAGACTATAATGCATGACATATATTTTATATAATATAGGTAAAAATTAAAATTAAATAATCAACATCAAATTTATTTATATTTACTATTTTCACATTGAATGATGGTAAATTAGATGAAAATATATTCAATATGTTTCTTCTCTATCACCAAATTTCATGTTTCTTTGTCAGTAAGATACAGAGTTAAAAGACTATAAATGAGTGACAAATAAATTATATAACTTAAACTAAATACTCAATCTCAATATTATTTGTGTTCACCATAATCACATTTTACTATGATATAATAGATATAAAAAC
Organism: Lathyrus sativus; assembly: GCA_963859935.3. Taxonomy (NCBI): domain Eukaryota; kingdom Viridiplantae; phylum Streptophyta; class Magnoliopsida; order Fabales; family Fabaceae; genus Lathyrus; species Lathyrus sativus. The sequence continues at coordinate 4,420,250 of OZ012740.1, forward strand.
TTTCTATGTTTTTCTTCTTCTCCATCAACAAAATTTTGGTTTCTTAACCTCTAAGAAACTAATTTAAGTGACTACAAAGGAATAACCCATAATTTCTACATATGCATAACAATTAAAATCAAATAACCAAGCTCAATAGTGTTAATATTCATTGTATTCACTTTGACTTATGTTATATTACATCTAAAAATATTCAATATTTTTCTTCACCGTCCCAAAGTTTTAGGTTTTTTTTATCACTAAGCAAAAAACATAATAGACTATAGTAGATATAAAAAATTAATTATATTTTATTTTTCTACTCCATCATAAAATTTTAGGTTTTTCACCATAAATAAACTAAGTTAAAAGACTATACTTCATGATATATATTTTATATAATATAGGTAAAAATTAAAATTAAATAATCAAGTTCAACTTTATTTATATTTACCATTTTCACATTGAGTTATGATAAACTAGATGTAAATATATTCATTATGTTTCTTCTCCATCAGCAAATTTCATTTTTCTTAACAGTAAGTCACAGAGTTAAAAGACTATAAATGAATGACAAATAAATTATATCACTTAAATTAAATATTCAATCTCAATATTATTTGTGTTCACCATAATTGTGAAGGCAAAGTATCTACCAACACAAGCGTGCCTCTGGTTTTTGATGATGACAACTTGCTAAGAGATATCCTTCTTTCGTTTAAATCATTCACGCTACTTATGATTCAATTTTTACAATGACGTAATGCACAAAAAGCTGTAGAAATTTATGTTTTTGCAGATTTTTGAACCATGAGCCGACCATACCGTCAGCACACAGTTTCATTCAGTTCACACGGCTCAGCGCATGAAGGTCATGCGTCGACCGTTAACTTGGCGCATGCAGGTTTAAGAATCAGACGGCTCAGCGCATGAAGATCATGCGTCGACCGCTGACTCGGCGCATGACAGTTTGAGTGTCACACGGCTCAGCGCACGCCGACCCTATGGTCGACCGTTCGCGCGCAGAAACAGAAATTCTGCTATGTTTCATTGATCTGTCAACTGTCTGTTTTGTATATTACTATAAATAGCTGTCTTTTCAATTTTAACAACCAACATTTTTGAAAGCATTGTGAGAAAGTGTTCAGGTCAAGAAACGTGAAAGAGGTGCATCAGTGTTCTTCATCTTCATCGTTCAATCAACTCACAAATCCTCAAATTACAGATAATCAATTTTTTTGCTGCGGTTTGTGGTTTGCTCGACGGTGATAAGGTTCGAACGCATGATTGAAGATCCGGTTCGAGTGGAAGCTGGTGCAGGTGTTTCTTGGGAGAAAACCTTTGAGGTTTTACCTATCAAGACTACAGGTTTTGAAGGCTTTTGTTACGGAATCGTCGGTTCAACAATCAAGCGAGTGCGAAGGTGATTGATTAGCGGAAGGTTGATCAATCTAGTAGCTAGGGCGTTGAAAGGTTGAAGACGTTCCGGGTTCAATTTGGGTGTGTCTAAGATCAGCCGTGCCGAAGGTTTGATCAACGGAAGAGTTGTCAATAAGGTGGCTGCAATCGGAGGTCATTCACATCAAATTGGAGGACTTGATTCATCTTGAATCAAGGGGCAAGAAGTGGTAGAAATTATCAGCAACATTAAGATTGTTTGTATCAATTGTCTATCGATTCTTGTGTATAACTGTTCTACCAAACAGGTGATATCTATTCAATACATATCTCAATTCTCATTGTAGAATTGAGGGCAGACGTACCCCAACGCGAGGACGACTGGGGGAACTGCCTCATCAAATCTTGTGTTCCTTTATTTTCTGCATTTTCAATTACAGCTTAAAAATTAAGTGATTCTAGAATAAGTGATTTTGTCAAATTGTAGTATTGATTGAGTGAGTTGGTGAAACACTGTTTTTTAACTACTAAGTACAATAGAAATACTGTACTAAGGCTTTTTCAATCACTCATTCAACACAAATATCATTTAAGGTATTTGTGCACACCAACTGTTCGACAAAAGTGCTGAACTAAAATTGCCTTAATTTTGCTGCTAGTTTGCACACCAACTGTTCGACAAAAGTGCTGAACTAAAATTGCCTTAATTTTGCTGCTAGTTTGCACACCAACTGTTCGACAAAAGTGCTGAACTAAAATTGCCTTAATTTTGCTGCTAGTTTTGGTGTAATTTTTGATCATTGGAATAAGGAAATAGTACGAGTGAATCACATCTGAGTTTTGCATAAAAGTGTGTAGTGATTTACTATCCGTTATCGTCTTAAATTCATCTGCTTGACGCATATCCGGCTCTCCAATAGTTGTTCGTTTTAGACTATATTTTCCAAGGCCGCTTCCGCATTTGAAAACAATTTTGAAAACCAATTTTATTGGTAGCGCCACTCAAATTTTTAAAAGGGATCTATTCAACCCCCCCCTTCTAGATCCGTGCCTTAGTCTAACAAGTGGTATCAAGAGCTCCGGTTCTCCGGTGCTTCAAATACAACATTGATAGAATAATGGCTAACGAACCAAAAGGGGCGTACAATAGAGCTCCCGTTTTTAACGGTGAAAATTATAGCTATTGGAAAGACTGTATGCGGGTGCACATTAATTCCATAGATAGAAAGATATGGAACGTTATTCTCAATGGTCCGATTGAAATAACCATGACAAATGAGAATAACGAAGTTGTGCCAAAGCCCGAAGCACAATGGACCGACGACGATGAGCGAAAGTATAATTACGATTGGAAAGCTAAGAACATTCTAATCTCCTCATTAGGTGTAGATGAATACTACCGTGTATCCCATTGCCCTACGGCTAAGACTATGTGGGATGCACTACAAATTGCCCATGAGGGGACAAACGATGTTAAGTTGGCTCGAATCAACACTCTTATACAAGAGTTTGATCTTTTTTTCATGGAGCAAGGGGAAACCATTGCTGACATGCAAAAGAGATTTACTCATCTCATAAACAGATTACATTCACTAGGAAGACCTATTTCCAATGATCTTGCTACTAATAAAGTTTTGAGATGTCTTAGCAGGGAATGGCAGCCGAAAGTGACCGCCATCAAAGAGGCAAATGATCTTACGGTATTAGACCTGACTACATTGTTTGGCAAACTACAAGAGCATGAACAGGTACTCTTGAGTCTTGACCAACATGAAAGGAAAGAAAAGAAGGACAAAGTAAAGATGAGTGAAAAGAAGTCCATAGCTCTTAAGGCTTCTTCCTCGAAGTCTAAAGCAAAAGAGCAAAGTGATTATTCTTCAAGCGACGACGAAGAAGAAGACATAAATGAGGACATGGGGCTGTTCGTTAAACGGTATAACCGGTACGTGAGAAAGAACGGCATCCAACATTCGGAGAAGAACCTGGTAAATTTCCGAAGGCAATCAAGGTTCTCCAAAGATGACAATCAAAAAGGCAAAAAGACTAGAGGAACGTGCTATAAATGTGGAAAGCCCGGTCACTACAAACCGGACTGTCCAATGAACAACAAGGGAAATGAAAAGGAACAATCGAAGTCACATAAGAGAGCATCAAGGCCTAGGAGGGCGTACATCGCGTGGGAAAGCGACAGTGATTCTTCCTCCTCTAATGAAAGCTCTAGTGATGAAGAAGAGTCCGTGAATCTATGTCTCTCCGCAAATCAGAAAAAGAAAAAGAAACAGGTACGTCACTCTAGATATAATATGTCATCTAATATGTCTCATTCCGAATTACAAACCGCATTCGATGTTTTACACAAGGAAGCAACTGAAGCCTTTAAGAAACTTGCTTCTAATAGAAGAATTTTTACATATTTAGAGCACAAAGTCTTAGAGTCCGAAAAGAAATTAGAGGACCTTAAGGCTTCCATTGTGAAAGATAATGAATCGGATTGTAAGGACAATAGTAATCCTTTCAACTTTGGTTGTGATACTTGTCATATTTGGCAAGGTGAGGTTAGAAACCTTAAGGCCAAATTAGACAAGGCACTTGAACCTAAAATTACATTTGCAATCGATAAAAAGGATTTTAGAAAAAGTATGATAAACCCATATCAAAAATATGCATATGTAATTAGGGATCAAGCAAGTGAAAGTGATTCTAATGTCGACTTTGTATGCTTTTACTGTTGCAAGAAAGGCCACTCCATTGGTAAATGTCGATTTAGGAGATTTCTTGTTCCTAAAGGCATCTACCAATGGTTGCCCAAACGCAACCGTCTTGTCGCTAACCTATTAGGACCCAATATGCCATTGGGTACCTCCCTTTTCTGAGTTATATTTTGACAGGTGAAATGTGTCGAGTCCACCGAGAGAAGATGGGTTCTTGATAGTGGGTGCTCAAGGCACATGTCTGGAGACATATCCTTATTCATAGACTTCGTGGCTAAGAAGAAAGGGTATGTAACATACGGTGATAACAACCGCGGAGCGATACTAGGTAAAGGTAGTATAGGTAATCCCTCCTCTACTACAATTTCCGATGTGTTGCTTGTCGAAAACCTTAAACATAATCTCCTTAGCATTAGCCAATTATGCGACAAAGGTTACAATGTTTCCTTTTCAAAAGATTGCTGCAAAATTGTGCATGAAAGTGATAAGAAGAATGTGTTTATTGGTTTTAGAGTAAACAATGTGTATATGCTTGACTTGAATGTGGTATCCCCAACAAGCGATCAATGTCTCATATCTATGAGTGAAGACTCATGGCTATGGCATAGGCGCTTAGCGCATGTCAACTTTGACTTACTCAATAAGATTGTCTCAAAAGATCTAGTACTAGGACTTCCCAAAATTAAGTTCACCAAGGATCACCTTTGTGATGCTTGTCAAAAAGGAAAACAAACGAGGATCTCCTTTAAATCCAAAAAGATTATTTCAACAACGAGACCTCTTGAACTACTTCATATGGACTTGTTTGGGCCGTCTAGGATCAAAAGTCTAGGAGGAAACTATTACGGATTCGTAATAGTGGACGACTTTTCTAGGTTCTGTTGGACCATCTTCTTAGTGAGTAAAAGTGACACGTTTGCCGCTTTTGAGAGATTTGCCAAGCTCTCCCAAAATAAGTTAAATACAAACATTGTGTCAATAAGAAGTGACCACGGAGGTGAATTTGAAAATCATTTATTTGAAGAATATTGCGGTAACCATGGCATCGATCATAACTTCTCGGCTCCACGAACTCCTCAACAAAATGGGGTTGTGGAGCGTAAAAACAGAATTTTAGAAGAATTGGGAAGAACAATGATTAATGATAGTGGTTTACCAAAATACTTTTGGGCCGACGCCATTAGTACGGCATGTTATGTTTTGAATAGGGTACTCATCCGCCCCATTCTAAACAAAACTCCGTATGAACTTTTAAAAGGGCGAAAGCCTAATGTTTCTCACCTTCATGTTTTTGGATGCAAGTGCTTTGTATTAAACAATGGAAAGGAAAACTTGGGCAAGTTTGATTCAAAAGCCGATGAAGGCATTTTTCTAGGGTACTCGCAATCAAGTAAAGCATATAGGATTTATAATAAAAGATTACTAGCTGTTGAAGAGTCTGTGCACGTTACGTTTGATGAGTCCTATCCGAGAAATGTCGGAAAGGATAGTGTTGTTCATGGTGCAGGTACATCCACAGAAGACATACTCAAAGGTGGCGAAACGGGGATTGATCAACCCGATAGAGTCAAAATTGAGGAGGATAAGGATGCACACCATGAGGTAACTGAGGAAGCTCATCCGCCTACAAACGATGATCTCCCTCAAGCTTGGAAGTCGTGTAAAGATCATCCAATTGACAATATTCTCGGAGACATCACAAAGGGAGTCACCACTCGATCTAAGCTAAGTAACTTTTGTTATCACTTCGCTTTCGTTTCACAAATAGAGCCTAAAAACCCCAAAGAGGCCCTACTCGATGAGCACTGGTTTTTATCGATGCAAGAGGAACTAAATCAGTTTAAAAGAAACGAGGTATGGGACCTTGTCCCTCCTCCGCGAGGCCATCGAGTAATCGGCACCCGATGGGTGTTTAGGAACAAGTTGGACGAAAACGGGGTAATAACCCGTAATAAAGCGAGATTGGTCGCTCAAGGGTATAACCAAGAGGAAGGCATCGACTATGAGGAAACTTATGCGCCGGTTGCCCGACTCGAGGCTATACGCCTTTTACTCGCCTTTGCATGTGCAAAGGATTTTAAGTTATTTCAAATGGATGTTAAAAGTGCGTTCCTTAACGGTCACATAAATGAAGAAGTATATGTGTCTCAACCTCCCGGTTTTGAATCTCATGAATACCCTGAACATGTTTACAAGTTAAAAAGAGCTTTATATGGTCTCAAACAAGCTCCTAGAGCTTGGTATGAGCGACTAAGTAAGTTTTTACTTAATCAGGGGTACTCACGAGGAAAGGTTGACACTACACTCTTCATTAAACGTCAAGGAAAGCACTTGATTTTGGTGCAAATCTATGTTGACGATATTATATTTGGATCCACTAACATGAATCTCGTGAGAGAGTTTTCTGACCTCATGCAGGGCGAATTCGAGATGAGTATGATGGGGGAGCTCACATACTTCCTCGGCCTGCAAATTAAACAACTCCAAGAAGGGACATTCGTGAGCCAAACAAAATATTGTTTGGACTTGATCAAGAGATTTGACATGGCAAAATCCAAGGCCATAGACACCCCAATGCCTACATGCGTAAATTTGGATAAAGATGAAAATGGCAAGGACGTAGAGGTAAAACGATATAGAGGTATGATTGGTTCACTTCTCTATCTTACTGCGTCACGTCCTGATATTATGTTTAGTGTGTGCATGTGTGCACGATACCAATCATGTCCCAAAGAATCCCACCTAAAAGCTGTTAAACGAATTCTTCGATACCTGTCAGGTACCCCGAAGTATGGATTATGGTATTCTAAGGGTAGTGATTGCTCGTTGGTAGGTTACTCCGATTCCGACTTTGCCGGGTGCAAATCGGATAGGAAAAGCACTAGTGGTACATGTCATTTGTTTTCAAACTCCTTGGTTAGTTGGCATAGCAAGAAACAAGTTTCAGTTGCTTTATCAACGGCCGAGGCGGAATACGTTGCCGCTGGTAGTTGTTGTGCTCAAATTCTGTGGATTAAGCAACAACTACTAGATTTCAATCTTAAACTTGAACGTATTCCTATCCTATGTGACAACACTAGCGCTATTAACCTTACCAAAAATCCCGTATTACACTCTCGCACTAAACATATAGAAATTCGACACCATTTTCTTAGGGACCATGTTGAGAAAGGTGATGTTGTATTTGAACACGTTGACACTAAAAACCAACTAGCGGACATTTTCACAAAGCCGCTAGCAACGGAACCTTTCTTTCATATCCGCCGAGAACTTGGCATCCTCGACATTTCGGAACGGGAATAATATTTGCTGATGTTATCTTATTTCATTCAAATAATCATGCTGTTGTACTTCTAACAATTTGATATTCGTGTAAGTATAAGTATGTTGTGTATCAAGCAAATCAGGCATCAAGGTGATATTGTTCTTTCTCTCTCTCTCTTTGTTTGATAATCCTGTTGATCTCAAATCATATCGCTTATACTACGCTAAATTTGTATGACATCTACTGCATATGTATATAGATATTTTTTTCTTATATGTCATGACATCATTTTTGCATAGCATGTACCTCTGAATATGGTAAAATACAAAAATCTGCTGTTTGTTGCATATTGAGTCGACCATAACAGGGCAGCGGTCACATAACATGACATCAGTTCAAAGGTCTTTGCTATGATGGGATATGTGTGGGATCAGTCGCTCAAAAAGTACAGATTTTATCGGCGCTCAACCATGGCTGCAGCTGCCTCCTCGAGTGAAGAAAGTGCTGATGAGTCAGAGGGTGGAGAAGATGAAGAAGCAGAAGGAAGCTCAAGTGAAGATGAAGACAATCAAGGTGACAATGCAGGAGAGGCACAAGAAACCGCTGATGAGACTCAGCTGGACCACGATATTAATGAAGGTCATCAACCATACGTGCCTTCTGAAAACTATCAACAAACATATCAAGATGACAATCAACACAATAACTGGTCTGCCTACTCAAACCAACAGGAAAATGAGGATGAGGAGAATAACCAAGGCTGGGGTGAATGGCAATACACCGGGTGGACCACCCTTGGCAAATTCTATCAGCCGTATCAACCAAGCACTGCAGACCCACCTTCTCCTCAACAACCGTCAAACAATTCGGAGATTTTAGAAATGATGCAGTCGATGCAGTTGGAACAGCGAAATTTTATGACCAATATGCAGGAACAACAGCAACAATTCATGAGGGATCAAAATGAAAGAATGGCACAAATTCGTTCTGAACTGCATAACCAAAATGAACGGATCAGTGGAATGTCGACTCAGCTGGACGCTCGATTCGAGACTCTAACTCACTGTCATCAAGCTGAAGAGCGCGCCATTGTCGACAGTCTTGACTTTTTGAATAACATCACAGAAGAATTTACTGATCTAGCTCATCCCCAACGCCATCCTCATTACTATGACAGGCGTGGTCGTGGTCGCGGACGTGGACGGGGCTATTAGCATGCGCTCATATGTCATTTGTTGTTTCCTGTTTTGGCTTGCATTCATTTTGTTTGTTGTGTTTTGCTTTTCTGCCCAAACTCACTATGATTGTTGCTTACTTCTATGTTGCTATCATGACATTTTTTGTGGTTCTGTAATCTATTAACTGTTATCTCCATCGTATGTATAACTGTTGTTTACTTCTCATCTGTTGGTATCTCATTTATGCATGATTCAATGTGTTGTTATTGTGTCACGAGTTTACCTCTTTTTGATTACGACCGCTATAATTGTAAAAGAAAGGGGGAGCATACCTATACCTATCACGTGTTGCGTAACAGTAGGTTGCCATCATCAAAAAGGGGGAGAATGTGAAGGCAAAGTATCTACCAACACAAGCGTGCCTCTGGTTTTTGATGATGACAACTTGCTAAGAGATATCCTTCTTTCGTTTAAATCATTCACGCTACTTATGATTCAATTTTTACAATGACGTAATGCACAAAAAGCTGTAGAAATTTATGTTTTTGCAGATTTTTGAACCATGAGCCGACCATACCGTCAGCACACAGTTTCATTCAGTTCACACGGCTCAGCGCATGAAGGTCATGCGTCGACCGTTAACTTGGCGCATGCAGGTTTAAGAATCAGACGGCTCAGCGCATGAAGATCATGCGTCGACCGCTGACTCGGCGCATGACAGTTTGAGTGTCACACGGCTCAGCGCACGCCGACCCTATGGTCGACCGTTCGCGCGCAGAAACAGAAATTCTGCTATGTTTCATTGATCTGTCAACTGTCTGTTTTGTATATTACTATAAATAGCTGTCTTTTCAATTTTAACAACCAACATTTTTGAAAGCATTGTGAGAAAGTGTTCAGGTCAAGAAACGTGAAAGAGGTGCATCAGTGTTCTTCATCTTCATCGTTCAATCAACTCACAAATCCTCAAATTACAGATAATCAATTTTTTTGCTGCGGTTTGTGGTTTGCTCGACGGTGATAAGGTTCGAACGCGTGATTGAAGATCCGGTTCGAGTGGAAGCTGGTGCAGGTGTTTCTTGGGAGAAAACCTTTGAGGTTTTACCTATCAAGACTACAGGTTTTGAAGGCTTTTGTTACGGAATCGTCGGTTCAACAATCAAGCGAGTGCGAAGGTGATTGATTAGCGGAAGGTTGATCAATCTAGTAGCTAGGGCGTTGAAAGGTTGAAGACGTTCCGGGTTCAATTTGGGTGTGTCTAAGATCAGCCGTGCCGAAGGTTTGATCAACGGAAGAGTTGTCAATAAGGTGGCTGCAATCGGAGGTCATTCACATCAAATTGGAGGACTTGATTCATCTTGAATCAAGGGGCAAGAAGTGGTAGAAATTATCAGCAACATTAAGATTGTTTGTATCAATTGTCTATCGATTCTTGTGTATAACTGTTCTACCAAACAGGTGATATCTATTCAATACATATCTCAATTCTCATTGTAGAATTGAGGGCAGACGTACCCCAACGCGAGGACGACTGGGGGAACTGCCTCATCAAATCTTGTGTTCCTTTATTTTCTGCATTTTCAATTACAGCTTAAAAATTAAGTGATTCTAGAATAAGTGATTTTGTCAAATTGTAGTATTGATTGAGTGAGTTGGTGAAACACTGTTTTTTAACTACTAAGTACAATAGAAATACTGTACTAAGGCTTTTTCAATCACTCATTCAACACAAATATCATTTAAGGTATTTGTGCACACCAACTGTTCGACAAAAGTGCTGAACTAAAATTGCCTTAATTTTGCTGCTAGTTTGCACACCAACTGTTCGACAAAAGTGCTGAACTAAAATTGCCTTAATTTTGCTGCTAGTTTGCACACCAACTGTTCGACAAAAGTGCTGAACTAAAATTGCCTTAATTTTGCTGCTAGTTTTGGTGTAATTTTTGATCATTGGAATAAGGAAATAGTACGAGTGAATCACATCTGAGTTTTGCATAAAAGTGTGTAGTGATTTACTATCCGTTATCGTCTTAAATTCATCTGCTTGACGCATATCCGGCTCTCCAATAGTTGTTCGTTTTAGACTATATTTTCCAAGGCCGCTTCCGCATTTGAAAACAATTTTGAAAACCAATTTTATTGGTAGCGCCACTCAAATTTTTAAAAGGGATCTATTCAACCCCCCCCTTCTAGATCCGTGCCTTAGTCTAACAATAATCACATTTTATTATGGTATAATAGATGTAAAAAATTTCTATGTTTTTCTTCTTCTCCATCAACAAAATTTTGGTTTCTTCAACTCTAAGAAACTAAGTTAAGAGACTACAAAGGAATGACCCATAATTAATACATAGGCATAACAACTAAAATCAAATAACCAAGCTCAATAGTGTTTATATTCATCGTATTCACTTTGACTTATGTTATCTTACATCTAAAAATATTCAATATTTTTCTTCACCGTCCCAAAGTTTTAGGTTTTTTATCACTAAGCAAAAAACCTAATAGACTATAGTAGATGTAAAAAATTAATTATATTTTATTTTTCAACTCCATCACAAAATTTTAGATTTTTCACCATAAAAAACGAAGTTAAAAGACAATAATCCATGACATATATTTTATATAATATGGGAAAAATTAAAATTAAATAATAAAGCTCAAATTCATTTATATTTACCATTTTCACATTGAATTATGGTAAATTAGATGAAAATATATTCAATATGTTTCTTCTCCATCACCAAATTTCATGTTTCTTTGTCAGTAAGACACAGAGTTAAAAGACTATAAATGAGTGACAAATAAATTATATAACTTAAACTAAATACTCAATCTCAATATTATTTGTGTTCACCATAATCACATTTTACTATGATATAATATATATAAAAACTTTCTATGTTTTTCTTCTTCTCCATCAACAAAATTTTGGTTTCTTAACCTCTAAGAAACTAATTTAAGTGACTACAAAGGAATAACCCATAATTTATACATATGCATAACAATTAAAATCAAATAACCAAGCTCAATAGTGTTTATATTCATTGTATTCACTTTGACTTATGGTATATTACATCTAAAAATATTCAATATTTTTCTTCACCGTCCCAAAGTTTTAGGGTTTTTTTTATCACTAAGCAAAAAACATAATAGACTATAGTAGATGTAAAAAATTAATTATATTTTATTTTTCAACTCCATCACAAAATTTTAGGTTTTTCATCATAAATAAACTAAGTTAAAAGACTATAATTCGTGACATATATTTTATATAATATAGGTAAAAATTAAAATTAAATAATCAAGCTCACATTTAAATATATTTACCATTTTCACATTGAGTTATGGTAAACTAGATGTAAATATATTCATTATGTTTCTTCTCCATCAGCAAATATCATGTTTCTTAACAGTAAGTCACAGAGTTAAAAGACTATAAATGAATGACAAATGAATTATATCACTTAAATTAAATATTCAATCTCAATATTATTTGTGTTCACCATTATCACATTTTATTATGGTATAATAGATGTAAAAAATTTCTATGTTTTTCTTCTTCTCCATCAACAAAATTTTGGTTTCTTCACCTCTAAGAAACTAAGTTAAGAGACTACAAAGGAATGACCCATAATTTATACATATGCATAACAACTAAAATCAAATAACCAAGCTCAATAGTGTTTATATTCATTGTATTCACTTTGACTTATGTTATATTACATCTAAAAATATTCAATATTTTTCTTCACCGTCCCAAAGTTTTAGGTTTTCTTTATCCCTAAGCAAAAAACATAATAGACTATAGTAGATATAAAAAATTAATTATATTTTTTTTTTCTACTCCATCATAAAATTTTAGGTTTTTCACCATAAATAAACTAAGTTAAAAGACTATAATGCATGACATATATTTTATATAATATAGGTAAAAATTAAAATTAAATAATCAACATCAAATTTATTTATATTTACTATTTTCACATTGAATGATGGTAAATTAGATGAAAATATATTCAATATGTTTCTTCTCTATCACCAAATTTCATGTTTCTTTGTCAGTAAGATACAGAGTTAAAAGACTATAAATGAGTGACAAATAAATTATATAACTTAAACTAAATACTCAATCTCAATATTATTTGTGTTCACCAGAATCACATTTTACTATGATATAATAGATATAAAAACTTTCTATGTTTTTCTTCTTCTCCATCAACAAAATTTTGGTTTCTTAACCTCTAAGAAACTAATTTAAGTGACTACAAAGGAATAACCCATAATTTCTACATATGCATAACAATTAAAATCAAATAACCAAGCTCAATAGTGTTAATATTCATTGTATTCACTTTGACTTATGTTATATTACATCTAAAAATATTCAATATTTTTCTTCACCGTCCCAAAGTTTTAGGTTTTTTTTATCACTAAGCAAAAAACATAATAGACTATAGTAGATATAAAAAATTAATTATATTTTATTTTTCTACTCCATCATAAAATTTTAGGTTTTTCACCATAAATAAACTAAGTTAAAAGACTATACTTCATGATATATATTTTATATAATATAGGTAAAAATTAAAATTAAATAATCAAGTTCAACTTTATTTATATTTACCATTTTCACATTGAGTTATGGTAAACTAGATGTAAATATATTCATTATGTTTCTTCTCCATCAGCAAATTTCATTTTTCTTAACAGTAAGTCACAGAGTTAAAAGACTATAAATGAATGACAAATAAATTATATCACTTAAATTAAATATTCAATCTCAATATTATTTGTGTTCACCATAATCACATTTTATTATGGTATAATAGATGTAAAAAATTTCTATGTTTTTCTTCTTCTCCATCAACAAAATTTTGGTTTCTTCAACTCTAAGAAACTAAGTTAAGAGACTACAAAGGAATGACCCATAATTAATACATAGGCATAACAACTAAAATCAAATAACCAAGCTCAATAGTGTTTATATTCATCGTATTCACTTTGACTTATGTTATCTTACATCTAAAAATATTCAATATTTTTCTTCACCGTCCCAAAGTTTTAGGTTTTTTATCACTAAGCAAAAAACATAATAGACTATAGTAGATGTAAAAAATTAATTATATTTTATTTTTCAACTCCATCACAAAATTTTAGATTTTTCACCATAAAAAACGAAGTTAAAAGACAATAATCCATGACATATATTTTATATAATATGGGAAAAATTAAAATTAAATAATAAAGCTCAAATTCATTTATATTTACCATTTTCACATTGAATTATGGTAAATTAGATGAAAATATATTCAATATGTTTCTTCTCCATCACCAAATTTCATGTTTCTTTGTCAGTAAGACACAGAGTTAAAAGACTATAAATGAGTGACAAATAAATTATATAACTTAAACTAAATACTCAATCTCAATATTATTTGTGTTCACCATAATCACATTTTACTATGGTATAATAGATGTAAAAACTTTCTATGTTTTTCTTCTTCTCCATCAACAAAATTTTGGTTTCTTAACCTCTAAGAAACTAATTTAAGTGACTACAAAGGAATAACCCATAATTTATACATATGCATAACAATTAAAATCAAATAACCAAGCTCAATAGTGTTAATATTCATTGTATTCACTTTGACTTATGGTATATTACATCTAAAAATATTCAATATTTGTGTTCACCGTCCCAAAGTTTTAGGTTTTTTTTATCACTAAGCAAAAAACATAATAGACTATAATAGATGTAAAAAATTAATTATATTTTATTTTTCTTCTCCATCACAAAAGTTTAGGTTTTTAACCATAAATAAACTAAGTTAAAAGACTATAATTCATGACATATATTTTATATAATATAGGTAAAAATTAAAATTAAATAATCAAGCTCACATTTATTTATATTTACCATTTTCACATTGAGTTATGGTAAACTAGATGTAAATATATTCAATATGTTTCTTCTCCATCACCAAATTTCATGTTTCTTTACAGTAAGTCACAGAGTTAAAAGTCTATAAATGAATGACAAATAAATTGTATCACTTAAATTAAATATTCAATCTCAATATTATTTGTGTTCACCATAATCACATTTTATTATGGTATAATAGATGTAAAAAATTTCTATGTTTTTCTTCTTCTCCATCAACAAAATTTTGGTTTCTTCACCTCTAAGAAACTAAGTTAAGAGACTATAAAGGAATGACCCTTAATTTATACATATGCATAACAACTAAAATCAAATAACCAAGCTCAATAGTGTTTATATTCATTGTATTCACTTTGACTTATGTTATATTACATCTAAAAATATTCAATATTTTTCTTCACCGTCCCAAAGTTTTAGGTTTTTTTTATCACTAAGCAAAAAACATAATAGACTATAGTAGATATAAAAAATTAATTATATTTTATTTTTCTACTCCATCATAAAATTTTAGGTTTTTCACCATAAATAAACTAAGTTAAAAGACTATACTTCATGATATATATTTTATATAATCAAGCTCAACTTTATTTATATTTACCATTTTCACATTGAGTTATGGTAAACTAGATGTAAATATATTCATTATGTTTCTTCTCCATCAGCAAATTTCATTTTTCTTAACAGTAAGTCACATAGTTAAAAGACTATAAATGAATGACAAATAAATTATATCACTTAAATTAAATATTCAATCTCAATATTATTTGTGTTCACCATAATCACATTTTATTATGGTATAATAGATGTAAAAAATTTCTATGTTTTTCTTCTTCTCCATCAACAAAATTTTGGTTTCTTCAACTCTAAGAAACTAAGTTAAGAGACTACAAAGGAATGACCCATAATTTATACATAGGCATAACAACTAAAATCAAATAACCAAGCTCAATAGTGTTTATATTCATCGTATTCACTTTGACTTATGTTATATTACATCTAAAAATATTCAATATTTTTCTTCACCGTCCCAAAGTTTTAGGTTTTTTATCACTAAGCAAAAAACATAATAGACTATAGTAGATGTAAAAAATTAATTATATTTTATTTTTCAACTCCATCACAAAATTTTAGATTTTTCACCATAAAAAACGAAGTTAAAAGACAATAATCCATGACATATATTTTATATAATATAGGAAAAATTAAAATTAAATAATAAAGCTCAAATTCATTTATATTTACCATTTTCACATTGAATTATGGTAAATTAGATGCAAATATATTCAATATGTTTCTTCTCCATCACCAAATTTCATGTTTCTTTGTCAGTAAGACACAGAGTTAAAAGAATATAAATGAGTGACAAATAAATTATATAACTTAAACTAAATACTCAATCTCAATATTATTTGTGTTCACCATAATCACATTTTACTATGGTATAATAGATGTAAAAACTTTCTATGTTTTTCTTCTTCTCCATCAACAAAATTTTGGTTTCTTCACCTCTAAGAAACTAATTTAAGTGACTACAAACGAATAACCCATAATTTATACATATGCATAACAATTAAAATCAAATAACCAACCTCAATAGTGTTAATATTCATTGTATTCACTTTGACTTATGGTATATTACATCTAAAAATATTCAATATTTGTCTTCACCGTCCCAAAGTTTTAGGTTTTTTTTATCACTATGCAAAAAACATAATAGACTATAGTAGATGTAAAAAATTAATTATATTTTATTTTTCAACTCCATCACAAAATTTTAGGTTTTTCACCACAAAAAAACGAAGTTAAAAGACTATAATCCATGACATATATTTTATATAATATGGGAAAATTAAAATTAAATAATAAAGCTCAAATTCATTTATATTTACCATTTTCACATTGAATTATGGTAAATTAGATGAAAATATATTCAATATGTTTCTTCTCCATCACCAAATTTCATGTTTCTTTGTCACTAAGACACAGAGTTAAAAGACTATAAATGAGTAACAAATAAATTATATCACTTAAACTAAATACTCAATCTCAATAATATTTGTGTTGACATAATCACATTTTACTATGGTATAACAGATGTAAAAACTTTCTATGTTTTTCTTCTTCTCCATCAACAAAATTTTGGTTTCTTCACCTCTAAGAAACTAATTTAAGTGACTTCAAATGAATGACCCATAATTTATACATATGCATAACAATTAAAAACAAATAACCAAGCTCAATAGTGTTTATATTCATTGTATTCACTTTGACTTATGGTATATTACATCTAAAAATATTCAATATTTGTCTTCACCGTCCCAAAGTTTTAGGTTTTTTTTATCACTAAGCAAAAAACATAATAGACTATAGCAGATGTAAAAAATTAATTATATTTTATTTTTCTACTCCATCACAAAATTTTAGGTTTTAAACCATAAATAAACTAAGTTAAAAGACTATAATTCATGACATATATTTTATATAATATAGGTAAAAATTAAAATTAAATAATCAAGCTCACATTTATTTATATTTACCATTTTCACACTGAGTTATGGTAAACTAGATGTAAATATATTCAATATGTTTCTTCTCCATCACCAAATTTCATGTTTCTTAACAGTAAGTCACAAAGTTAAAAGACTATAAATGAATGACAAATAAATTATATCACTTAAATTAAATATTCAATCTCAATATTATTTGTGTTCACCATAATCACATTTTATTATGGTATAATAGATGTAAAAAATTTCTATGTTTTTCTTCTTTTCCATCAACAAAATTTTGGTTTCTTCACCTCTAAGAAACTAATTTAAGAGACTACAAAGGAATGACCCATAATTTATACATATGCATAACAACTAAAATTAAAAAACCAAGCTCAATAGTGTTTATATTCATCGTATTCACTTTGACTTATTGTATCTTACATATAAAAATATTCAATATTTTTCTTCACCGTCCCAAAGTTTTAGGTTTTTGTTATCACTAAGCAAAAAACATAATAGACTATAGTAGATGTAAAAAATTAATTATACTTTATTTTTCTTCTCCATCACAAAAGTTTAGGTTTTTAACCATAAATAAACTAAGTTAAAAGACTATAATTCATGACATATATTTTATATAATATAGGTAAAAATTGAAATTAAATAATCAAGCTCACATTTATTTATATTTACCATTTTCACATTGAGTTATTGTAAACTAGATGTAAATATACTCAATATGTTTCTTCTCCATCACCAAATTTCATGTTTCTTTACAGTAAGTCACAGAGTTAAAAGACTATAAATGAATGACAAATAAATTATATCACTTAAATTAAATATTCAATCTCAATATTATTTGTGTTCACCATTATCACATTTTATTATGGTATAATAGATGTAAAAAATATCTATGTTTTTCTTCTTCTCCATCAACAAAATTTTGGTTTCTTTACCTCTAAGAAACTAAGTTAAGAGACTACAAAGGAATGACCCATAATTTATACATATGCATAACAACTAAAATCAAATAACCAAGCTCAATAGTGTTTATATTCATCGTATTCACTTTGACTTATTTTATCTTACATCTAAAAATATTCAATATTTTTCTTCACCGTCCCAAAGTTTTAGGTTTTTTTATCACTAAGCAAAAAACATTATAGACTATAGTAGATGTAAAAAATTAATTATATTTTATTTTTCAACTCTATCACTAAATTTTTGGTTTTTCACCATAAAAAAACGAAGTTAAAAGACAATAATCCATGACATATAATTTATATAATATGGGAAAAATTAAAATTAAATAATAAAGCTCAAATTCGTTTATATTTACCATTTTCACATTGAATTATGGTAAATTAGATGAAAATATATTCAATATGTTTCTTCTCCATCACCAAATTTTATGTTTCTTTATCAGTAAGACACAGAGTTAAAAGACTATAAATGAGTGACAAATAAATTATATAACTTAAACTAAATACTCAATCTCAATATTATTTGTGTTCACCATAATCACATTTTACTATGGTATAATAGATGTAAAAACTTTCTATGTTTTTCTTCTTCTCCATCAACAAAATTTTGGTTTCTTCACCTCTAAGAAACTAATTTAAGTGACTACAAACGAATAACCCATAATTTATACATATGCATAACAATTAAAATCAAATAACCAACCTCAATAGTGTTAATATTCATTGTATTCACTTTGACTTATGGTATATTACATCTAAAAATATTCAATATTTGTCTTCACCGTCCCAAAGTTTTAGGTTTTTTTTATCACTATGCAAAAAACATAATAGACTCTAGTAGATGTAAAAAATTAATTATATTTTATTTTTCAACTCCATCACAAAATTTTAGGTTTTTCACCACAAAAAAACGAAGTTAAAAGACTATAATCCATGACATATATTTTATATAATATGGGAAAATTAAAATTAAATAATAAAGCTCAAATTCATTTATATTTACCATTTTCACATTGAATTATGGTAAATTAGATGAAAATATATTCAAAATGTTTCTTCTCCATCACCAAATTTCATGTTTCTTTGTCACTAAGACACAGAGTTAAAAGACTATAAATGAGTAACAAATAAATTATATCACTTAAACTAAATACTCAATCTCAATAATATTTGTGTTGACATAATCACATTTTACTATGGTATAACAGATGTAAAAACTTTCTATGTTTTTCTACTTCTCCATCAACAAAATTTTGGTTTCTTCACCTCTAAGAAACTAATTTAAGTGACTTCAAATGAATGACCCATAATTTATACATATGCATAACAATTAAAAACAAATAACCAAGCTCAATAGTGTTTATATTCATTGTATTCACTTTGACTTATGGTATATTACATCTAAAAATATTCAATATTTGTCTTCACCGTCCCAAAGTTTTAGGTTTTTTTTATCACTAAGCAAAAAACATAATAGACTATAGCAGATGTAAAAAATTAATTATATTTTATTTTTCTACTCCATCACAAAATTTTAGGTTTTAAACCATAAATAAACTAAGTTAAAAGACTATAATTCATGACATATATTTTATATAATATAGGTAAAAATTAAAATTAAATAATCAAGCTCACATTTATTTATATTTACCATTTTCACACTGAGTTATGGTAAACTAGATGTAAATATATTCAATATGTTTCTTCTCCATTACCAAATTTCATGTTTCTTAACAGTAAGTCACAAAGTTAAAAGACTATAAATGAATGACAAATAAATTATATCACTTAAATTAAATATTCAATCTCAATATTATTTGTGTTCACCATAATCACATTTTATTATGGTATAATAGATGTAAAAAATTTCTATGTTTTTCTTCTTTTCCATCAACAAAATTTTGGTTTCTTCACCTCTAAGAAACTAATTTAAGAGATTACAAAGGAATGACCCATAATTTATACATATGCATAACAACTAAAATTAAAAAACCAAGCTCAATAGTGTTTATATTCATCGTATTCACTTTGACTTATTGTATCTTACATATAAAAATATTCAATATTTTTCTTCACCGTCCCAAAGTTTTAGGTTTTTGTTATCACTAAGCAAAAAACATAATAGACTATAGTAGATGTAAAAAATTAATTATACTTTATTTTTCTTCTCCATCACAAAAGTTTAGGTTTTTAACCATAAATAAACTAAGTTAAAAGACTATAATTCATGACATATATTTTATATAATATAGGTAAAAATTGAAATTAAATAATCAAGCTCACATTTATTTATATTTACCATTTTCACATTGAGTTATGGTAAACTAGATGTAAATATATTCAATATGTTTCTTCTCCATCACCAAATTTCATGTTTCTTTACAGTAAGTCACAGAGTTAAAAGACTATAAATGAATGACAAATAAATTATATCACTTAAATTAAATATTCAATCTCAATATTATTTGTGTTCACCATTATCACATTTTATTATGGTATAATAGATGTAAAAAATATCTATGTTTTTCTTCTTCTCCATCAACAAAATTTTGGTTTCTTCACCTCTAAGAAACTAAGTTAAGAGACTACAAAGGAATGACCCATAATTTATACATATGCATAACAACTAAAATCAAATAACCAAGCTCAATAGTGTTTATATTCATCGTATTCACTTTGACTTATTTTATCTTACATCTAAAAATATTCAATATTTTTCTTCACCGTCCCAAAGTTTTAGGTTTTTTTATCACTAAGCAAAAAACATTATAGACTATAGTAGATGTAAAAAATTAATTATATTTTATTTTTCAACTCTATCACTAAATTTTTGGTTTTTCACCATAAAAAAACGAAGTTAAAAGACAATAATCCATGACATATATTTTATATAATATGGGAAAAATTAAAATTAAATAATAAAGCTCAAATTCGTTTATATTTACCATTTTCACATTGAATTATGGTAAATTAGATGAAAATATATTCAATATGTTTCTTCTCCATCACCAAATTTTATGTTTCTTTATCAGTAAGACACAGAGTTAAAAGACTATAAATGAGTGACAAATAAATTATATAACTTAAACTAAATACTCAATCTCAATATTATTTGTGTTCACCATAATCACATTTTACTATGGTATAATAGATGTAAAAACTTTCTATGTTTTTCTTCTTCTCCATCAACAAAATTTTGGTTTCTTCACCTCTAAGAAACTAATTTAAGTGACTACAAACGAATAACCCATAATTTATACATATGCATAACAATTAAAATCAAATAACCAACCTCAATAGTGTTAATATTCATTGTATTCACTTTGACTTATGGTATATTACATCTAAAAATATTCAATATTTGTCTTCACCGTCCCAAAGTTTTAGGTTTTTTTTATCACTATGCAAAAAACATAATAGACTATAGTAGATGTAAAAAATTAATTATATTTTATTTTTCAACTCCATCACAAAATTTTAGGTTTTTCACCACAAAAAAACGAAGTTAAAAGACTATAATCCATGACATATATTTTATATAATATGGGAAAATTAAAATTAAATAATAAAGCTCAAATTCATTTATATTTACCATTTTCACATTGAATTATGGTAAATTAGATGAAAATATATTCAATATGTTTCTTCTCCATCACCAAATTTCATGTTTCTTTGTCACTAAGACACAGAGTTAAAAGACTATAAATGAGTAACAAATAAATTATATCACTTAAACTAAATACTCAATCTCAATAATATTTGTGTTGACATAATCACATTTTACTATGGTATAACAGATGTAAAAACTTTCTATGTTTTTCTTCTTCTCCATCAACAAAATTTTGGTTTCTTCACCTCTAAGAAACTAATTTAAGTGACTTCAAATGAATGACCCATAATTTATACATATGCATAACAATTAAAAACAAATAACCAAGCTCAATAGTGTTTATATTCATTGTATTCACTTTGACTTATGGTATATTACATCTAAAAATATTCAATATTTGTCTTCACCGTCCCAAAGTTTTAGGTTTTTTTTATCACTAAGCAAAAAACATAATAGACTATAGCAGATGTAAAAAATTAATTATATTTTATTTTTCTACTCCATCACAAAATTTTAGGTTTTAAACCATAAATAAACTAAGTTAAAAGACTATAATTCATGACATATATTTTATATAATATAGGTAAAAATTAAAATTAAATAATCAAGCTCACATTTATTTATATTTACCATTTTCACACTGAGTTATGGTAAACTAGATGTAAATATATTCAATATGTTTCTTCTCCATCACCAAATTTCATGTTTCTTAACAGTAAGTCACAAAGTTAAAAGACTATAAATGAATGACAAATAAATTATATCACTTAAATTAAATATTCAATCTCAATATTATTTGTGTTCACCATAATCACATTTTATTATGGTATAATAGATGTAAAAAATTTCTATGTTTTTCTTCTTTTCCATCAACAAAATTTTGGTTTCTTCACCTCTAAGAAACTAATTTAAGAGACTACAAAGGAATGACCCATAATTTATACATATGCATAACAACTAAAATTAAAAAACCAAGCTCAATAGTGTTTATATTCATCGTATTCACTTTGACTTATTGTATCTTACATATAAAAATATTCAATATTTTTCTTCACCGTCCCAAAGTTTTAGGTTTTTGTTATCACTAAGCAAAAAACATAATAGACTATAGTAGATGTAAAAAATTAATTATACTTTATTTTTCTTCTCCATCACAAAAGTTTAGGTTTTTAACCATAAATAAACTAAGTTAAAAGACTATAATTCATGACATATATTTTATATAATATAGGTAAAAATTGAAATTAAATAATCAAGCTCACATTTATTTATATTTACCATTTTCACATTGAGTTATTGTAAACTAGATGTAAATATACTCAATATGTTTCTTCTCCATCACCAAATTTCATGTTTCTTTACAGTAAGTCACAGAGTTAAAAGACTATAAATGAATGACAAATAAATTATATCACTTAAATTAAATATTCAATCTCAATATTATTTGTGTTCACCATTATCACATTTTATTATGGTATAATAGATGTAAAAAATATCTATGTTTTTCTTCTTCTCCATCAACAAAATTTTGGTTTCTTTACCTCTAAGAAACTAAGTTAAGAGACTACAAAGGAATGACCCATAATTTATACATATGCATAACAACTAAAATCAAATAACCAAGCTCAATAGTGTTTATATTCATCGTATTCACTTTGACTTATTTTATCTTACATCTAAAAATATTCAATATTTTTCTTCACCGTCCCAAAGTTTTAGGTTTTTTTATCACTAAGCAAAAAACATTATAGACTATAGTAGATGTAAAAAATTAATTATATTTTATTTTTCAACTCTATCACTAAATTTTTGGTTTTTCACCATAAAAAAACGAAGTTAAAAGACAATAATCCATGACATATAATTTATATAATATGGGAAAAATTAAAATTAAATAATAAAGCTCAAATTCGTTTATATTTACCATTTTCACATTGAATTATGGTAAATTAGATGAAAATATATTCAATATGTTTCTTCTCCATCACCAAATTTTATGTTTCTTTATCAGTAAGACACAGAGTTAAAAGACTATAAATGAGTGACAAATAAATTATATAACTTAAACTAAATACTCAATCTCAATATTATTTGTGTTCACCATAATCACATTTTACTATGGTATAATAGATGTAAAAACTTTCTATGTTTTTCTTCTTCTCCATCAACAAAATTTTGGTTTCTTCACCTCTAAGAAACTAATTTAAGTGACTACAAACGAATAACCCATAATTTATACATATGCATAACAATTAAAATCAAATAACCAACCTCAATAGTGTTAATATTCATTGTATTCACTTTGACTTATGGTATATTACATCTAAAAATATTCAATATTTGTCTTCACCGTCCCAAAGTTTTAGGTTTTTTTTATCACTATGCAAAAAACATAATAGACTCTAGTAGATGTAAAAAATTAATTATATTTTATTTTTCAACTCCATCACAAAATTTTAGGTTTTTCACCACAAAAAAACGAAGTTAAAAGACTATAATCCATGACATATATTTTATATAATATGGGAAAATTAAAATTAAATAATAAAGCTCAAATTCATTTATATTTACCATTTTCACATTGAATTATGGTAAATTAGATGAAAATATATTCAAAATGTTTCTTCTCCATCACCAAATTTCATGTTTCTTTGTCACTAAGACACAGAGTTAAAAGACTATAAATGAGTAACAAATAAATTATATCACTTAAACTAAATACTCAATCTCAATAATATTTGTGTTGACATAATCACATTTTACTATGGTATAACAGATGTAAAAACTTTCTATGTTTTTCTACTTCTCCATCAACAAAATTTTGGTTTCTTCACCTCTAAGAAACTAATTTAAGTGACTTCAAATGAATGACCCATAATTTATACATATGCATAACAATTAAAAACAAATAACCAAGCTCAATAGTGTTTATATTCATTGTATTCACTTTGACTTATGGTATATTACATCTAAAAATATTCAATATTTGTCTTCACCGTCCCAAAGTTTTAGGTTTTTTTTATCACTAAGCAAAAAACATAATAGACTATAGCAGATGTAAAAAATTAATTATATTTTATTTTTCTACTCCATCACAAAATTTTAGGTTTTAAACCATAAATAAACTAAGTTAAAAGACTATAATTCATGACATATATTTTATATAATATAGGTAAAAATTAAAATTAAATAATCAAGCTCACATTTATTTATATTTACCATTTTCACACTGAGTTATGGTAAACTAGATGTAAATATATTCAATATGTTTCTTCTCCATTACCAAATTTCATGTTTCTTAACAGTAAGTCACAAAGTTAAAAGACTATAAATGAATGACAAATAAATTATATCACTTAAATTAAATATTCAATCTCAATATTATTTGTGTTCACCATAATCACATTTTATTATGGTATAATAGATGTAAAAAATTTCTATGTTTTTCTTCTTTTCCATCAACAAAATTTTGGTTTCTTCACCTCTAAGAAACTAATTTAAGAGATTACAAAGGAATGACCCATAATTTATACATATGCATAACAACTAAAATTAAAAAACCAAGCTCAATAGTGTTTATATTCATCGTATTCACTTTGACTTATTGTATCTTACATATAAAAATATTCAATATTTTTCTTCACCGTCCCAAAGTTTTAGGTTTTTGTTATCACTAAGCAAAAAACATAATAGACTATAGTAGATGTAAAAAATTAATTATACTTTATTTTTCTTCTCCATCACAAAAGTTTAGGTTTTTAACCATAAATAAACTAAGTTAAAAGACTATAATTCATGACATATATTTTATATAATATAGGTAAAAATTGAAATTAAATAATCAAGCTCACATTTATTTATATTTACCATTTTCACATTGAGTTATGGTAAACTAGATGTAAATATATTCAATATGTTTCTTCTCCATCACCAAATTTCATGTTTCTTTACAGTAAGTCACAGAGTTAAAAGACTATAAATGAATGACAAATAAATTATATCACTTAAATTAAATATTCAATCTCAATATTATTTGTGTTCACCATTATCACATTTTATTATGGTATAATAGATGTAAAAAATATCTATGTTTTTCTTCTTCTCCATCAACAAAATTTTGGTTTCTTCACCTCTAAGAAACTAAGTTAAGAGACTACAAAGGAATGACCCATAATTTATACATATGCATAACAACTAAAATCAAATAACCAAGCTCAATAGTGTTTATATTCATCGTATTCACTTTGACTTATTTTATCTTACATCTAAAAATATTCAATATTTTTCTTCACCGTCCCAAAGTTTTAGGTTTTTTTATCACTAAGCAAAAAACATTATAGACTATAGTAGATGTAAAAAATTAATTATATTTTATTTTTCAACTCTATCACTAAATTTTTGGTTTTTCACCATAAAAAAACGAAGTTAAAAGACAATAATCCATGACATATATTTTATATAATATGGGAAAAATTAAAATTAAATAATAAAGCTCAAATTCGTTTATATTTACCATTTTCACATTGAATTATGGTAAATTAGATGAAAATATATTCAATATGTTTCTTCTCCATCACCAAATTTTATGTTTCTTTATCAGTAAGACACAGAGTTAAAAGACTATAAATGAGTGACAAATAAATTATATAACTTAAACTAAATACTCAATCTCAATATTATTTGTGTTCACCATAATCACATTTTACTATGGTATAATAGATGTAAAAACTTTCTATGTTTTTCTTCTTCTCCATCAACAAAATTTTGGTTTCTAAACCTCTAAGAAACTAATTTAAGTGACTACAAACGAATAACCCATAATTTATACATATGCATAACAATTAAAATCAAATAACCAAGCTCAATAGTGTTAATATTCATTGTATTCACTTTGACTTATGGTATATTACATCTAAAAATATTCAATATTTGTCTTCACCGTCCCAAAGTTTTAGGTTTTTTTTATCACTAAGCAAAAAACATAATAGACTATAGTAGATGTAAAAAATTAATTATATTTTATTTTTCTTCTCCATCACAAAAGTTTAGGTTTTTAACCATAAACAAACTAAGTTAAAAGACTATAATTCATGACATATATTTTATATAATATAGGTAAAAATTGAAATTAAATAATCAAGCTCACATTTATTTATATTTACCATTTTCACATTGAGTTATGGTAAACTAGATGTAAATACATTCAATATGTTTCTTCTTCATCACCAAATTTCATGTTTGTTTACAGTAAGTCACAGAGTTAAAAGACTATAAATGAATGACAAATAAATTATATCACTTAAATTAAATATTCAATCTCAATATTATTTGTGTTCACCATTATCACATTTTATTATGGTATAATAGGTGTAAAAAATATCTATGTTTTTCTTCTTCTCCATCAACAAAATTTTTGTTTCTTCACCTCTAAGAAACTAAGTTAAGAGACTACAAAGGAATGACCCATAATTTATACATATGCATAACAACTAAAATCAAATAACCAAGCTCAATAGTGTTTATATTCACTGTATTCACTTTGACTTATCTTATATTACATCTAAAAATATTCAATATTTTTCTTCACCGTCCCAAAGTTTTAGGTTTTCTTTATCACTAAGCAAAAAACATAATAGACTATAGTAGATATAAAAAATTAATTATATTTTATTTTTCTACTCCATCATAAAATTTTAGGTTTTTCTCCATAAATAAACTAAGTTAAAAGACTATACTTCATGATATATATTTTATATAATATAGGTAAAAATTAAAATTAAATAATCAAGCTCAAATTTAATTATATTTACCATTTTCACATTGAGTTATGGTAAACTAGATGTAAATATATTCATTATGTTTCTTCTCCATCAGCAAATTTCATTTGTCTTAACAGTAAGTTACAGAGTTAAAAGACTATAAATGAATGACAAATAAATTATATCACTTAAATTAAATACTCAATCTCAATATTATTTGTGTTCACCATAATCACATTTTATTATGGTATAATAGATGTAAAAAATTTCTATGTTTTTCTTCTTCTCCATCAACAAAATTTTGGTTTCTTCACCTCTAAGAAACTAAGTTAAGAGACTACAAAGGAATGACCCATAATTTATACATATGCATAATAACTAAAATCAAATAACCAAGCTCAATAGTGTTTATATTCATCGTATTCACTTTGACTTATTTTATCTTATATCTAAAAATATTTAATATTTTTCTTCACCGTCCCAAAGTTTTAGGTTTTTTTATCACTAAGCAAAAAACATAATAGACTATAGTAGGTGTAAAAAATTAATTATATTTTATTTTTCAACTCCATCACTAAATTTTTGGTTTTTCACCATAAAAAAACGAAGTTAAAAGACAATAATCCATGACATATATTTTATATAATATGGGAAAAATTAAAATTAAATAATAAAGCTCAAATTCATTTATATTTACCATTTTCACATTGAATTATGGTAAATTAGATGAAAATATATTCAATATGTTTCTTCTCCATCACCAAATTTTATGTTTCTTTATCAGTAAGACACAGAGTTAAAAGACTATAAATGAGTGACAAATAAATTATATAACTTAAACTAAATACTCAATCTCAATATTATTTGAGTTCACCATAATCACATTTTACTATGGTATAATAGATGTAAAAACTTTCTATGTTTTTCTTCTTCTCCATCAACAAAATTTTGGTTTCTTAACCTCTAAGAAACTAATTTAAGTGACTACAAACGAATAACCCATAATTTATACATATGCATAACAATTAAAATCAAATAACCAAGCTCAATAGTGTTAATATTCATTGTATTCACTTTGACTTATGGTAT